>CM046341.1:21347754-21947754 GCA_025403435.1 Artocarpus heterophyllus
CATGTATGCTCTAAGGAGTAAAAATGTAATACGTTTTTAGAGACATTTTTTATCAATAAAGAATTTATTCATTTATATATACCAAATATTGTCCTCTTTACGTTCATATTTGTTGAATGTATGATAAGCAAACAGTAGTCTGAGACTGTCAGTCTAAACCTTAAGAGTTGGGCATATGATGGGATGATTATGCGGTAGACACGACTCTTAAGGTGATGGTCTAAAATATATGATCCGCAATCGAGGGAATAAAGTTGGGTGCTTTATTCATGTAAAGATTGTTATGTTGTCTATATCCCTTTTGGGAGATGGTTTGTCTTGGCCATCGGAGTTGGACTCCGTGAATAGAAACATTGGCGCGTTGTCATAGGTGACGATGTGTTGGATCGGGACATAAAGTGAATTGATTTGGATTAATAATTCTGTCTTGGGAAATCGATTCACTTTAGACAATCATTTGTATTGTATCTTAATCCTGAGATGAATAATGGGCTCGTTGTCTTGACTTGTGTCTTTTGATGTACCAATGGCTGACTCCCACATCTCTATAGTGGCATGCATGCCGGTACGTTGGAGGCATGACTCTTGGTAACGTAGACTTGTTATTCATAGATATGGAATCCATAGCTCCTCTTTAGGAGTAATGATATCCTTTTATATGCGTTGTCCTATAATTGGAAAACTGGAGCGCTCAACCATTTGGATACATAGGTGTAACCGAATGGTATACTATCTTTAGATGGTAAGTTTTCTAATGGTGAGACAATGGAACGTAAGATAAAAATAATCGGGAAGGTAAGACAGAACTTGTCCTTAAGCCGATTATGGATGATCATATGGGGATGCGATACACTATGATATGTCATGGAGACTTAGCTACACGAGCTTCGTAATTCTATAAAGTTCGAGAGTGCAGCTCCAAGCTTTTAGTGGAGTAGCGTTGGAGTTGATAATTGTGAAATGTATATCTGGGATATTGGGTTTCATATTTATCATGAGCTTGAACTTTATAGGTCCATTTTGGTCCCCTTTGCTAGCTCACAAAATCCTGTAACGACACGGCGTGCTTTTCCAATAATTGGTGACTTATGTCGGATTTATCAGATTGGTTTAAAATTTATAAGAATCAAATAATTCATGTTTGTTTATCGGTTGAATTAATTATGTAAGAAATTAGTTCAAGATGAACTTGTTGAATTATGGCGTTCGGATAATTCTTGTCTGTTTATCGGTTGTTTTAATTTTGGACAATTAGAACAAGATAAACTTGTAGAATTATTGTGAATTGATTTATTTTCTTAGAGATTATCTTGATAAAGTTTGTTTTGATCAGATATCTTTTCTATTGGGCTATTTGAATCAAACTGAGACTTTATCCTTTAGAATCTCGGGTGGAAAATAAAAGATTCGCGGAGATTTTTTCTCGGCAGTTCGGCCTGCCGATCAGAAAGTTCGGCCTGCCGAACTGGTCAGTTCGGCCTGCCTATCACACAGTTCGGCATGCCGACCGCGACAGCTAAGATTACGCGTTTTTCACGCGTATCTTATCAGATATTGATCCGAACTTGATTCTGTTTCGATTTTTGAGACCTAATCTGATATGGACTGACCCCAAGGACCAATAGGTATAAAAAGGGAGTGAGTCTAATGATTTACTCAGATCAATTTGAGAGATTAAGAGTGATACTCTTCTAGTGAGCATCTAAAAAACTCCCTGAGAGCTTTTGTTCACAAATCACGAACACTAGCTTTGGGTTCTCTCTATTGGTTGGAAGGAGAGTCACCGGTGGAAGAGCTGTACGTGTGAGCCCACACTCACTCCGGTTGTGGATAGAGAATAGCAAAGAAGACCAGTTAGTTGAGGCTCTTCTGGAACGTTACTTCTCTACATAGGTCGCGGAGGTTCTTCGGCATACTGAGGTTAGTAAGATCTGTTTAATTTATACATATAACATGTCAAACTTGTGTTTTGGAAAATACTCTGATGAAAAATTTTAAAAATTCCGCTGCGCACTTTGTTTCCAACAATTGGTATCAGAGCCAGGTTTTTACATAAATTTGTAAGTTTGTGATCATGATATATGCATAAATTTTGTGATCTTAATCTCTCCAATGCTTGAATTAAATTTTATAGAGAGATGGCACTCTAGGTTTCTATATAATATATATGTTGTCATGGATTATATGGTGAATGTTTATTAATTAATTATGGTTGATTAAATTGTTGTTTAATTATTTATTAATTAATTAATACCGGTTATGGTTCCTTAGAGGTTAGAATGTGTATCTAGGTTTTTCATGTAATTAGATGGCGGACTATCATCTCCGTCTAGGAATTATTATTTAACTTTTAATTTGTAAGAATTTTGTAATTAAATAATTATTCGGAGAAGACGGAACGAGAAGTCGGAACTTGAAGATTGATGATGGCGCCTCCAGGTATTTCCTGTGTCTCTAATTTTATGTTTTTGAATTGTTGAAAATAAAATTGATGAATTGCATTAAAATTGTATTTTCTGGATTGAGGGTTTTCTGCTCGGTCGGCATGCCGGACCTCACAGTTCGGCAGGCCGAAGGTCACAGATCGGCAGGCCGGACGTATGGTCCGGCAGGCCGACAGTGGGGCAGAAATTTTGGTGCTCTGCCGGCAGGCCGAACCTTCATGTTCGGCAGGCCGAACCACCATGATCGGCAGACCGATCACCCAGATCGGCCTGCCGACCGAGAGCTGCCAGGTGTCCAGAAAAGGTGCGATTTTTTCAGTGTAGTTTTAATTTTTTTTTTTGGGACGATTCTGAGAAACATTAAATTTGGATATGACCGGAAATATGAAGTGTTCGATTCATACGGGATTGAGGACTTGAAGATGGATATTACATGAAGAAGGATACAGCTTGAGGATTCAAGGATGAAGAATCGATAAATGTCTCGATTATTCTCTTGTAATCTTATTTTTTCTATTCTCTAGGGTGGAACCATAATATTACGGTTATTATTATTATGCTTGTAGCTTTGCTTGATTGCTTTGCTTGTCTGCATTATAACATGATTTACCATGTATATTGATAACATGTCATATAGAATAGGGAGTGCCGCTCATATTAAAATTGTTCATGCATAATTTTAAAATAAAACCTTGACTTCAAAAGATTGAGTGGGAGAAGGTTTTCGAAGAGAGAACCTAAGGCCTCCATCGTTGGTCCATAGGAAGAACATGATGGTCCCAACCCCTAGGAAGGGATTTCTATCATGTACCAGATTGGATCTCTGAAAGGATAAGGTATTTTAGTATGATTTATGGTTGCACACCCCTAGGTGGTGATTATAAATCATGGATAAAATATTAAAACGGTGGTTATACACTCACGTTAACTTTATTATTAACCTCCCCTAGGAGCTCTGTTAATAAAATTAATGGCCAAAGAAACGATTATTAGTATATGCTGGATCATACGGGTCCTGGATGGCATATATTAATCAGGAGGGGATCCGTGTTCCTGATTGAATTTGGCATGACTCCCCTAGGAGCTTGTTGAATTCTGAGTTGAGAATTATCGTTGTAAGGTTGTGATATTTTCAAGGTTTTGACACATAAACACATTTGTATGATTTTACATGATTGTGTTAACTTACTAAATTATTATATATGTTTGCTTATGTTTGGTATATGATTCTTTATTGTAGATTGAAAATGTCTAAAAACGCTTTATCATCGATACTTGACAAAAACCAATTGACCGGTGAGAACTATAATGATTGGAAACGGAACCTGGACATCGTCCTTTCCTTTGAGAAACTGAAATATGTTCTGACAACTCCTTGTCCTCCCGAGCCTACGGGAGACTCAAGTAATGAGCAATTCCAAGCGTACGAACGCTGGAAAGATGCTAATGATCAGGCCTGCTGCTATGTTATGGCTAGCATCAATAACGTGCTGCAGGCTCAACATCAGGATTATGAGACTGCGAAGCAGATCTTGGATAATCTTGAGGACATGTTTGGAGGCCAGGCCATAACAAAGCGGCAAGGGGCGCTTCGGAAACTCTTAAACTGTAGACAGAGACCGGGGACATCTGTAAAGGAGCACATGATGTTGGTCATGGGTTACCTCGCTGAGGCTCAAACCAATGGAGCCGACATCGATGCTGAAACTCAGATGACTATGGTCTTTGAGACTCTGTCTAAGGAATTTATTCCGTTTAGAGCTACTTTTAATCTAAGCAATAGACGGGATATGACCTTGACAGAACTGATGAAACAGTTACAAGAGTTTGAACTGCTGATCAGGGAGTCTCCTGCTGGTGGAGAGGCCAATATGGTAGCTGCTTCTGGTTCCAATCCTAACTCTGGGAATGGAAAGAAGCAACGGGCCAAAAGTGGGAAGTCTTCTATTCCTATTGCTACCAAGAGCAAGAAGAAGAAGAAGAAGAACCCAAAGAAACTTAAGTGCTTCTTTTGTGGAAAGGTCGGGCATATAAAGAAGCATTGCAAGGACTTCCTTTCCAAGGGAGGTAGGTGTGATCTTCTATATTTAGAAACTTGTTTGGTTGAGGAATCCAGTGACATTTGGGTCATAGATTCTGGTGCAACTAATCATGTTTGTGTTTCTCTGCAGGGATTCAAAGAAACGAGAAGTCTACTTCGTGAAGACTTAACGCTTCGGATGGGCGATGGATCCTTGGTCTCAGCGGAAGCAGTGGGAGATGTCCATCTTTATTTTGATAATTATAGGAGTTTAATTTTGCGAGATTGTTTTTATGTTCCTAAATTTAAAAGGAATTTAATTTCTGTATCTTCTTTATTTAAAGACTCCTACGTGGTATCTTTTAATGAAAAAGTGGTGATTCGTAAAAACAAATCTTTTATTTGTTCTGGATGGATGCAAAATAATCTATATTTTATCAAACCTAAGATGGACCTATTGCTTAATGCTGAGATAAATGATAATAACTCAAAAAGACTTAAAACTTCTCACTCTAATAAGACTTATCTTTGGCATTTGCGCCTTGGCCATATTAACCTAAATAGGATTCAAAGGTTGGTAAGGGATGGACCTTTAAGTCACTTAAAGGTGGAATCTATACCTCAATGTGAGTCTTGTTTGGAGGGTAAAATGACCAAAAGACCATACGGGTCTAAGGGCAATAGGGCCGAAGGGGTTCTAGAACTTGTGCATAGTGATGTTTGCGGACCGATGAACATCCGGGCACGAGGAGGGTATGAGTACTTCGTTACTTTTATTGACGATTACTCTAGATATGGGTATGTGTACCTAATGCACCACAAAAGCGAAACTTATGATAAATTCAGGGAGTTTCGGGCTGACGTGGAAAAGCAATTGGGTAGACCCATAAAGGCACTTCGATCAGATCGAGGTGGAGAATACCTTTCTGATGAGTTCTTGGGACACTTGTTAGAGAATGGGATTTTATCCCATTTGACTGCGCCGGGCACTCCGCAGCAGAATGGCGTAGCAGAGAGAAGGAATAGGACTTTGTTGGACATGATTCGGTCCATGATGAGTTATTCATCATTGCCTTTATCCTTTTGGGGATATGCACTACAAACCGCATGTTATCTTTTGAACAATGTGCCTTCAAAATCGGTCCCTAAAACTCCTCACGAGTTGTGGACAAGACGGAAGACATCCTTAAACCATATTCGCATATGGGGATGTCCAGCTCATGTCCTATTTAAGGATCCGAATAAGTTGGAAGCACGTTCAGAAGTTTGCGTGTTTGTAGGATATCCAAAAGGGACTAAAGGGGGTTATTTTTATAACCCAAAGGAAAATAAAGTCGTGGTTTCAACTAATGCAACTTTCCTTGAGGAGAGTTACATGAACGACTTTAAACCTCAAAGCAAAGTGGTGCTTGAGGAGTTGAGGGGTAATCCGTTTACTCCGGAGGTTCCGAACGAAACCATTCCGATCGGTGTAGAAAAACCAAACAAACCTGAACAACAACCTCAGGGGCTTCGGCGTAGTGGGAGGATCGGTCGTCAACCTGAGAGGTATATGTTCAATGGGGAGGTCTTTTTGGCTGAACCGGATGAACATGACAGGGATCCTTATACTTACGCAGAAGCTATGGAGGATGTTGATTCAAGACTCTGGACAGAGGCCATGAACATTGAGATGAAGTCTATGGAGACTAATCAGGTCTGGGAGCTTGTGGATCTTCCAGAAGGGGTAAAACCCATAGGGTGTAAGTGGATCTACAAGAGGAAAAGAGGAGTGGATGGAAAGGTCGAAACCTTTGAGGCTAGACTAGTAGCTAAGGGTTATACGCAAAAGGAAGGAATCGATTATGACGAAACCTTTTCGTCTGTAGCCATGCTTAAGTCCATCCGGATTCTCTTATCCATAGCTGCCACTCTCGACTATGAGATTTGGCAGATGGATATCAAGACGGCTTTTCTAAATGGCTATTTTGATGAGTCCATTTATGTGGAACAGCCAGACGGGTTCAAGGTCACGGGTCAAGAGGGTAAGGTTTGTAAGTTGCTAAAGTCTATTTATGGACTTAAACAGGCTTCTCGTTCTTGGAACATAAGATTTGATCAAGTGATCAAGACTTATGGGTTCTCACAAAATGTGGATGAACCATGTGTTTACAAACACATTAAGAATGGGAAGGTGGTTTTTCTACTACTCTATGTAGATGACATTCTGCTAATTGGCAATGACGTTGGGGCGTTGTCATCGGTCAAATTATGGTTGACCAAGCAGTTTGACATGAAGGACTTGGGTGAGGCTAATTTTGTTCTCGGTATCCAGATCTTTCGGGATAGGAAGAACAAAATGATAGCTTTGTCACAGGCCGGCTACATAGATAAAATTCTCAGAAGGTTTGCAATGCAGGATTCCAAGAAAGGTGGGCAACCATCTAGGTCTGGAATTACTCTTTCTAAGAAAGACTCTCCAAAGTCTAATGAAGAAAGAGAATACATGAAGAAGGTACCTTATGCTTCGGCAGTGGGTAGTCTCATGTATGCCATGCTTTGCACTCGACCGGATATTAGCTATGCGGTCGGGATTGTGAGTCGATTTCAGGCGGATCCAGGACCAAACCATTGGGTTGCGGTAAAGCATATTTTCAAGTACCTGAGAAGGACTAGAGGGTATATGCTTGTGTATTCGGGTGAGGATTTAACTCCTCTAGGATACACTGATTCGGATTTTCAATCCTGCCTGGATTCTAGGAAATCGACTTCAGGGTTTGTGTTTACTCTGGGTGGCGGTGCCATCAGTTGGAGAAGTGCGAAGCAAGATTGCACTTCGGATTCAACGATGGAGGCCGAGTATGTGGCGGCTAGTGATGCTTCGAAAGAAGCAGTGTGGCTCCGCAAGTTCCTTGGGGATCTTGAGGTAGTTCCTGGTGTGGATAAAGCGGTATCACTGTACTGTGATAACAGTGCGGCGGTAGCTAATGCTAAGGAACCAAGATTTCACAAGAAGAGTAAGCATATTGATCGGAAGTATCATGTGATAAAGGACTTCGTTGAGAGCGGGCATGTCACCGTGTGCAAGATCACGTCAGAGGACAATTTAGCTGATCCATTTACGAAGACACTTTCTGGGAGAGTCTTCGAAAGGCATGTGGAAGCTATGGGGATGCGAAATTTGCAGTATTTACTCACTTAGTGCAAGTGGGAGATTGTTAGACATGTATGCTCTAAGGAGTAAAAATGTAATACGTTTTTAGAGACATTTTTTATCAATAAAGAATTTATTCATTTATATATACCAAATATTGTCCTCTTTACGTTCATATTTGTTGAATGTATGATAAGCAAACAGTAGTCTGAGACTGTCAGTCTAAACCTTAAGAGTTGGGCATATGATGGGATGATTATGCGGTAGACACGACTCTTAAGGTGATGGTCTAAAATATATGATCCGCAATCGAGGGAATAAAGTTGGGCGCTTTATTCATGTAAAGATTGTTATGTTGTCTATATCCCTTTTGGGAGATGGTTTGTCTTGGCCATCGGAGTTGGACTCCGTGAATAGAAACATTGGCGCGTTGTCATAGGTGACGATGTGTTGGATCGGGACATAAAGTGAATTGATTTGGATTAATAATTCTGTCTTGGGAAATCGATTCACTTTAGACAATCATTTGTATTGTATCTTAATCCTGAGATGAATAATGGGCTCGTTGTCTCGACTTGTGTCTTTTGATGTACCAATGGATGACTCCCACATCTCTATAGTGGCATGCATGCCGGTACGTTGGAGGCATGACTCTTGGTAGCGTAGACTTGTTATTCATAGATATGGAATCCATAGCTCCTCTTTAGGAGTAATGATATCCTCTTATATGCGTTGTCCTGTAATTGGAAAACTGGAGCGCTCAACCATTTGGATACATAGGTGTAACCGAATGGTATACTATCTTTAGATGGTAAGTTTTCTAATGGTGAGACAATGGAACGTAAGATAAAAATAATCGGGAAGGTAAGACAGAACTTGTCCTTAAGCCGATTATGGATGATCATATGGGGATGCGATACACTATGATATGTCATGGAGACTTAGCTACACGAGCTTCGTAATTCTATAAAGTTCGAGAGTGCAGCTCCAAGCTTTTAGTGGAGTAGCGTTGGAGTTGATAATTGTGAAATGTATATCTGGGATATTGGGTTTCATATTTATCATGAGCTTGAACTTTATAGGTCCATTTTGGTCCCCTTTGCTAGCTCACAAAATCCTGTAACGACACGGCGTGCTTTTCCAATAATTGGTGACTTATGTCGGATTTATCAGATTGGTTTAAAATTTATAAGAATCAAATAATTCATGTTTGTTTATCGGTTGAATTAATTATGTAAGAAATTAGTTCAAGATGAACTTGTTGAATTATGGCGTTCGGATAATTCTTGTCTGTTTATCGGTTGTTTTAATTTTGGACAATTAGAACAAGATAAACTTGTAGAATTATTGTGAATTGATTTATTTTCTTAGAGATTATCTTGATAAAGTTTGTTTTGATCAGATATCTTTTCTATTGGGCTATTTGAATCAAAACTGAGACTTTATCCTTTAGAATCTCGGGTGGAAAATAAAAGATTCGCGGAGATTTTTTCTCGGCAGTTCGGCCTGCCGATCAGAAAGTTCGGCCTGCCGAACTGGTCAGTTCGGCCTGCCTATCACACAGTTCGGCATGCCGACCGCGACAGCTAAGATTACGCGTTTTTCACGCGTATCTTATCAGATATTGATCCGAACTTGATTCTGTTTCGATTTTTGAGACCTAATCTGATATGGACTGACCCCAAGGACCAATAGGTATAAAAAGGGAGTGAGTCTAATGATTTACTCAGATCAATTTGAGAGATTAAGAGTGATACTCTTCTAGTGAGCATCTAAAAAACTCCCTGAGAGCTTTTGTTCACAAATCACGAACACTAGCTTTGGGTTCTCTCTATTGGTTGGAAGGAGAGTCACCGGTGGAAGAGCTGTACGTGTGAGCCCACACTCACTCCGGTTGTGGATAGAGAATAGCAAAGAAGACCAGTTGGTTGAGGCTCTTCTGGAACGTTACTTCTCTACACAGGTCGCGGAGGTTCTTCGGCATACTGAGGTTAGTAAGATCTGTTTAATTTATACATATAACATGTCAAACTTGTGTTTTGGAAAATACTCTGATGAAAAATTTTAAAAATTCCGCTGCGCACTTTGTTTCCAACATACACTACTACCCCTCTATAAACGATGACGATTGGGAAGCTTTTATGAGGTATCGACGTTCGACCGAATTCCAACTGCTATCATTAAACGCAAGAAAAATGCGAGCGGAGAGTGAATACTGCTCTATGGTTGGCCGAGTCAGATATAGAGAGCTCGAGCAATCCTTGGTACGTTAATATCTTACTCATATTACATATATCAATTATTCTATCATTACTATGTTGCTAACATAGCGTAACACAGTTTGCAAAGACTGGCGTGCTACCAACACGGGAGGAGTTGTGGGTCAAATCACGTCAAGGTCCCGATGGCCAGTTCAAAAATCCAAAAGTAGCAGAAATTGGGAAATTGATTGTAAGTTTACTGACCACGAACAATTAATTTTTAATTTAATACCAGATCAAGGATTGCTTAAATAACATAGTTGTGTTGTTTTACAGGATGAATACACAACGCAACAAAGTCAATAGAGCTTCCAATCGGTCGGTAATGATGACATTTTGACGAGGGCACTAGGGAAATCGGAACATTCAAGACGTGTCCGTGGTCAATCGAAGTATGTGAAGCAATCTCAATACTTCGACCTCCAATCAGGTACCTCGAAATTGAATTCTGAAATGTCAAAGATGTAGATGGAGATTGCAGAACTGTGGCATCTTGTGACGGAGCTCATTTCTCAAGGACGTGCCAAGTCGATGGATGATAGCATCTCACAACGCAACAGCAACAAAGCTAGTTGTAACCCTCCCAATAATGTAGCAGAACGTCCAAAAGCTCCAGAAGCTTCAGAAGTCCAATTGTCACCTCCTCGTCAAGAGCCCGAACAATGTAAGCTCTTTGTTGAGGATAGAGTTAATTGTGGGTGTGCATTTGTTGCGCTTGGAAAGGTGTAGATGAAGAGTCTTCCAACTGATACAGTTCATGGACAACTATTAGGGGAAGAGAACGTGCGCGTTAGCATCACTACCATCAGAGTTAGAACAGCTGAATTACATGTTCCAACACTTGAAGCAACAACTGTGGGTGAAGCAGCTGGAAGCTTCATCGCATGGCCAAAGAGGTTAGTTGAAGTCATCGCATTGACGAAGACGAGTCGAGCGCCTAGCCATGTTCCACAAGATCTAAGCGGAAAGAAACGCCAAAAAAAGACAAGCTCTACAAAAGCAAGAGAATCACAACCTGAGGTATAACAAGAACAAGAGCAAACCGTTGCTAATGAGCAACTGCAAGCATTTAACTTCGCTTCAGTACCTCAAGAATTTATACAGTTAGCTCTAGACGCACATTCTTTCATGTGCGATGGGTTGATGATTCAGTGCCCAATACCGATAAATGTCACTGGCAATGAATTCCCTATCTATGTGGGGTATGAAGACGTTTACTACTTCATCAACTTTGATAAAATCGGGGCAAACTGTATCCTGGTATACCTCAGGTAATAACTTCATCCTTATTTCATATTTTTAAAATATAGGTAGAGTTGTAAGGTGCTTTCAAATAATTAACTATTTTTTTCTATTGTAGTTTTTTGACGGAATATTGTGAACTTCAAGGCTTGGCGCCAAATTTCAGCTTCATATCTCCGGCCATTGTTTCAAGTGCTGTAAGAGACCTACAGAGTGATCGTAGAGAGCGTGCCACATTACTCCTCCACCTATTAGCTCAAGCATCGAGGGGGAAATTATTCTTTCTGCCATACAATGTTGGAGAACATTGGATGTTGGGACTTATTTCGCCATGGGAGGACCAAATATATTGGTTTGACCCCCTTGGACACCCACCACGTGAGGATTTTGTATCAATCATGAGATTGTAAGTATTAATATTCTCTTATAAATTTAAATTAAATGTTTTTAGTTCCACATATTTGTATCGTCTATTAATTCATTTAAAAATGACACATTGTTAGGACACTTAACCATTGGAAGCTTCAAGCGAAAAGCGGTGTCACAAACCGACCGAACGGAACACTATATTCCAAACGTAAGTGTCCAAGACAACAAGAAAATGTAGAATGTGGTTTTTTTATTCTACGTTTCATGTGGGATATAATTACAAGTGGTATACAAGCCTTAGGAAAAAAAGGATTTTTATATACATACGGATACACATGAAGTTAGATTAGAGTGGATACAATTTGTAAATAGGTATGTGCTCTTTAGATAGATGATGGAGATAGTAGATAAACAATTGCTGAAAATAGGTCAAATGTAAATGATCTTGTAAATACCTAGAAATTTCAATATGCTCTAATTTTTGTATGCAATCAGGGCCTTGTTGTAATAGATAACACACGAGACTGGCCATCCCGTAGGAAAACAAAAATTTTTGGGGGGAATACCAATTTTTCACGACGGTTTCACGAAAAATCGTCGTGAAAAGGGGGGATTCCACCACAGTTTTTTGTGAAACCGTCGTGGTAAGGGGCGGATTCCATGACGGTTTTGTGAAAAACCGTCGTGAAATTCAGCCCTTTTCAAGACGTTTTTCGTGAAACCGTCGTCGAATCCCCCCTTTTTACGATAGTTTTTTGTGAAACCGTCGTCGAATCCCCCCTTTTCATGATGGTTTTTCATGAAGCCGTCGTGGAATCCCACCCCGTTTTACCTCTCCTCGCGTCAATTTTCGTATTACACGACGGTAAAAAACCATTGTGAAAACTCCACGTTGTACCACGACTGAAGCTTTCACGACTGTTTTTTGACCGTCGTGGAATCCACAGTTTGTAGTAGTGATTCCTCGATGTAGACGATGATGGCGGCGAGGACGACGTCACACGGGTGCCGAAATTGAGAATTGCGGAGAGAGAGAGGAAGGCGGAGGGGGAAGAGAGAGAGGGACAGAGAGAAGCGCAAAAGAGGCTGCAATGATCTAAAAACAGGAAAGAGAGAGAATAAGGAAGAGACAGAAAAGGGGAGAGAGAAGTGGTAAGAGTAAGATTAGATCTAATTTTATTTTATTTTTCCACCTAGGGATAAAAAAATCTTTTGCTACATCAATTTAAAAATAAAATAAACATTAAAGGGTAGTTTTGAAAAGCGTAGAAGCAGAGAACAATGTGAAAATGTAGGTTCATAAGGAGATATTTCTTGTTAATTTTCCAAAAAAAAGGGTTTGTTTGCCTTTACCAAACTGTATGTATCAGGAAGGGTTTTGCCATGTGTTATTATTTAAGGTAGTGCAATAAAAATAAATAAATAAATAATAGAAAGCGATCGATTGATAAACCAACTTGGTATTTATATATGCAAAAGTTTTTGAGCGTGCAGTCAAGGGCAGCGCAAAGGGGGTAAAAGTGGAGTATTTTACTATTGTATATATGTATGTATGCAGATGTAGGTGTATGGCCACCATCGAGATTAATAGTTCAGAATAAAAAACGATGTATTAAGATTGTTTCGTTAATTTTTTTTTTTTTTGGTTACAAATTGTTGCTTCTAATCAATACCCAGAAAGGAATATATAACTTCTTTTGCACTGCTAGACCATAGCACATAAATATAAAATACATTAGAGTTTGTACCCTTCATTTCCAGAGCATTTTTAGGTCATACACCGTTCTTGCCGCTGGGTACAATATCTACACGGCCAGGTTAAGTAATCTAGCTGTTCCTTTAGCAACGATCCCTGAAAGCAAGGTTCAGGTCCTTGATCAGGGTACTTCGTCCATAGTAGCTACGGTGATTAATCTCAGGAGTGAGGAGGAAAAACAATAAGGTACTAGGACATTCCTTTATTTTTATCATAAAAATTTTATTAAGTGTAAGTGACGTGGGCTTCCGCTTATTACAGCTATGGTTTCGAAGTCCTTAAGGGTGAAGAGATCTGGTGCCTCTTCGCAGGGCACCGAGCAAAGTAAGAAGGATTGCCAAGACACTTTAGGGACCAGCCAAGCTCAAGTTGGTCAACAAAAAGATGACCCTTCATCTCTAGCGGGAGGTTCTGAGATTCGTCCTTTAGCTCCAATGGTTCCCACTTTGGTGAACACCTCGGGTTCTAGGAAGTCATCCAAAAGGAAGCAGACATAGGTCGTGTCGACCGTTCTTTTTAATAACCTTGCGGCCTCCATTTCTCGTTACTTGCCATGCATGAGTTCAATGATGCAAACCATTAGTGAGAACTACAGTGACACCTACTAGGTTGACCTGTAGGGGAAAATATAGTCGGTTGTAACAGGAGGTCCGTGTCAACTTACTCAATGTTCACTTCATTTTTCCCTTTCTCGGGTTCTAATACTTATCTTTTTACGCAGGCTCTTATCTCCTCTCTCACCAGCTATGACCTCTACACCACTACAATATTTCAGAAGGAGAAGGCAGATACCACGACTCTCAACCTCCTAACTAAGCTGGACGTGGTGGAGGAAAAACTAGAAGAGAGTTTGAAGGAGAAAAAAAGCACCAAGGAGAGTCTAGTCTAGGCTGAGCTGGAGATTAGGAACCTTTAAGGGATGTTGCAGAGAAAAAATGAGGAATTATAGAGGGAGTTGGCCAAAGCTCAAGCTCTAGCCGTCGAGGAGTATGAAACATCTCTTGAGATGAATCAGATCAAGGATGGCTCTTTCATGAGGGAATTGAGTCGGTGATTGCTACTGTCAAAGAGAAATCCCAACCCTTGACCTCAGTTTCCTTACAACTTTGGTGGAAGAGACACCCAAGAAGGCAATAAAGAGCAACTAATTCCTGGGGATGTGCATTTGACCTAAGGTGCTTGTGAAGAGAAGGTCTGTAGAGCTTCTATTGTCAATGAAGAACCCCTGTAAACCTCATGGTTGCCAATCATGTCCAAGACCACTAACGTGTCATTATGGGGAAAGTGGACCCCTCATGCATCTTCTTCCGAAAAGATTATCTCTACATCTGTGCTCCTTATGATCTTACATGAACTTTCTTCAACCTTCATGTAATTATGAAACGGCCAACCTTCAGCTTCTTGGGCATTATTTTTCTAAGCTCACCTTGAGTTTCCTTCTAGATAGGGTCCACTATGCATAGTTCAGAGAACTTCGGCTGGTTGATTATTATAACCTCCCTGAGAAGCTGGGTTGTTTTGATTGACCTGTACACTATCTAGACGATTTTCCCCAATATATTCTCTCAAAAACCTCTTTTGATGAGGTATTCCATTTTATCCTTTAGGTCGGTATTCTCAACAGTGTTATGACCGGCCTCTCTATGAAATCTGCAATGTTTGTTCTGATTCCTTTTTACAGGGTCTTTCCTTATTGGAATTGGTTTCCTCGGGATATTGCGATTTTGTAATTGGTTATAGATTTTCTCAATGTTAGTGTTGAGCTTAATACATGTCTCATACCTTTGAAAAGGGCATTTCCATCTTTTATTCTCTTGAGCTAGGGCTTGTGCTGGTAGTGCTGCAGGTGGGGCTAGAGGTAAGGTTGATGCAGATGCTACAAAGGATAATAATTGTTAGCATTCGGTTTATTTCCATCGTACTTTTTCTTCTTTTTCCTATTATTCTTTCTTTATTCTAAGTTTGTGCTGGCTGCGTCACTACTATCCTGTTGGTGCTGCCAATGTTGGAGGATAACAAGGTCCCCATACGTCTGCTGATAACCGAGCTGCCACTTCAATGTTGATGTACTTCTGGGCCCGTGATAAGAATTAGACCATGTGACTTGGGGTTTTTTATGCAAGGAAAACTTAAAAGCTCCTTATCATAACCACTCAAGGCTGATGTTAGGGCAGCATCCTTCGAGCAGTTTTCCACCGAAACCATCTCTCATGTGTAACGATCAATGAAGGACTTCAAAGATTCGGTAAGCCCTTACTTGACAGGCTGGAGTCGTTCTCGGGGTGTAACAAAAGCTGTGTATAGTTCTTGCCAGCATGTGATAATCCACTGTCATAAATTCCTAAACTAATGTCTTGCCAACCCACTAAGTAATGCATCGAAAGCTCAACACTTTACGGTATTAGGTGCCCCATGTAGACTCATATGGGAATTAAATAATTGTGCATGGTCATCTAGATCTCCTTTACCATCAAAAAGAGGGATGTTTGGCAATTTAAGTTTAGGTAGTAAGGGTTCAGCCATCACCTTGTCAGTAAATGGGTGTCCCTCTAGGTTATTGAGATTAAGAGTTTGATAACACTGTCTAGCCTCCACTTATTCACTCACTTTACTAACCTGGGATGCTCATGGAGTCTCACCATCGACCTATCAGTATCCTGGCGTCTGGCTTACTGTGCCTGGATCAAGCTCCTAAGGTCATCTTGTCTTCGGCCACCGTCTTATTTGTTATTCATTAAGCCCGATGGTGCACCCTATTCTAATAACAGGGGTGGTGATCCATCTCGATTTTGGTTATTTTGTGCTTCTACACCTTCTTAGGCCACACGTCTTCTCTTCGTTGTTCTCTACCTACTTCCTTGTGATCATAATACTCATGCTTGGTGTGATTGCAAGTCAGAGTATGCGTTTCCCTCCTACAAATTTACTCCATTTCTTGGTGCAGGTGGGGGATTGTTATTGTTATTCACAGGCCGAGCAAGGTAGTTCAAAACATTCTCCATACATTGAAACAATTGCATCAGTTGCTCATAATTTTGAGTCAGGGTCTCGATCTGGGATTGTAGGGCTGCATTTGGATTTGGTGGTGCGTCTTCGAGCGGCGGCATATGATTTTGGTTTTTAGCAAAAGGTATAGGGTCACGTCTCCTTCTTCGAGCAGCATCATTGTCGTCATTGTTTTGACCACGATGGTTATTTCCCTTATTTTGATTTTGCTTGTTCATTTCAACATGTGTTCTCACCATTGAAACAATTGAAAGAATTTTTCAAGAAAACAGGTTGGAAAATTTTTTTGGCCATCTTTCTAGCGCTAATCGTTAACGAACAAAACTCATCTACCAAATAATCTCTCAAATTCCTCACCGAAGTAAACATTCATGTGCGAAGTAAATAAAATAGTAAAGAAAATAATAGCAAGAACGTAAGAATTTGGAATGGTTCACCTAAATTGAAGGCTACATCCACTATGGGTTTTCTCAGATGGTAGGGTTTCATTATGAGAAAATAAGAATATAGAGAGTTTGTGCCAAGAATTAGACTTAGCCTGTTCTCTAGAATTAACCTCTATTTATAGTACTCGAGTATAGGCTCAAACCTTACCCTTTAAGCATAATTTAAATCCAAATGCATAAAATCTTTCCTCCTATTCACCAAACAAAGTCACCCTGATATCTTTTAGGACTTATCCCTTCTAAGTATCTTGGAGTCGGTAGATCATAATTAGCTTGAATGCTTATTACCATCTTTGAAATATTTCAATTTGAATATAGATGTTAATAGACTATTTTACCCTTCTCGGTATCATCTAGTAAAAAGTTTGTGGAATGCACCATAGCAATATGATACAAGATCAATCTCGGGCCTTTATGTGTCCAATACCTAGCCTGGTCCATCTCGGTAACCCGACAATAGTATATATATTGTATTGATCCATGTTGTATATTCATTTCCTTAGAATAAGAAATATGCATCGATATTGTACGTTTTTTCAACGTTTTAATTAATCAGATCATAAAATAAATTTAAAAATATGTGCATTCATTGTATCTAAGTCATAGCGGCACATGTACTTCAATCTCAAAAGAAATATTGCAGTAAAGATAAGTGCCAGTGTCTTTTCTGTTTCTATATTTTATTAGAAAAGTGCATGATCAGATATGAAGTTTCAAACTTTCAAAGTCCATTGTTTTTTTGATACTCTTTTGTCTGGAATTTGTAAGGCCTACCAATCATATTGAAAGTATGATGATCCAATTGTCTGCCGCTATATTTCTAGCTTTCGAGAGTTATACGGTACTGCTGATTACTTGGTCCCGCGTATATCCAATCGTGGATGCTAAATTATGTGCATTGATATATATATATATATATATATATATATATATTTATATTACACGCCATTTTAGTTGATATTATATATATATATATATAAATTATTGATATTCGACGTCATTTTAGTTGCTTGTTCTATGAACTATGAAGTACTGCATAGTTCTTTAATTTAGGAATATACATACCAAATTTCCTGACCCTTCCTGAATATTTATAAGTTTTAATCATTTAATTAATTATGGTTAAAACATATACTGTTGAGTTTTGAAAACGACAATGTAGCTTAAAGTTCGTCAAGGAAATATATTGGCTAATATTAAAGAAAGAACCATGTGATAACGATGTGACAATTGACAAGTTCATTAATAAAGTCCCACCAAACATTTTGGAAACCATGCGCTTTCTAAAAGAAATTTGCGAAGAATTATTGAAGCATATTGACTCACTCCAAAATCGAGATCATTATAAAAAGTTAAGACAGATAAAAAAAATATTTTATCACAAAAAAATATTTTATCACAAAACACTCTACTACTATCTTCTTATGCAGGAAAAGGACAGAAAAAAAAAGAAGGGAAATTAGACCTTCACGAACCATGATCCAATAGAAATATTTTTCACTCCTTTATATGCATATGTTTTCAATGTGATGTACCACACCCATAGAAAATTAACCTCATCTGTTCCACCATTCCATTTGTTTTTGTTAATCTTCTTTTCTTCTTTTTTTTTGGCTGTATCATCTTGGCCCTTACGTCGTTAATTAATTGGGAGGCTTCTAGCTAGGCGCTACTATAAACAAATAAATAAATGAAAGTAAATATTTTTAAATGTCTCTTAGATTCTTAGTAGATTCAACGAAATTTATATATATATATATATATATATCATCTAATATGACATCAAAAATATTGAGAATTCCACTTCATAAATCATCCAACTTTAGCTCTTTTTTGTTTGACCGTACGACATTATAAAAAACTAGATTTTTAGTCACAACAGTTTTTAACAAAATTTTTAGTCATGATATTTTTCTATGATTAATATACATTTAATCACAACTTTACTTAAATTTTTTGTTGTGACTAAAATTTTTAGTCATGGATGTTTTCATATACTATTTAAATACTAATTAAAAAGTCGTAATTTATATTTTTTTAACTTTTCTTTTTGTAACAATCTTTTTTATGAGAACATGGCCTTCACCACTTTCTCATTGAGTTATATGGCGGTAGGTGGTCAGAAAATAAACCAATGATTTATCTTTTAGTGGTCCAAATCAAGTGGTGTCGTTTTCAAGATACAGTTAAAAGAAGCCATCAATATGGCTTGTAGACGCACCATGTAGAGCTTGAACTTGGACAAACTCTTAAAAGGATTTATCATTAATAGTAAATATGTTAATTACTTTGTTTTCAAATAGATCTTAAAAACGATTTTTGTAACAATGGACACATGATTATAAAGGGAGAGAGAAAAATTCGCACCATTATTACATCATCCATTACATGACAAACAAGAACATATAATAATAAGCAGTTCCCTAGTAAAAGTACAAAACAGCCTCCAAATATCAAACAAACAAAAAGACTACGAAAACCAACATAAGACCAGAACAAAGAAAATATCTTTTTCTACACAACCGACCGACAGTTAAAAAGCAAATACCTATAGGTAAATTGCTATAATATAAAGACTTAAAACACTCATTTGACATTCCTTTCACTCACGCTTTTCGGGGCACAAAAACAAGAAGTAAGAGCACCTTAAAAACTATAACGTATGTAGCTTGTATGTGGTTACTTGGTAGCTAGGCTGAAATATTAAAGCCGAATAACTTCAGAACGGTGGGACGATCGCGAACTTGGACCCTTATAATGTCATCGTTCCCAAATCTCTCCTTCCAGAAGTAAATGGTATCCTTAGTCTTCATTCCGTGGGCTCGGACAAACTGAAGCCATTCTTGGCTCTGAAAAACAGGCTTCAAATAATAAGGCTGATCATCTCTTTTTTCCCGTACTTTCAACACAAAACGGTACTCTCTACCCGTTTGGTCAAGAACAGAAATTGTCGCCTCATCATTTGACTCCAGCTTAGGAAGTAAAGATCCTATCCAATCACTCGGCACAGTGAACTTCTGGTTTACATCAGTGTAGGAGAGAACCTTTGTGAACATCGCCATGTTGAAAAAAAAAAAAAGATAGAGAAGTAAAAAGATACGTGTACGCTGAATGAGCTTAAAAGCAAAATCTTGCTGCAAATTCCATGCAAGTACCCTTGTTGTCTATATATAGAAGAAAAAAAAAGGGCTTGATCTCATTGCAACACAAAAAAGGTAACCCGTAATTTAATGCTACCTAGCTTATAAATCAGAACGTGGGACCCACCTGACTGCTGGGGCCAAAGTGTTTTTCTAGATTAAAACCCGCAACACATGAAAGTGACTAAACTTGACTATAGCATGGCCAGTAAAGCTAATGCTACCTAGCTTATAAATTGATTGTCTTCAAGCTCACTGAAAAAAAATCAAGGACTTTATCTCGATATTAATAAACCAGTTAATTCACTAAAGTTGAAAGGCCTTTTTACTCTACTATGCTTTTTTTTTTTTTGTGACATTTTTTTGTGGCTATGTTTAACTTTGGAAATTGTTATAGTGATGCTAAATTATATGCATCCGATTATTAAAAAATAAAATAAAATCCATCTCCCGTCCACTCCTAGCCTTATATATATCCTTCTCGTGTATCAAATTATTTTAACTGTTTGTTCTATGAAGTAATCTAATTATCACTTTCGAATCAAGAATATGCATGCAATGGTGCACGCTTGGTAGGTAACTAACTATTTTCAACCTTAGAAATGTAAATATGTACTCCATTGTTGAATACTTCTAGAGGCCATTTAGTATGTAGTAATCTTGAGAGTAGGAATGAGAATCTTGAGAATAGGAATGTAGGAATCTACAAGATTCTTACATTTGATACAAGAATCCTCATATTTAGATTCCTAAGAAACACAATCTCATGAGATTCACTTTACCCTATTTTGAAGTAATATGAATGCCACTCAACAAGGTGATATTTATATTCTTAGAAATCTTAAAACTATAGGAATCTCACCTTTTTTTTCTATGATGATAATACATAAATAAATAAATAATATAATATAGAAACTATTAAATATTTATTATATTACCATAAATTAATAATATTATTTAATGTTAATATTATATAAAAAACAATATATTATAAAGAATTATATTTTTATTATTATTTTTATTCTTATCCATATTATATATTAGTTAACATAAAATATATATTATATATAATATTTTATAATAATTATATTATTATTAAATAATAATAATAATATTATTATTATAAATTAATATTTTTATACAATATAAATATAAAAATTACATCAATATAAAACAAAAATGTAATAATAAGGATAATAAAAAATTAAAAATAATAAAAATATATAATATATTAAATATACAATATTTAAATGTTATATATATTATTAATTAATATTAGTATATAATATATAAAATTAATATAATAATAATATAAAATAAAATAATTTTATACTATGATTATAAATTAATATTATTATATCATATGAATATAGATATTATATTAATATAAAATAATAATAATTTAATAATAAGGATAATAATAATAAAACTATAATAGTATAATATCAATATGAATAGTATAATATTAATATTCTTAGTAATACCAATATTAAATTATATTAATACTATTATAATAATTATAAATATAAAATATTAGTAAAAATGTTTAATATTTTTTATTATAATATTTTTATTTAATGTTAATTTTAACATAAATAATAATATATTTTTAAGAATTATATTTTTCTTTTTATTTATATTCTTATTATTATTTAATATTAGTACTAACATATTATATTGATACATTTAATGTTAATGCTACAAATTATTTTGTTAATTATACAAGATTTCTATGTACAACTAAACACAATAATATACTATAGGTATATAATAGAAGATTCTTGTGTATAACTAAACATGATAATATTGGTTTCTTAGGAATCATATTGCTTACTATTATTTTTTTAGGTACATGATTCTTATTATTATTGCATATCAAACGTCCCCTAGTGTTTATTTATTTATTCAATTCTGTGTAAAGATCCACATGAAAACGACATGAAAAGCTCTTTAATAAAGTCCTATTAATTGACTAAGTATGGACGGAGATAAATATTCCAAAAAGAAAAAACAATGGAGTGATGGACAAGGATGAGCTTAATTTCTGTGTGTGTGATTCATGATATTTAGAACTGATGTATAAATGTTAAAAATAGTTCTATTGGATCATGAAGATCTAGCTTTCCCAAGTTTTGCCTTCCTTTTTCTGCACAAAAAGTATAGTACGGTGTTCTGCCGATGAAAGAATCTTTTGATATTGTATCCTTTATTTTTTTTTTAACTATGTGCAATAATCAATGCTTTAATAATTCTTGGCAGTTTCTTTCTAAAAAACGCGTGGTTATAATTTTCAAAAAGGTTGGTGATTGGCAATATCTACTCGTATATTCTTTAGGAAAGGGCCAGCAAAAGTTGACAAAATAGATCTTCGTCCAACAAAACTGTTAGTTATTGTTAACATTATTTTAATCACGTTCATTGTACATTTGAAGTTAGTTTAAGTTGTTTGAAAAAAGAGCTCAAACCAACAATTCAATAATTTTTGGTTTAAAATATTATAATTATAGCTACTATAAAACTTACAGTGTAGACGATTCCAACTGAATATAGTTAAAAGGTAATTTAAGCCCATGAACCAAAATCAATAAAAGTTGAGGAAAGAAAGTAAAGGCAGGGACCACTAATTATGGCGCGGGAAACCAGACTTGTAGGGTGCAAAAATATGCTATTCATTCAATTAATTTATTCCTGCGATCAAGGACGGATATAATTCTTGAAAGAAAGACAGTTAAGGTCAAAAGAAATCAATTGCAATATTTTTTTGTGCACATACGTGTGAGAGAACTATAAACAATGTAGAGGTCGTCTAGTGACTTTCTAGCTAAGCAAATCAAGATTGTTATTCTTGTGTTGCATTTCTTTCTTTTATTTTTATTTTTTTACTTTTAGGGATCTAGTGTTCAATTTTAGTGCTATATAATAGCTGCCTTTTTACATGGAATCCTCCGAACTTTATGTGTTTAGCATATTGGTCTTTAAATTAAAACTTTTGATAATTGACGTGGTGAATTTTGAAATTCTTTGAATATTTAGTCCAATTGAAAACGGTATTAAATTTTTAAATAGATGGATGATTCTTCAACAATTTATCATGATCTCAATATCTGTCTCCTTTAATTCTATTGATCATTTTTTTAATAAAATTATTTATCGTTGTTATATATTTCATTCATATACCACAAATAACAACTCGCTTTACATTGATACCATAAGTCCCTCAAATTAACGTATGTTATGACACTAGTTGCTAGTGACATATTGATGAAGATTGTTTCTCTAAAATTATTATATTTGAGAACATTTTTCTTACTATTTATCCTATGTGACAACAACAGACAACGATTTTAAATATATATTTATCAATTAGTATTGTTCGTTTTACCAACGTTTGATTAGCCGGATCATAAAACAAAACTAAAAATTATATGTGCATGTAATGCATGTATTCTCATTTATAGCTTCACTTGTACTACTTCAAGCTCAAAAGAATTAAAAAGTAAAGATAAAAGCCAGTTTCTTTTCTCTGTCGTATCTAGTGTGTGGTTTATAGGTTTAGGTTTAAACAAAAAGTTTTAGTTATAAGAAAAATTAAATTTTGCAAAAGAGAACTTGAATTGTGACTTTAATTCATAAATTAAACATACAAAGTGTTTGAAACAAAATTCAAATTTATAAGAAAAGATATTTATTGAGCTAACTAGTGCTAGCTTAGTTGGTGAGAATGAGGCGAGTTACGAAAGAGATTTTTTAGCTTTACTGAGCACAGTCAATTGTGATGTTCAAACCCACAAAACAAACTTTATGAAGTTTCAAAATCATTGCTTGTTTTTGTGATGTTCTTTTGTCATGTTTGTATGACAACAAATGTTAGAAGTATTATAATCAATCTGTCTGCCGTTATATATTGAATTTTGGAAGCACTTGTATGGTGCACTGCCGCAATTTGATTATAAAAATAAAATAAAATAAAATAAAAACCCTGTCCCATCCATTCATGGCCAGGAATATATCCTTCTAATGAATTCAATTATTTTAGACGTCTGACCTCATGGTAGAGTATGCGAGAATATAGTTAAAATTATAAATTAGAATCAAATTTTGTTGTATATGAGAGTTTTACGTTATAAAAAGTTTTTACTTTATACTATAGTATGTGAGAGCTTTATACTAAAACAGTTGAAACTAATAAGTTTCAACTTACTTGTCAAACAAAACCTAGACCTTGGGCCAACAAATATGCTCTTTATCATCATCATCATCATCATAGTAGATGATGAATATGAACAAAGGAAGGCCATCCTTAGTCCAATTCTTTAATTTCTTTTGCTTGTTGCATGCCCATCTTGATTAACGCAATCGATCATGGATTCAATATTTCATCTGTACTTTAGTTTTTGTTCGTTCATGTCCCTTTAATTTCGGTACTATGCCAAGCTAAGTAAAATATTATATCATACAGTTAAATATTTTAATTAACATGAAATGGTATTATTAATACAGATGATATTGTTAGAACACAGATGAAATCATCCCAATTATCCATTCCTATACAGATATATATCCTTCTCGTGTATTCACTAATATTATTTTAGCTGTTTGTTCTATGAAGCACTCTTACAGGATTAGGAATATGCTTGCAGTGGTGCGCGCTTAGTTAACCATTTTCAACTTTACAAATGTACATATGTACATTACCGAATACTTGTTGTTGTTATTTATTTGATAATCAGTTAAATTATGCTTCAAATTATATTATTGTTTAGTTTTGAAAAGGACAATACAATTATGTTCGTCAAAGAAATATATTGGCTAATAAAGACATGGCAAGTTTCAATTAAGTCCAAGCAAAGTTTTTTTTTTTTTAAGCATGCGCTTTCTAGAAAGATCAATTGCAAGGAATAATTAAAGCATTGATATATCCGAGATCCTTATAAAAATTAACAAAACAGACATATATTATTTTATGGACTCAACGCCGTGCTATCTTTTCATATGCTGGAAAGAGGACCACAAAATTTGATAAACGTTGAAAAGAGGACCACAAAATTTAATAAATGTGTTGAGTAATCCTATTTAATTACATTACATAGGTTGGAATTCTATTAATAATAAAACAGTAAAATTTAGCTTAAATAATACATTATATATTAAATTATGGCTTATAATTTTATAAGTAGTGAAGTTATAACCGTATAAAAATAAAAAGGATTCTTTTAAACCAGATTTTCAGGGTCCAATGGAACTATTTCCGACTTTTTTCTATGTCGGTTTTGAGTGTGATAAATCGCACACAGAAATTAAGAGCTCATGTAGATCCATCACTCGATTTGGTTTTTTTTTTTTTTTTTCTCTCTTTTAGCAATATTTTAATTGGTCCGCACTTTGTCAATTAATTGGGAGGATTCTAGCTAGCTAGCTAGAGAAATTAAAAAAAAAAAAAAACCTAAGCTAGCGAATTATTTTGGAATCAATGTCAAATTTTTGGTGGATTCTATCACCAAATTCTTATTCTATATGTTTATCAGATCTAATATAAAAAAATATAGCAAGTACACTTTAACAGTATCACTCGATATCCCTGAACAAGCAATTTTTTTAATTAAATTTTGCTATACATGTTTGATTGTTATATATGTGACTAGACGTCTAAAAATAGAAAATTAGAATGCGCCCTTTTACATAGCAGTTAGAACCAAAAGTTAATATAACTATAGCATATGAGAGCTTTATACTGTATTCTATTTTTTACTTTTATATTATAATATGTAAAGCTTTACACTTTAATACTTTTAACTATATGCGACTTTCTTTAACGCTCTTTAAAAATCCTGCTTAAATAGTTGAGCATAAGTTTTGATATGCTTAGCATTCCCAAATTCTACTTATAAACGATAGCTCTCACTTATGATATTTACTTAGGTAGTTGATGAGATTAATTTAATTGAGTTTTTGTTAAAAATTTTCAATTTGAGGAATTAATTAATTATATTAAAAATACGATATAATTTAAAATTTTGATTAATTATTAAAAATAGTAGAAACGGATAAGAAGGAAATAAAATAATAGAGAGGGCAAGAGGGTATGTGTTAGGTCCCACCGAGCCCATAACGTGTGCACACACATAGTATCGACGATAAATCAATACAGTTACAGTCCAACATGAAAAATAAAATTTAAATAATACATGCCTTGATTTACTACAGCTACTAACCTACTCAAGATCCTCTATTGCTCGCGAGTCCGGGCAGTGGACTCTCCGTCGATCATAAGTTGTATTCCACCTAGGGGAAAAAGGTTTGAAAACAAGTAAAAAAGTGAGCAAAAGGCTCAGTAGGACTATGTTTTAAAAGCAGATAAACAATTTAAACATGAAGTTTACCTTCCAAATAAATGATTAGGAGAACAGAGTTACATAAATAAATAAATTCATTTAAACGAGTCTTTTCAAAACAGTTCGTCTAAAGAATACCTTTTTATCCTTTCTGGGCAAACCATATTTATCACCACCGTAGTGGCCCAGCTGGGTTTTGAGACCTGCTCCCAAGGTCGCATGCTACACGACTTGATCTCTGATTATGGAATCATGCCCTTATGTGTATTTATTATTATTTAAATCCTATGTTATCAAGTATTCTCAATTACATTTATTATTCGATTCATTATGATCATATAGTTCTTGATGAATAATGAAAATTGTTAAGAAGTTTATTTAAACCGTTCCTTGAAATTCATTTTAAAGAAAATCATTTTGTAGGAAATCACTTTGAAGGAAATCATTCTAAAAGAAATCATTGTATGGCCAAAAGCTCCCTTTTGAAGACATTTAAAAACATTATATCATTTATTGAAAACATTTTAAAATAGAATCCTTTAAGGCCAAAATCATTAAAAACCTGGCTACCAAGTAAGGGGTAGAAGTCCTACTTTATTACTCAAACTGGTGTCCCACACGGTAATCTTGGTCCGCTACACGTTGGCTCTACGGATCCACGAATAACCTTAAATGTTAATAACTAAGTCTATTAGTATCTAGCTTAAGATATCCCACATTGCTAAACTATTTCATGGTGTCATAGTGTACCATTTTGTATTAATAAAATCATATTGTAATGTTGAAACTTCAATCGAGGTTCAAAATAGTAAAAATGGATGAAAAATAACAAAATTTCACCATGCTAGGTTAGCCTACTGGTCACCCTGGTTCGGCCTGCCAGCAAGTTTGGTCCGGTCAGTTGAACTTTTCCTGGTTCGGCCTGCCGAACACATAGTTCAGCCTGTAGAATCAGAGAATTTAGTTTCCAGAATTTTCCAAGCACGGGTATTCAGCCTCCCCAACCCAAATCTTTATTTTAACCTGTTTTTCTTAGTTCTCAGGCATAGAAAACATTTATAAATGATAGAAAAACATCATGAGACACTTTTTAACACATTTAAACAAGATTTACACAAAAATTTTGAATAAATACAAAAATAGAGAAAAATGGAGAAAAATAAAAAAACATAGTTCAAGTCAGTTTCTAGCTAAACTAAGCTTAGATTCTAAGTGTTTTAAGTTCCTCTAACGTAGATCAAAGGTTTTCTAAGCTTAAATGAACTTAGATTTCAAAATACAAGAAAATTGAAAAATTGTAAAAGTTTTAAAATTTTGAAAACTAACCTTGATTCAATCCTTGAATCGTGTTTATGATTATTAAATCACATTCATGAACCTTCAATCCACTAAAAACTGAAGCTTGGCTTGATTTTTGATACAAAAATTTAAGAAAAGAAGAGAGAGAAGGGGAGGCAGGGAGAGTGAGACGAGAGGGAGAGGAAGAGAGAGAGAGCGTGAGAGAGTGAGGGAAAAGGAGAGAGAGGGAGAGTTTAAATAGAAGGAAAATTGGGCAGTTTCACTGTGTGAAATCTGTGTGCCGCCTACGGTTTTGTAAAACAAGATATGTTTGGCTTTTGACAAATGGTTTTGTTTCAAAATTTAAAATAACAATTAAAAGCAATTAAAAATCATCACAACAATAAAAAATAACATTAATTTAAAGATCCCACAAATAATTAGATTGATTTTAAAACATTCATTATGGCATACTAATTCACCATTCTGCACACTAATATCACTTAATTAATTTTTTGGTGCATTACAAGTCTCCACCCCAAAAAGAAATTTCATCTTCAAAATTCAAAAACCATCTTAAGTACAAAATA
This sequence comes from Artocarpus heterophyllus, assembly GCA_025403435.1. Classification (NCBI taxonomy): domain Eukaryota; kingdom Viridiplantae; phylum Streptophyta; class Magnoliopsida; order Rosales; family Moraceae; genus Artocarpus; species Artocarpus heterophyllus. The sequence goes on from CM046341.1 coordinate 21,375,772, forward strand.
AATGCGGATATGACTCCTACATGATCAACCTTGATTTCCAGGTTGTCTCATCAACCCTATGGTGCCACCACACCACATTCATTAACGGAATCTCACAGCGCTTTAAATTTATCACTTTTCGATCAAGAATCTAAGCCAGCACCTCTTAGCAGGTCATGCCTTCCTGTATCTGCACATTACGAATCAAGATGATCTTGCTTGGCTTGAGCGAACATCCTAAAGCACCGACATGTAGAGTATGACATGAACATGAGAGAGTCTGGGAGGAAGATCAAGGTAATAAACGATCACTCCAACGCGTTGAGAATCTCAAACAACCCAACGTACCTCGATGCATTTTCCTTGCATACCAGAATGCAAAACTCACTTACACGGTGAAGCCTTTAAGAGAACAGAATCTCCTACCTCGAATTCTAAAGGTTAGCGTCTCTTTGGGTCCCAAAATAATCCTACCCTTTCTGTTTTGCCTGACCCACTAGCGATCAACACGGCTATCCACATGGTGTTTTGAACGATATCATCCTGATGCCCCACTGGACAATCACTGTTGTACCTAACTTTGCCAGACGCAAATGTCGTTTCCAATTCCTGCCAAAATCCAATACACGTGCATGCAATGTACCTCTAAAAATTTGTATACCTCGAGCAAACCGCCTATCGGTCAGGGAATGAAAAGTTGCGCTGAAACCCAAGTCTGTGCCTAAAGCTTCCTAAAAGATCCTCCAAGAACTCGTTGCAAACACTAGGACCTAAGGAGAATAAAACGCATCGATTTCGTCGACTTGCCAATGACGACCTAAAATGCATCATGTCCTTGTTCCGTCCTCGGCAACCTAGAGAAGAAATCCGCCATGACATGCTCTCATACTGAACTGACCAGCGGGCTTCTGATGCTTGGCCGCCACCTGGAGACAGATCATGCACTTGACCATGTACGCTTAAACATCTTTCTTTAGACTCTTCCACCAGTATTGCCCCTGAAAAAAAAAGAAGCGATGCATCTTTGTGCATCTCGGATGAATGGCGAACTGAAACTTGCGAGCTTCATTCATCAAGGCTTTCATCACTCCCTTGATTGCAAACACTGCCAGACGTTCCTTTAGACTACAACGATCCACTGGTAGGAATACCTCTGATCTTCAAACTGCTCCCCGGTCCGCATTCGCGTCCACGCTCCCTAAAGATATTGGTCTCGCCACTAATTTTGCCTCACCATCCGAACAAGTGCTAAAATCAAATCCCTGAAATACGCCGACGCCGAATCGAAGCCTTCATAGTACTGCGGCCCATCTTTTCTCACGGTAGCATTTCTCACCAGTCCTTTAGTGCCAGATATACGCGAATCTCCCAAGACCTTCTGCTGAGCACGTCTGCAACCACGATGGCCCTACCCGAATGATACTGTAGCGAGATATCTTGGTCCCCCATACATTTCACCTACCATTGTTGCCTCAATTCAAACTTCTCTGAGTGAACAAATACCTTGGGCCCCTATGGTCCGAGAATACCTAAAATATCACTGCAGCAAGTGGCTTCTCTAGATCTCTTGAAGCGTAAATCACTATGGCGTGCTCTAAATCATGAGCAGGGAAGTCCTGTTCACAAGGCTTTTACTGTTGCAATCCATAAGTCATAACTTGTCCATGCCGCATCAACACACATCCAAGCCTTTGTCCTACTACAGCTGTGTAGATCTCATAAAACTCATCATTGTTCGATGTAGCCAGAGCAGAAGTGGTAGTCAACCGATCTCTCAACTATTGGGAAACGCATCTACATCCCTCATCCTATTCAAACCTATCACTTGTCCTGATCAACTGCATCAGTTGAGCCGCTACCTTTAGGGAAACCTTTCGCTAACTTTTTTGTAGTACCCAGCAAGTCTAAAAAGCTATGAATCTCAGTCGTGATCTTCAGTCGCCCCCCAACCGTACTGCAGTCTCAATCTTAGACAAATCTACTGAGACTCCTTTCTCAAAATGATATGCTCCAAACTCGACCTTCTAAGCATGCAACAGGTTCTTTCGGATAGCAAATCAGTTCTCGAGAAATATCAAGAACTTCCTAGCTGGTCAAACTCTCGATGTGATCCTATTCATGATAACTCATTGGGGAAGACATCCTCGAACTGATTAGCCACCGATGTTGCTACATTTCTTCCCGCGGCATCAGATTCCTCCCCTAGATTTATGTATATGCATATACATAGATATATCGCATGCTAGGTCTCCCTCGTACACCTAGACATGTTTTAATGAGTTATTCACTCATTACTCGATCGTTACCACCCTAGTAAATGATCATCGTCTCCCTATCAATCCCTAGGGTTACCATTTAGTGTGACAACTATAGTTGCACATTCCTAGACAACCCATCCGTTCCTAAGATCAATCATAAGTACTCATGGGGATCATAACCAAATTACTTCTTGAAGTCTCATCTCCAATCATTACCTCATAAGGTTTACACCTACGGTTCACAAACACACCCGTTCCAAGGGTGAGGTATTTACTAAGGGTTCATCAAATTCTCCCTTTTCAATTTCCAAGGCATGTACAAATAAACTCAAAACAAGAGAATGAATGGCACCAATATCATTGAGAATCAAACTAAAGACTAAGAAACTGGAATAAGAATCAACTAAAGACAAAGAAACTAGAACCGTTCGTCACGCCACTGGTCTGAGTATTTGGACTCCCTAAAGTTACTGTGCGAACTTGAACTGGAGCTTCTTCCTTTTCCTCTACTAGTGCTACCACGTCCTGGGTTCATCGGCTGATACTGTTGCGGAGGAAACTGATGAAGTTGAAACCAAAGAGGTTACCGAGGTGGAGATAAAGACTGAGGTTGAGGCTAATGGCTTGCACCTTTCCCGGTCTGGATCCTTGTCGAGCACTTCTTACTAGACAGCTCTTCCCGATGCGTCCCAGCTGCTGTAGAAATGGTAAAGGTTGCTTCATCTACTGCTGGATGATCTGCTGCTTCCATTACTACGCTGCCATGCTGATTCTTTGCCTAAGCTTGACGATCGCTACCTCTCCTATTGCTCCGCTAGAGCCTTCCTAATGTTCTCGTCCGATCCTCGTAGTAGTGAGCATGATCTACTCCTATCGATAAAGCTGACAACTCTAACCTCCTAGAATTCTGAAGTCGCAAGACCACCAATTGCCGTTGAATAAATGCCTTAAGCCCTTCCTGGAACTTGATACACTTTGACGTTTAGATACCACAGCCAATGGAGCAAACTTGGCCAACTCATCAAAATTAACCTCGTGTTCCCGAATCATCTTTTCATCCTATCCCAACCAATAGAATCCGACGATCCTTTGGTCTCTACATCCCTACGGAAATAACGCTCATGGAACAATTCCTTGAATCCTTCCCCGCTGACACTCCCACCATTCTCCAGATGCTTCGCTTACCTTTACAGGTATCAGCACTATCGGTCAACTTACAAGCCACAAATTCCACTCGACACACCACCGGTAGACCAAGGATATCCAAACGTTTTACTATTGAGTCTAATCGATTTTTAGCCACCTGCAGAACCTCATTTTCCATCGAATGTCGGGGTAAACACAGGCCTAAGCTCCTTAAGGCACTCATGCTCACGACTCTCCTTAGAAATTCAGGCCTAACCCTTGCTGCCATTTGCCAAAAAGCGTCAAATGATATCCCTATCATTCATTCCTCAATCATGGGACTTACGTCAACCACAGTTGGATGACGCCCAGGTGCTATTCTTTCTCAATTTTAGAGACAAAATTGGAATGTCAGAGGCTTTTCACTGTCGTACCTATGTGTGCACAATTCCCAATGTTCATAACCTTGAGCTCTGATACCATTCTGTCACGCTCTGAAATACAGGAGGTGACGCGACGGTTGATTAGATTAACTTAATTGAGTTTTTGTTAAAAATTTTCAATTTAAGGAATTAATTAATTATATTAAAAATTTAAAAATTTTCAATTTAAAGAATTAATTAATTATATTAAAAATGTGATATAATTTAAAACTTTTGATCAAATATTAAAAATAGTAGAAACGGATAAGAGGGAAATAAAAGAAATAAAATAATAGAGAGGGCAAGAGGGTACGTGTTGGGTCCCACCGGGCCCACAACATGTGCACATACATAGTATCAACAATAAATCAATACAGTTACAGTCCAACATGAAAAATAAAATTTAAATAATACATGCCTTGATTTATTACAGCTACTAACCTACTCAAGATCCTTTATTGCTCGCGAGTACGGGCAGTAGACTCTCCGTCGATCCTAAGCTGTATTCCACCTAGGGGAAAAAGGTTTGAACATAAGTAAAAAAGTGAGCGAAAGGCACAATAGGACTATGTTTTAAAAACAGATAAACAATTTAAACATGAAGTTTACCTTCCAAATAAATGATTAGAAGAACAGAGTTAAATAAATAAATAAATTTATTTAAACGAGTCTTTTCAAAACAGTTCATCCAGAGAATACCTTTTTATCCTTTTTGGGCAAACCATATTCATCACCACTGTAGTGGCCTAGCTGGGTTTTGGGACCTGACTCTAAGGTTACACGCTACACGACCCGATCTCTGATTATGGAATCATGCCCTTATGTGTATTTATTATTATTTAAATCCCATGTTACCAAGTATTCTCAATTACATTTATTATTCGACTCATTATGATCATATAGTTCTTGATGAATAATGAAAATTGTTAAGAAGTTTATTTAAACCGTTCCTTGAAATTCATTCTAAAGAAAATCATTTTGTAGGAAATCACTTTGAAGGAAATCATTCTGAAAGAAATCATTGTACGGCCAAAAGCCCCTTTTTGAAGACATTTAAAAGCATTATATCATTTATTGAAAACATTTTAAAATAGAATCCTTTAAGGCCAAAATCATTAAAAACCTGGCTATCAAGGAAGGGGTAGAAGTCCTACCTCATTACTCGTACTGGTGTCCCACACCGTAATCCCGGTTCACTACATGTTGGCTCTACGGATCCACGAATAACCTTAAAATGTTTAATAACTAAGTCTATTAGTATCTAGCGTAAGATATCCCACATTGCTAAACTATTTCATGGTGTCCTAGTGTACCATTTTGTATTTATAAAATCATATTATAACGTCAAAATCTCAATTGGGGTTCAAAACAGTAAAAATGGATGAAAAATAACAAAATTTCACCATGCTCGGTCGACCTACCGGTCACCCTGGTTCGGCCTGCCAAACTGTGTAGTTCGGCCTGCTGGCAAGACAACTTCGGTCGGCCAAACATTTCTAGGTTCAACCTGTCTGACGTATGAATCCGGCCCGTCAAAATTATGAATCTGGCCTGCCGAACTGGAAAATTCTAGAATTTTCCAAGCACGGGTATTCGGCTTCCTCGAGCCCAAATTTTCATTTTAGCATGTTTTTCTCAGTTCTCAGGCATAGAAAACATTTATAAATGATGGAAAAATATCATGAGACACTTTTTAACACATTTAAACAAGATTTACACAAAAAAATTTGAATAAATCCAAAAATAGAGAAAAATAAGAAAACTTGATTCCAATCCGATTCAAATCTGTTTCTAGCTAAACTAAGCTTAGATTCTAAGAGTTTTAAGTTCCTCTAACGCAGATCAAAGGTTTCTAAGCTTAAATGAACTTAGATTTAAAAATACAAGAAAATTGAAAAATTGAAAAAGTTTTGAAATTTTGAAAACTAACCTTGATTCAATCCTTGAATCATGTTTGTGGTTGTTAAATCACGTTCCTAAGCCTTCAATCCATTGAAAACCGAAGCTTGGCTTGATTTTTGATTAAAAAAATTTAAGAAAAGAAGAGAGAGAAGGGGAGGCAGGGAGAGTGAGACGTGAGGGAGAGGACGAGAGAGAGAGAGTGTGAGAGAGTGAGGGAAAAGGAGAGAGAGGAAGAGTTTAAATAGAAGGAAAATTGGATGGTTTTACTGTGTAAAATCTGTGTGCCGCCCACGGTTTTATAAAACAATATATGTTTGGCTTTTGACAAATGGTTTTGTTTTAAAATTTAAAATAATAATTAAAAATAATTAGAAGCAATTAAAAATCATCAAAACAATAAAAAATAACATTAATTTAAAGATCCCACAAATAATCAGATTGAGTTTAAAACATTCATTATGGCACATTAATCCATCATTCTACACACTAATATCACTTAATTAATTTTTTGGGGCATTACAGATATTATCGTTAATGGATATATTATCTGATTGATTTTTCTTTCAATACTTTGCCATCATCCTCTCTGGTTTTGATCACTATGTTTTTAATCGTTCATTTTTACTGGATCTGCCGCAAATCTTGCCCATGAAAGTGAGGTAATTGAAAAAGTCTTCTCATAATCGAGTTTATTTTGGAAACAGTCTAACGTCCTTTTTATGTCATGTTAAATTATGTCCAAATTCGTTATTATCGTATAAAGATTAACCACTAATAAGGGATTTTGTTGTTAGACACGCTCCCCCATAAAAAGCTTTTCTAAGTAGAAATATGATATTTATTTTTCTCGCCGTAACCAAAAAAGATACCTAAAACTAAGTGTCTGTCTTTTAACCATTAAATTTGCAAACTGATCATAAATGATAAGGAGTTCAGATAAAAGTCCGAGGAAACACCCTGGAATCTACGTGCCTTGCCCAAAAAAAAAGAATGATGTATAGGAAAGAAAAACCAGATAAAGAAAAACGAAAACACCACTTGTTAGTAAAAAGAGACGAAAGGAAACCAAGATGATTTAGCATGACCCTGCAGTCTTAGTCTTATTTTTCGTAGGGAAAGGACAACAAAAACAGACAAAGTGGATCTTCATCAAAAATTTTCTGTACCCTATTTATTTTGTTTTCATACCATTAATGTGGTTCACAAAGAAACTTGAAAGGTCATCCCATTGGTCTCTCTTTAATTTCTTTTTCCTTGTGGGCCCCATTTTTATCAAGCCGATCATATCAAAAATCTTTGACCCCTTGGTGAATATTACCGCTAAATTAATAACGCAGATGCTAATCTCGAATGTCCCCTCTTATTTTCTTGATCATAAGTTTTCTCGCATAAAAAGGTCATACAATAAACAAGTAAAGACATATTGCTCAAACTTCAGAGTCCATTAGTTGTTACAATTCAGCTTGTTGTTGTCACCCAAGATGTTTCAACTCAAGGCTAAAAAGTAAATGATTTTTTTTTAATGAATTATACTAATACCTTATGTGTTTTACCCAAATTAAAAAAATACATTTTTAATCAAAACTAATCACGCTAATATGTATTGGACTTAACTCTGTTCGAGAAAATTTTTTTTCCCTCTCAAACTTGAGCTCTCTTCGAGAAAATTTTCTTCCTTAAATCAACAATTCTTGATAAGGCTCTTCGGTAATAGATCTGGAGATATATCTGACGGATTCGTCTTTCAATACAATCAGTATGTTTTGATTCACCTGATTAAAAAAGTCTAATTCTCATATTGAGCTCATATTTGAACGAGTACTCCGCCGTCCTTTTTACGTCATGCCAAATCATGCGCTTAATTTGGTGTTATTCTAGTAGGACCTGATCGGATATTATGCTTTAGGCTCTAGTCAATCTTTCATTTTCGAACATGCAGCTTTAGTTCCCGACCAAGTGCTGATTGAGTTGAATAAAATTCTAACATCTTGAACAACATACTGCTTAATATAATTATATATTTATTAGCTTTGACGACGATAATATGCATTATGGGACATGTTGTTTTAGGTAGAATATCTTTTGCAACGGATATAAAAAAGTAACAAAAACCTTGTTACACCAATCATATATGATAATTAAGAAGTTCAACGTGTTCGAAAATTAAAAATTGGAAGTTAAATACTGCGCTTTATGTTATAGCATACCTTTACTTTACACTGTAATATGTGAGAGCTTTATACTATAGCAGTTGAATATTTGGAGTTAGAACTTTGGTTCACAAACAAGCTTATAAAAGTCCCACAAAACACCCTAGAATGTCCGTGATTTACGAAAAATTTAAAAAAAAATAAAAGAATAAAAGAATGATAAAGTGGGAAGCAAAGAATGAACAGATAAAGAAAAAAAAAAAAAAACAAAACTTGTCAGGAAAACAAGAAGGATGATTTAGCAAGACCCTACTGTCTTGGTCTTCTTGCTAAAATTTTTGCTTTAGCAAGACTCTACTTATTGGTTGATCAAACGTCGAAAGAAAAGGCTCCTTTGGAACTAAACAAACTAACATTTGTCTTGTAGAAAGAATTGGACAATTATTGGATATTCTTTAATTTTTAGGGTAAATTGCTCCGGTAGTCTCAACCTTTTATGAAAGTATTATTTTAGTCCTTTAAACTTTTTATTTAACTAACCCCAACCTTTAATTTTAGTTGTTGAGAGGAGTAAGTTAACTAATGCCCATTAACTTTTGTATCACGTGAGCTGCACATGAGGTGATTAGTTATGGCGTTTTAGTAAAATAATAAATATTTTTTAAGTAATTAAATTAGAACATATTTCTTTAAAAAATTAAAATTAAAATGTAATAAAAAATCAGCAAAACAACTAAATAAGAGAAAAAAAAAACAAAAACTTATCCCAACCTCAAATAAAAAAAATATTACACAAACCTCTACCTCCATTAGAGATTGACTTCTCTCTAAAGGAAAAAAAGAAAAAAGAGAGAAAAAAAAGAGAGACAAAACTCACTCGGCCACAAGGAAGTTGGCTTGTAAAGGAAGCTTATTTGCACGACAGCAGGAGAGATCACTTGGGTTCGACTTGGCTCATGAAGTGGGTGGGCTCAATGGCATCAGAGTTTTGTCGTGTCATGGGTTTTAATGATAGCAATGGAGCACAGATCCGATGGCCTTTGGCCGGGGCTTGATGTCTTTCTATTTTGTTACACCACCCCCTTTTTTCCATTGGCCAATGTTTAGCACCAGCCTTTGATGACATCATAGTGGGTATGGCGGCTGGAGGGCACCTTGAATCGATGAGGGTGGTGTGTGGTTGGTGTCGACACCAAGTGAACGCTTGTCAGAGCAGACGCTTGGATCCTCTTCTTTCCAATGCTTCTCTATAATGTGCTTAGGAATAAGATCGAATCCAAGTTCAGATGGTGGGCGAACTTGACCAAGTCTGTTTTTGTTTTGTTTTTTTTTTCTTTTCGAATTGAATTTGTTGTTTACGTCTTTTGATTAGGTAATTGTTAGACATTTTTTTCTTTGCATCAGAAAAAATTAGCTGATTTTGATTGCGTAACCAATTTTATTGGTAGTTGATTAAGCACCTGGATTATGTTCACTAGTATAGACAAGTCTTTAAAGCGTCCTCTAAAGATTATACTACAGTAAGGCAAACTGTCGCCTAATCCAAAGTCGTAATAGCTTGTGGACTTTAGATGACGGTTATAAAGCATTGTTTAATGTCTATCTGGATAGGCAAGTGGCACAAAGACCTGACCATAGACGACAATTTTTAGGTAAAACTTTTGTCTAATGTTTGTATTAGATGACATTTTTTAATTAAAACCGTCATCTAAAGTATGTACCTAAAAAAAGACGTTTTGGTTATGTTTCCCACAAGTGTCTTAATATCTCGTGATTCCATTCTTTAACCTCACAATTCACTAATATTTGTGGTTACTATATTCAACACTTGAAAAAATAAATAATTATAGCAAGGAATATATTTAAAACAACTATAAATTAAACGAAAAAGTTAACAACTTAGACACAATCTTAAGTAATTCAATAAACTTTCACAATACTCATTGTTATTTACAATGAAACGGTATTTCAAATAAAAATACAACAAAGTTTGTATTACAAAAATGAGGGAATGAAATACAATATAATAAAATACAAATAGAATGTCTTATGAAATAGTTCAGCCAAAAAATACAATAACATGTCCATGATTACTTTTTCCTCTTACGTGTATTAGTATTATCAATACAAGTCCATTCAACATCTAAACGGACTAAATGTGAATCATCATCATAAAAATATCAACCTCCTCCACTGATGGCAATCCTTTGCTAAAAGATGGAATATCACTGCCTTTTTCATTTCCTCCTCACTATTCCTAATTACTCTTGGCTTCATTGGCATGACTAATGACAACTCCAAATCTTTAGGATCGGTGGTATAGAAGACTTGTTTAGCTTGTGATGCCATGATGAATGGTGCATTCTTGTAACATAATCTTCTAAAGTCTACTATGGTAACGCCATCATTATCAACCTTAATGTAGCTATTGTCAGCCCATTTACACTTAAAAAGAGTTACTCGAAATCCGCAATAGTCAAGTTCTCATATGTCATCAACATAACAATAGTTAGTCATTGTTCCATGTGTGGGGTCTTGTCTTTTGTGGAGGAAACATACATGAAATTAGCATGAAGATACACACCACTACTTTGGACCATGTGCTTTTCATCTCAATCGTGAGTGTAAAAGGTATAACCATTTATTGGATATCAAGTATATCTCATGATTGTGAACGAGGGTCCTTCGACCAACTTAAACAATTCTTTCTAAGACACCTTCGCTTTGAAACTCACGAGCCTTGTTATATATGTGTGTTTGCATCCACTCTCTAAAAGTGTGGTTGTGTTCATTTTGCAATCATTTCTTATTCCTCCCATCTTTTAGGATTTGCATCTTTTATTGTCTTCATGTGGACCTCTATTAATGGTTAAACCACATAAGTATTGTGCAACATGTGGAGATATGCATGCTCCTACTCCTCGCAAGAAGTGAACGACGGACTACATGTAGACATTGATTTTAGCTCAATGTTAACCTTCTTTGGTAAACCGATTGCTTCGACATTAGACAAGTATTCTAAGCAAAACTCCATAGCTTTTTTGGCTATGTAATTTTCAATGCAACCCTCTGGCCTATTTCGATTTTTGACATGACCTTTCAAACTCTTTATGTATCTTTCAAAAAGGTACATTCACCTCAAGTACTCCTGCCAACAATGTCACAACCTGTCTTTTCGGGCTGTGATAAAACTCTTTCTTACATAATTTAGGGCAAAAATTTAGGAATTTTTTTTTAATAAATACTTTACATATATTGGTCTAATAACTTTTGAAATACAAACATATACTTGTATTTACATAATCACATTTTCTTTGCAATATAGTTTATCAAACATTACTTTCAAAATATCTTAAAACACAATACAACGGAAAACATACTACGGCAGAATCCATACCCAGTCTGCACACATCATCCATCTGCCAGCTCATCATTACGATTTATTCTGACATTCTCGTCGAAATACCTACAGCATGAAAAACTTAATGCGCTAACGCCCAGTAAGTCACATAAATCCCACATGGACATTCAAATAAATGCATGAATCAATTATACTTTCTTATAAACTTTCCTTATCTTCATCATTTCTTATCTTTAACTTTCCTTATCTTCATCATTTCTTATCTTTACTAGGGCCCAGGTGATCGTACCATTGCATAATTTCATTTAGGTCTACGTAACAGAGTGACCATACTATATCCTTTAAACTCCCATTGAGTCAGGAGTCGGTACGACACTTTTCTTAATTTCTGGTAATATATTTACCAGTCCATTATTTATGGTTAGCATACCATGTATGATGTGATAATCACATGTTATCCATAACACATAAATTCACTTGCATAGCATAGTACACACAAGTACTTACTTTATATAAACATAGGTATTCATTTTTGTACACATAGGTACATAACATTCAATACACATAAGTATTCACATTGTACACACAGGTACGTAATATATGTACATATTGATACATAACATGTCATACACTCAGGTATTTTAATCGTATACTCACTAGAATTCATACATGACTATACCCCTAGGTATTCATATCATGGAAAACATACAAGTTTATACCGTAATATACACTCAAGTGTACATATACATACATCTTATACCTACATTTTCATACTGTAGGTGGGAAGGGTACTTACTTGCGCTTGTGTACCAAAAAATCGACTTCGGTCTCCTTTCTCCTAGGCTCCTAGGATCCTGTTGGCCAATTACAAAACTATTAGCCAATTCCACTACATTTCGTTGCAAAACATTCGTTACTTAACTAGTCGAGTTGCATAACCGTATACAACTCTGAAACAACTGGTTTTCTCATTTCTACCTTACTTTACCCTATCATTACTTACGAAGGGCAGATATCTTCCAAATCATCTTTTTATCTCATTGAAAACATTTCTGAGCTGTTCAGGTTATTCAGGCAAAAATGACGATTTTGTCCTCCGTGAACCTACTGACTTACCCGAGCTCGATTTCGTTATTTTAATAAAAATAGCCACATATTAACTTTATAGTAATGTTCTAGTGGCTCGTATCTCTTTATTACACACTTATGCCCCTTTTCTATTAAACTTTACAATTCAGCCCCTAAACTGAAAATTTTTGACAATTTTGTCCCCGAGGCTAAAATTGTCCTTTTTATCTCAAAATTTTTTATTTTTCTCAAGGATCATTTTTTCTCAAAGTACCATAATCAAAATTTTTTGAGAAATCACATTTTTGTCCCTTTTTACAAATTTTCACAATTTTGTAAATTCTTTGAAAAATTAAAATTTCACAAACGATTGAGTTTTTCGACGAACCGCCCACATAGCCTAACAGTTTCGTCGAGATCTACAACTTTTATGTTTTAAATTTTCCCAAAATCTTACTATACAGGGGTGTTTTTTGTCATTTTCCAATTCTGTCGAGAGAAATCTTTTTCTTTCAATTTAGTCCCTACGGCATTTTTACAAAAATCCATTTCAAAATTACAAATCTACCCCTACAGAGACCATTCCATGCCTTATTCAAATCATTCTCATGCTCAAACATCATTTTTACAAAGTCTAACATCAAAATTACAAAAATAAAGCTTTTTGCAAAAATTACCATTTTGCACCATAAATCAAAATTTCACAACTTACACATGCCATACTTCACATATGCATGAAATTTCATCAAGTGCATGCTCAAGAACCCACATGGGTTTGAAAGAATAGAAATCAAAATAAAATTCATAAAATTTCAAAACTTTGAAATCTTAAACTTACCAAAATAACACTCTTTTGATTTCTAACCTTCCAAGGTTCCTTGAACTCCTTCTTAAGCTTCCTTTTCATGAAAAAATACCATGAATTAATTTTCCCCTTAACCCATGAAAAATCCCCTGAAAACTTGCTAAAAAGTTTGGGATTTTACCTTAAAACGTGTGAAAAATCCTTGAGCTTTGTTTCTAAAATTTGTTTGGGGTTATTTTTGCAAAGTTTGGGGTTGAGAAATTTTTTTGGAGGGCTGCAACTATGGCTGCCAGAGTTAGAGGAGGAAGAAAGAAATGATTTTTTGCTAAAGTCACATTAAATGCATCCTTATCTCATTTGGTGACTCATGGTAACCCATGAGTATACTACTAGGTGTCATCATGCTATTGGGCCACATTGCATGGCTTGTTGGCCCAATAGAATTCAAGTAAGTGTCCACTTTGTGGAGTTAAAAATTTATACTGTGTAATTTTTCACCACACTGTATTTTTGCAACACTGTTATGGTCAAATCAATGTACTTTTTTATCCTTAGACTGTATAAACATATTTGATTTACTTTTCGTTCACTTTTGGAGGCCAATCATAACATTTTTTCGTATCTATATTTTCACTTAGCAGTATTCTTATACTGTATCGGTCTCTTTCTTTCATTGGGTTAGGTCTCAGAGGACTCTACATCATATTTATATTCTTTGTACCAATGTGTTTATATCACAATTTACAATTAATCGTGATATAAAATTCATTTTATGGATATTATTTACAAATTTTTGAGTAATTAAACTCATAAAATCTGTATTCGGCAATATCTAATATTGCATTACATTTGCCACAAAATTTGCAATCAATGCCGTTTATTCATACTTTATCGTAATTTTTACAAAAATTTACATTTTTAAAAGTAAATTCATTAATTAAACCCAATTAAATATTAGGTTTTATTAATGAAATTTTCTCGGTCATTACAATCTACCCTCTTAAGAATTTTCGTCCTCGAAAATCAAAACAATTTGGGTTAGCTTTTCCTCATTTCATCCTCTCGTTCCCATGTTGCTTATTCCACTTGTTGGTTGCGCCATAGAACTTTGACGAGAGGTATCTTCTTGTTTCTTAGTTCCTTTTCTTCTCGTGCCAATATTTGAACCAGTTTCTCTTCATAAGACAGGTTCTCTTGTACGTCAATTTCCTCTGGCTGTAGAACATGTGAAGGATCCAGTACATACTTCTTTAGCATGGATACATGGAATACATTGTGTACAAGGCCAACTTATATGCTACATTGCCTACCCGTTCTAGGATTTTGAATGGTCTAATGTATCTTGGGCCAAGTTTCCTTTCTTTCTAAACCTGATTACTCCTTTCATTAGTGTCACCTTTAAGAAGACTAAATCCCCTACTTGGAATTCCAATGGTCTTCGTCGCTGATCTGCATAACTCTTTTGACGACTAAAGGCAGTTTCTATTCGTTGACGGATTAGTTTCACATCCTCCGTCTTTCTTTGCACAAAATCCGTTGTTGACAATGTCTTTTCTCCCATTTCATACCAATGCAATGGTGATCTATATATTCTTTCATAAAGAGCCATTCCTATGGAAGCTTCATAACTATTATTATAAGCGAATTCGATCAACGGTAGCTTTTTGTCCCATCCTCCTTTAAAATCTAGCACACAGGCTCTTAACATATCTTCTAGAGTTTGAATGGTCCTTTCAGATTGACCATCCGTTTGAGGATGAAAAGCTGCACTAAAAGTCAGCTTCGTTCCCATAGCTTGGTGAACACTTCTCCAAAACTTGGAAGTAAACTGACCATCTCGATCAGAAATGATAGATTTCAGAACTCCGTGGTATCAAACTATCTGGGCTACATATAGTTCAACTAGTCTTTCCATAGAACTGCTGAGTTTAATGGGTAAGAAGTGAGCTAATTTCGTCAATCTATCAACGATTACCCGTATAGCATCGTGTCCATCCATAGTTCTGGGTAGCCCAGTCACCAAATCCATAGTTATCTGGTCCCATTTCCATTTAGGAATTTCAATTTTCTGTAATTCGCCTACTAGCCGTTGATGCTCAGCTTTCACCTTTTGGCATGTAAGGCATTTGGCGACAAACTGTGCGACATCGTTCTTCATTCCATGCCACCAATAGTGCTCCTTCAAATCTTGATACATCTTAGTAGCTCCTGGATGAGCCAGGTATGGTGTTTTATGAGCTTCTTCTAATACTTGCTTCTTTAATTCTTCATCATTGGGGATGCAGATTCTGCCCTTATAATGGAGGATGCCATCTTCTAAGATGCTAAATTCTGTTTCTTTGTTCTCAAGGACCTCATTCCTAGCTTTAAGTAGCGACGGATCTGCTTCTTGTCGCTCCTTTAAGTTCTCCAAGATAGCTGGTCGAAATGACAATTGGGTCAATCTTCTAGTGATTAGCTCTATTCCTGCTTCTATCAATTCCTTCTGAAGAGGTCTTGGCATTAATTGCACCATCGCAAGTGAAGACATTGTTCTATGACTAAAGGCATCGGCTACTTGGTTAGCCTTTCCTGGGTGATATAGAATTTCACAGCCGTAGTCTTTAACTAACTCTAGCCACTTTTGCTGTCTCATGTTAAGCTCCTTCTGTATGAAGATATATTTCAGACTCTGATGATCTGTATATATCTTGCATTTAGCTCCATATAAATAATGACGCCAAATCTTTAATGCAAACAAGACCGCTGCCAACTCCAAGTCATGCGTTGGATAGTTCCTTTCATGATCCTTCAGCTGTGAGGATGCGTACGCAATCACTTTTCTGTTTTGCATAAGAACGGCTCCCAAGCCTGTCTTTGATGCATCACTATAATCACATAGTTTCTTATGTTCGGATCAGGTATTGTTAGCATTGGTGTACTTGTAAGTCGCCTTTTTAACTCTTTGAAACTTTCTTCATACTTCTTAGTCCATTCATACTTTGCTGCTTTCTATGTAAGTGCAATGAGTGGTGCTGCAAGTTGGGAAAATCCTTCCACAAAACGTCGATAGTAGCCTGCTAAACCTAGAAAACTTCTAATTTCAGTTACGCTTTTTGATGTAGGCCACTTATTCACCGCTTCTACTTTGGTGGGATCAACGGATACTCCATCCCGTGTCACCACGTGTCCTAGGAAATGGACCTTTTCCAACCAAAACTCACATTTTGAGAACTTGGCGTACAATCGATGCCTTCTTAGTAATTGTAGTGCAATCCTTAGGTGCTCTTCATGTTCCTCTGGCGTTCTTGAATATATAAGAATATCGTCGATAAAAACAATGACGAACTTATCGAGGTATACCTTGAAAATCCGGTTCATGAGATCCATGAAGGCTATTGGAGCATTGGTCAGTCCAAATGGCATGACGCAGAACTCGTAATGCCTATAACGTGTTTGGAACGCCGTCTTGGGTATATCTTCTTCTTTAATTCGAAGTTGATGATATCCTGAGTGCAAATCAATCTTTGAGAATACTGATGCTCCTTTAAGTTGATCAAACAAATCATCGATCCTTGGAAGTGGATACTTATTGTTAATCGTGACCTTGTTCAATTCCCGGTAGTCAATACACATTCGTAACGTTCCATCATTCTTCTTAACAAATAAAATAGGCACTCCCTATGGGGAATGACTTGGTCGGATGAACCCCTTGTCCAACAATTCCCTTAATTGTGCCTGAAGTTCCTTGAGTTCCCCTGGAGCCATTCGATAAGGCGCCTTCGAAATTAGGGCTGTGCTGAGCGTCAATTCGATCTCAAATGAAATCTCTCGTTCTGGTGGCATGCCTGGTAGCTCGTCGGGAAACACATCAACAAATTCTTTTACAATGGGGACCTTTTCTGGTCCTAACTGAGCCTCTTGATCTTTCGTTATCAAATTCACTAGATAACCGGTGCATCTGCTTTCCAACATCTTCCTTGCCTTTATTGCTGAAATTAACGCCTTGGGAGCTTTGGGAACTTTCCCTGAATACATAAACTTTTCACTCCCGTGAGGTCAGAATGTAACCTTGTGGTGTCGACAGTTTATCTTAGCCATGTATTTCCCTAGGAAGTCCATTCCTAGAATAATGTCATAATCTTGTATATCGACTATTATCAAATCAATATGCAATTCCCTTCCACAAATGATTATCGATACATGATGTAACCAATAATCAGCATTCAATACCTCCCCAGAGGGTAGTGCAACTCTAAAGGTTTGCTCTATCCTATCTCCTTTACTTCCTATTCATTTTGCAAACTTAAATGATGCAAACAAATGTGTTGCTCCATAATCAAACAAAACATATGCATCAGTGTTGGCAACAAAAAACTGACCTGTCACCACCGATGAGGTTCCCACGTCTTCTTTTTTCTTTATGTAGGCATAGATTCGCCTACTTGGTTCCAAAGCTTCTAGTCGCCCTTGACTAACACTAGGGCCTTCAATTTGCACCTGAACCAGGACCGCATGCAATTGGTTCCCTTGAGGCCTTTGCTGAGCCTGACTGTTCTGACTTTGAGGATTAGAAAACAATTTCTGGCGTAGTGCCCTTCTTTTCCATAGATATAACACTTGTTTGTGCCAGCCTTGCATTCCCATGCATGTCTCTTCCCACATTGATTGCAAAGGGGTTTGCTGTTCCCTCCATCACTAATCCTCTTCTGAGGTTGACCCTTTGGATTCTTTGAACTATTCACATTCCATTTTCTCTTGTTGTTAGCATTGCGGCCACGTCCCACTTGAAAGTTTTGGGATGGCCCTTGGCTTGAGATGCCTCCTTGTCCTTTCACTTGTACAGTTGGACTTTGCTTAGCTAAAGCTTTCTCCTCTTTCTGAGCTTTGAAAATCCTTGCTCTTTCCTCCTTATCATGGGCAATTCTGAACTCAGCTTTGGTCGCCCGTTCAATACAATCCTCCACATCCTTGGAAACTTGCCCTCCACTATCAACCACAAGGGCAATGTTAGTTCTAAACATTCTCATCAATCATCATATTTGTTACCGATCAGTGGGTTCTAACTTGGGACAAAGCCGTGCTAGCTGGTTAAACCTCTTTACAGCATCAACTACGAACATATTACCTTGGTTGAAATTATTGAATTCTTCTTGTTGGGCTGCCATGGTTTCCACATTAAAGTAAGCCCTGCCAAACTCTTCCACGAAATCTGGCCACGTCATTTCGTCGATGTTTCTTCTACACTCTACTTACTCCCACCATCTCCTGGCATCTTTAGTGAGAGAAAATGAGGCGCATAGGACTTTTTCATGGCCATTAAGTCCCATAAATTTCAAAACCCTTTCTATGAATGTAAGCCAATCGTCAGCCTCTAATGGGTCTGTAGGTCCATCAAATTCTAGAGCCTTCATCCTCTAGAATCTTTCATAAAATTCGGTAGTAGATACTACCGGAATAGCTGGGACTACTAGTTCCACTTGCTATGGCAGTGGTACTAGGGGTGGCGTGTCCATACGTACTGGTGGTACGGGATTCTGGTTAGCTAATTGTTCCCGCAAACCTTGCATTTCCCGCTCCTGAGCTTGGAGTTTCTATTGCAATTCCATGATCATAACCATTAAATCTGGATTCATTGGTCCTCCGGGTGTATCCGCCATCGATATTAATCGTTATATACCTATCGTATATTTTCGTTACTAGGTTAGCATATACTATTAACTTAATAGTATCTAATCCATAAGTGCATATATTTAAATAACATAAATACATGCAAACATACACAATTACATGAACTCAATATCTTACTTCATACATGTCATTTCATTTACATTCATACATTTCATTTCATTTACTTTCATACATTTCATGAACCTCCTTCATTTTCTTTTTACATTATTCGTAACATTACATACATAACTGTCATACATACTTTCTTCCTTTCATACAGAAACTGTTCATATCATTTTTGGGAGCAATTATCACTTCCGGCTACATATACCCCATTGTCGGGAAGGATACCACTTGCCAGACATACATACATACTCATACATATATAGAGGCAATAAGGCCCAAGACTATACTAATCCCTCATCTATGTACATTAGACTACAAAAAACTCTTCATAATTTCTTTTAGTCTGACTCGACTCCCGATATATCACTATGTTCGAAATCCTCCTCAGGATCTTCCTCTTCCGCTATATCTGAATCAGTCGACTCATCATCACTTGCAATTACGTGTTCAGGAATAACTTCAAGCTCTTCATCTTCCTCATCCATATCTACTGGGGGATCTTCCAATGGCACGACTACATTCTGTTCCACATGCAAAACTGTCATAAGAAAATTGTGGACGCTAAGGTAATTCCCTGGATATTGCATTTGCTGTTGGACGGCATTCGAAAGATCTCTCCAAACCAGATCACAAATTCACCGTAAAGGTAATTCAGGGGGAATCAATGGCATCATGGTTCGGTGAAACCTCAAGATATAGTGATCTGCCGGCTCCCCTACATATCTTCCCCAAACTGGTTCTACACGTAAGTCCAACCTGCGTCGCCAATCGGCCCACAGCATCGGAATCATTTGAATGTGGATGACATCTGTAGGAGGTAAGGGTGCGAATGCAGCTTGAATCTGTTGTCTGAAGCCTTGCCAATCCCCTGGTCGCTCATCAGATCCAATCCTCAGCCACCATGTTAAGGCATCCCTCAATAACAATCCTGAGGCCAATAAAATCTGGAGATGTGGTGGCGTATGACAAGCATCAAAGATTACCTCAATTGCATGAAGTCATTCGTTCAGCATCATAGGCTGCCGACTCCCATAGTATCATGGTGGCATTGCGTCTTGAAAAGCAACACTGACTCTTCGATCAGCTTCCATATCACGATCAGGATGCGGCTCCATCATATACTATATTTATTGTCGTAATTAACATAACAGTGTCATATAAAACAGTACTGAACATTCTTATACTTAAAATCAAACTATCTTACTTGAGCTATGGCAATGGAGCAGACGACGATGTGCAGTAGGGTGCAAGATTTTCACTCTGATACCAACTGTCACAATCCGCCTTTTTGGGTTGTGATAAAACTCTTTCTTACTTACTTCAAGGCAAAAATTTAAGATTTTTTTTTTAATAAATACTTTACATATACTGGTCTAATAACTTCTAAAATACAAACATATACTTGTATTTACATAATCACCTTTTCTTTGCAATATAATTTATCAAACATTACTTTCAAAATATCTTAAAACACAATACAGCGGAAAACATACTACGACGGAATCCATACCCAGTCTGCATACATCATCCGTCTGCTAGCTCATCATTACGATTTATTCTGACATTCTCGTCGGAAAACCTATAGCATGAAAAACTTAATGAGCTAACGCCCAGTAAGTCCCATAAATCCCACATGGACATTCAAATAAATGCATGAATCAATTATGCTTTCTTATAAACTTTCCTTATCTTCGTCATTTCTTATCTTTACTAGGGCCCAAGTGTTCGTACCATTGCGCAATTTTATTTAGGTCTACATAACATCGTGACTATACTATATCCTTTAAACTCCCTTTGAGTCAGGAGTTGGTACGACACTTTTCTTAATTTCTAGTGACATATTTACCAGTCCATTATTTATGGTTAACATACCATGTATGATGTGATAATCACATGTTATACATAACACATAAATTCGCTTGCATAGCATAGTACACACAAGTACTTACTTTATATACACATAGGTATTCATTATTGTACACACAGGTACATAACATTCAATACACATAGGTATTCATCATTGTACACACAGGTATATAATATACTGTACATATCGATACATAACATGTTATACACTCTGGTATTTTAATCATATACTCACATGTATCCATACATGAGTATACCCCTAGGTATTCATATCATGGCAAACATACAAGTTTACACCATAATATACACTCAAGTGTAAATATACATACTTCTTATACCTACATTTTCATACTATAGGTGGGAAGGGTACTTACTTGTGCTTGTGTACTGAAAAATCGACTTCAGTCTCCTTTCTCCTAGGCTCCTAGGATCTTGTTGGCCAATTACAAAACTATTCGCCAATTCCACTACGTTTCGTTACAAAACGTTCGTTACTTAACTAGTCGAGTTGCATAACCGTATACAACTCTGAAACCATTGGTTTCCTTATTTCTACCTTACTTTACCCTATTGTTACTTACAAAGGGTGGATATCTTCCAAATCATCTTTTTATCTCATTGAAAACATTTCTGAGCTATTCGGGTTATTTAGGCAAAAATGACGATTTTGCCCTCCGTGAACCTACTGACTTACCTGAGCTCGATTTCGTTATTTTAATAAAAATAGCCATGTATTAACTTTAAAGTAATGCTCTAGTGGCTCGTATCTCTTTATTGCACACTTATGCCCCTTTTCTATAAAACTTTACAATTCAGCTTCTAAACTGAAAATTTTTGACAATTTTGCCCCGGGGCTAAAATTGTCCTTTTTATCCCAAATTTTTCTATTTTTCTCAAGGATAATTTTTGTTCAAAGTACGATATTCAAAATCTTTTGAGAAATGATGTTTTTGCCTAATTTTAAAAATTTTCACAATTTTGTAAATTCTTTGAAAAATTAAAATTTCACAAACGATTGAGTTTTTCGATGAACCGCCCGTATAGCCTAATAGTTTCGTCGAGATCTACAACTTTCATGTTTTAACTTTTCCCAAAATCTCACTGTACAGGGGTGTTTTTGGCCATTTTTCAATTCTGCTGAGAGAAATCTTTTTCTTTCAATTTAGTCCCTACGGCATTTTTACAAAAATCAGTTTCAAAATTACAAATCTACCCCTGCAGAGACCATTCCATGCCTTATTCAAATCATTCTCATGCTCAAACATCATTTTTGCAAACTCTAACATCAAAATTACAAAAACAATACTTTTTGCAAAAATTACCATTTTGTACCATAAATCAAAATTTCACAACTTACACATGCCACACTTCACATATGCTTGAAATTTCATCAAGTACATGCTCAAGAACCCACATGGGTTTGAAAGAATAGAAATCAAAATAAAATTCATAAAAGTTCAAAACTTTGAAATCTTAAACTTACCAAAATAACACTCTTTTGATTTCTAACCTTCCAAGGCTCCTTGAACTCCCTCTTAGGCTTCCTTTTTCATGCAAAGATACCATGAATTAATTTTCGCCTTAACCCATGAAAAATCCCTTGAAAACTTGCTAAAAAGTTTAGGATTTTACCTTAAAACTTGTGAAAAATCCTTGGGCTTTGCTTCTAAAATTTTTTTAGGGTTATTTTTGCAAAGTTTGGGGTTGAGAAATTTTTTTGGAGGGCTGCAAGAGCTAGAGGAGGAAGAAAGAAATGATTTTTTTTTCTAAAGTCACATTAAATGCATCCTTATCTCATTTGGTGACTCATGATAACCCATGAGTATACCACTAGGTGTCATCATGCTATTGGGCCACATTGCATGGCTTATTGGCCCAATAGAATTCAAGTAAGTGTCCACTTTATGGAGTTATAAATTTATACTTTGTAATTTTTTACCACA
The DNA here is from genome assembly GCA_025403435.1 of Artocarpus heterophyllus. Lineage (NCBI taxonomy): Eukaryota > Viridiplantae > Streptophyta > Magnoliopsida > Rosales > Moraceae > Artocarpus > Artocarpus heterophyllus. The sequence continues at coordinate 21,398,426 of CM046341.1, forward strand.
CAGTTTTTTTTCTATACTGCCATGGTCAAATTAATGTACTTTCTATCCTTAGACTGTATAAACATATTTGACTTACTTTTTGTTCACTTTTGGAGGCCAATCATAAATTTTTTTCGTATATGCTTTTTTACTTAGCAGTATTCTTATACTGTATCGGCCTCTTTGTTTCACTAGGTTAGGTCTTAGAGGACTCTATATCATATTTATATTCTTTGTACCCATGTGTTTATATCACAATTTTACAATTAATCATGATATAAAATTCATTTTATGAATATTATTTATAAATTTCTAAGTAATTAAACTCATAAAATCTGTATTCGGCAATATCCAACATTGCATCACATTTGCCATGAAATTTGCAATCAATGCCGTTTATTAATACTTTATCGTAATTTTTACAAAAATTTACATTTTTAAAAGTAAATTCATTAATTAAACTCAATTAAATATTAGGTTTTGTTAATGAAATTTTCTTGGTCATTATATACAAAGCCTAACTTTCATGTACTAAGTGCATTGTTAAGTGAATCAAAATGTCAAAAAACGATGGTGAAAAGTACTTCTCAAGCATGAACAAGTTCTTCACTAACTCTACTTATATTGTATCCAGCTTCGTTGAATCTATCACCTTGGAGTATATGGAGTTGAAGAAGAATCAAAACTTTATTAGTGAATATCTCACCTCCGACGGAAGAATTTTATGGAACACAAGTGGCAATAATTGTTGAATCAAAGTGTGACAATCATGCGTCTTTATGCCAACAAGCTTCAAGTCCTTCATTGACATCAAGTTTCTGAAGTTTGAAGAATTCCCTTTTTGGAACTTTGACCGATGCAAGCCATTCATAGAACTTTTTGTTCCCTTCAATCAATAAGGTGTACTTTGCCAGAGGCAAGTGAGTCCGAGTACCTCTTTTCTCAAGAGCCAAATCACCTTTTATCTTCATTTCGACAAGATCTAACTATAAATTGAGATCGTCTTTAGTTTTGTTAGGAATGTCAAGCAATGCACCCACTATCGATTCACAAACATTTTTTTCAATGTGCATGACATCCAAATAGCGACGAACAAAAAGACTACTCCAATATGGAAGTTGAAATAAAATTGGTTTTCTCCTCCACAGTCCTTTTTCCACTGCCGCATTCTTCTTATTTTTTAACTTCCTGAACACTACTTTGATATTCCTCACCATCTCAAACACTTGGTGACCTATCAACTATCTTGGATGTCGTCTTTCTTCAGTCTTGCTAGTAAATGCTTTCATTTGTCAATGATATAGATGGTTCATAAGCAAAAATTGTCTATGGCCATTGTGAATTGTCTTCTTATCACTCTTCAAGCGAAATGAAGACATCATGCAAATAGGAAAACTTATTGAACTCTTGACCGAGTATCCGGATAGGTTTTATATGTAAGAAAGTCATTAATAGTCAACATCAACATTGCTCAGAGTGTGATTGTCTCCTCACGGTAAGCATCTTGGACTTGTATACCACTTTCCCACAGTCTCCTTGACTCATCGATCAATGGTGACAGATATACATCAATGTCATTTCCCACTTGATTAGGTCTAGAGATCAACAAAGTTAATATTAAGATCATTCGCTTCATGCATAAGTCCGATGGAATATTGTAGTTGATAAAAATGACTTACCAAGTACTATGAGTTATATTTTGGTTACTATGAGAATTCATTCCATCTACTCTTAAAGAAAGATGAAGATTCCTAGGCTCTACACTTAAATCTAGATTCTCCTCATCAAATGTCTTCCGCTATGATAAATCGGCCAGATATCTCAACATGCCATCATTAATCCTCCCATCATGGTGTCAAGTTAAATCCTTTGCATGATTCATATTGTGAAACAATCGCTTTAAGTGCAGTTCTAGTGAAAATACCATAACACCTTAGTCAGTACACTTTTCTTCCCTTCGACAGTTTCTGAGCTTTCTTTCATCGAGACTCAATACACACTGAGCATTCATCTAAGTATTCACATTCTTTTCTGTATGGCATACAATCATTCAAGCAAGCATGTACCTTCTCATACTCTACTCCTAGAGTTCTCAATGTCTTCTTTGCCTCATGCATACTTGTCAAAATTTTATTATTATCCAAAAATGCATCATGTAAAATTTCAAAAGTCCCATAAAACTTAAATTGGACCATCCACCCACTGCCTTCAAATTCCAAAATCTAATTGAACCAAAAAGTTTGGTATACTTTGAACACTTGTTACAATAGCGTCTCTGCATCTTCTAAATTCATCTCAAATAACTCCAGTTGGTTCACAGAGTGTTCTTCTATATCGTTCATCATGTCAACCATGTTACTACCGTCATCATCTTCATCAATATGACTAACATGGATATTCCCCCTCACCGTCAATGATGAAGTCGAGACTTCATTACCATGCCATATCCATATTTGATAAGTCTGATTAATCCCATATCAATACAAATGTAACCTAACATCATAATATGATTGTTTTTTAATGTTTCCACAATCAAAACAAGGACAAAGAATCATACTTCCTTTCACATTAGCCTTCATAACAGCCATGAAATCCTCAACCCTTTTCTCATATTTATCACTCATACTTTTAGCATACATCCATTTCTTATCCATTGCTACAAAATAAAATCAAAATTTACTCAATCTCGTAACAAATTTATAACCAATATCAAACAATTTTCAATAAAAAATTCAATTGCAAAACATAAATTAAGCCTAACTAGGGAAGTAATAAAAGAAAAACTAAAACTTATAAACACAAAATGATCAATCAATTTAAATCTCATAGCAAATTATGCAAATAATTTCTAACTAATTTCAAACGATCCACTTACAAGACATAAATTAAACCTAAAGCTATCAAAATTAAACATAACAAAAATAGACCTAAAACTAACATACCCATATTTAATAAACAAATTAAATATAACAAAAATAAACCTAAAACTAACACTCCCACATTTATCAAGTTCAACCAAAACTCTCAATACATAAAAATTATGAAACAAAAACATAAAAAAAAGCGTTACATTTTCATGAAAATGAAGATGGGAAGAAAATTAGTAATAAAGAAAGTACTGAAGGTTGGAGATGGGGCTTTCGAATGCTAGACAAGTGCAACAAAGCATCGAAGGTTGGAGATGGGGCTTTCAAATGTTAGAGGAGTGCGACAGCGACAGTGGCACTAAGGATGAAGATGCAACAGATGAGGCGAATCCAATAAGGAAGACGCAACAGAGGACGAGGACGACTAGGCAGAGAATGAGGATGGCGAGAAAGATGACAATTAAGGAAGGGGAATACGAGAAGGATGACGATAGCTTCTAGATGATAGTGGTCTGATACTGCGAGACTGGTACTGTTAGATTTTGATTTTTGAATAAGCGAAATTAATAAAATGCATTTGACAATAGTTCTAGATAAATTGTCATAATAAGTATGGGTTTGGACGATGGTAAAAAACTATCATCTAAAGTATGTGACCCTTATTGAAATTAAGAGCACTTCACTTAGTGCGATGGTTTCCCAACAAACTGTCGTCTCTTCAGCTTCGTCTAAGCGACTATTTGTTGCAGTGCTTTTTGTTTGGCTGTTGGGAAAGCAGATGCTAAAATTGCAGTCAAATGTGAAAATTTTATTTTGTTGCAAGAAAAAATTAGTTGATATATTGATGAATATGATCTGGGTTTATGGTGTTTGGTTTATTGTTGATGGATATATGATTTATTTTTCCTTCCATAGTATGAGGATAAAGAAGAAGAAGATCTAAGGAAGATTTGGGTTGTTATTCTTTTCTTGTGTTTGAGTTGTTTGTTTTATTCTTTTTAGCTTTTTAATAGATTTTTATTTTAATTTTTAATGTATCAATTTTTTAAAGGGCAATTTAGTAATTTTAAATAAAAATTACTTCCAACCATTTTTTTAGTCCAAAGTTAATGGTTTGACCCTTAAAATGGTCCCTCGGCAACTAAAATCAAAGGTTGGGGTCGGTTAAATAAAAAAAGATTAGGGGACTAAAATAACACTTTCGTAAAATATTATAGACTAACGTGGCAATTGACCTTTTTTTTAAGTCTTCTTTGTGTGTGTGCATGTGTTTTTTTTTTTTTTTTAAGTTGTTTCTCCGTGTCATTTGTTGTTTAAACGAGTTTTTTTTTTTTTTTTTTTCTTTCACGTACATTAAAACTGGCATCTGTAAAAGTTATTTCCTAATACGTTTTGGGTATGTAATCTGCGATGGAATTACCTAATATGATGCTTGAATAAGAATTGAAAAAAGCATATCATGCGAATATTAGATGCATTTTCCTTAGATATTGTTTAAATGAGTTTTTTTTTTTTTATTCTTTCTTTCAGGTACATTACAATTGGCATCTTTAAAGGTTATTTCCTAATACGTTTTGGGTATATAACCTGTGATGGAAGTACTTAATATGATGCTTGAATAAGAATTGGAAAAAGCATATCATTCGAATGTGAGATGCATTTTCCTTAGATATTGAAAACAATGAAGAAAGGTAACTTTTTTTGGAGCTTTGAGATTTTTTGTCCTGGCCTTTTTTAAAAAAAAAAAAAAAATTGTCCTAGCCGGCTAACCCTAATCTATAACTATCATATAAATGAGAATTTCTTTTATCACTATTTCATTTTTTGTTTTTCTATTTTATCCTCACACGCTTCTTTTAGTGTGGGTAAATAACTAATCAAATCAAACCAAATAGAAAGTATTTTATCAAGTCTTCCACCTTGTATTCCTTTGGTTTTTCAGTGTGATACAATTAATTCAGCTATACTCATTTAAAAACAGAAAAATAGATACAGTCATTCACTTTTCTTGATCTTAATATCATCTCAAATGCATTATATATTTGAGTCGAATTTAAATAGTGCTCTCTTATTGTTTCATCTTCGCAAACACACAGACATATATGTGTTACGATTTGCAAGTTTTAATATGGGCCACGAGTAAATAACTAATCACATCAAATCAAATAGGAAGTATTTTAATAAGTCTTCCACCTTGTACTCCTTTAAGTTTTTAGCATGATACAATTAATTAAGCCATAGTCATTTACAAAAAAAAAAAAAACCATAGTTATCATTCACTTCTATTGACCTTAATTCTTCTCAAATACATTATATATTTGGGGAATTTAAAAATTGCTCTCTCATTATTTCATCTTCGCAAACAAACAGACATATATGGGTTACAATTTACAACTTTTAATATCGTAATGCTTCAAATCAAACTAATTTTATAATAATATAGTTTTTTCATCGAGTTTTCTCTCTTTCACTTTTTTACTTTTATTTTCTTAACTTCAAATCATAATTTTTAATGTTTTTATTGGAGCATTTTTTTCTTCTAATATATTTATATGAGAATCAGTTTTTTAAATTTGTTCAAATGTAAATATTTTTCTTATAATCTTGATTAGTGAATATTTTACTCACAAATCAAGTATTTCTTAAGCCTAAATATTATAAAGATTCACAAGCAATTATGTTATTTTGATGTTTTTGTGTTATTTGGTAGGAAATAATAAAATGGGACTTAAAGGGAGTTTTAGCATCATCTTGGAGTGAAAAGAAGGCAAAAAGAAGCCAAAACGAGCACCAATTAGTAGTTAGGACATAACCTAGGTGCTGCAGCCCCAAAAATCTGGTAGCCCTAGGAGCCCAATGCTGCAATGCCACAAACAAGTGCTCTAGTACCTCGTTGAGTGTGTGGACGCGTGTTGTGTTTCTTCGCAGCCACACTTGTGTGCTGGGCGCATTGTGTGTGTGCCTCTTTGCGTGTCCCTATGTCCCCTCACGTGCTAAAATGCTTCCAAGGTTATTTTGGCCCAAACATGCCCTAATGCACTTAAGACCCTAAGGATCCAAAAGAGAAGGGAAGCCTCCATTTTTGGAGGAAGAGGCACAAGTTTTCAATGAGATTTGGAGCCAAATCAAAGGAATAAGATGGGGAAAAAGAAAAGAAAAAATATTTATTTTCTTTGTTCTAGTTTAGGATTAATTTTTAGTTTTTGAAGTAGGTTTGCTTTCTACAAAATCATTATGGGAGAAGTATTTTAGAGATCAAGTAGTATAGGAGGAGAAGAGAATGCAGAGCTTGGAGACTGTGAAAACTTTGAATCGCGTTTTCATTCCTATTCTTGTTATTTTTCTGATTTGTAAATGGTAAACCATTGATGTTTGTTGCTTTTTTCAATTGTGGTTATGAAGTAGTTGTTTTACTAGTGCTTTGATTTTGCCTTATTATGAAGTATTGATTTATTTTAAGTGGGTTGTCGTAGTTTATTTGTGTTGTCTTAAACTCAATGCTTCTAGTTTATTTGACTAATGAATTAGATGATTTTAATATGTAGTGCTTAACGCTTAAGAGAGGGAAATTCCATGCATCAATTGTGGGAAACACAACCTAAGTGACTATAACATCGAGAGATTTATAGTTCATTTGTAGTTATTAAGAGAAATAGAGCTTAATAAATATTTAATTACTTGTTTCTAGATAGAGATATTGGAATCAGGTTTTTAAACATATTATCCAATTTGATGCTCAAGAGAGGTAATTGGGTTAATTAAGAAGATTCATAAGATGCTCGACTAATTAATCATAAGATTCACTTAATAACAAAATTTGCACGACTAATTATGGTGAAATCGATGCTCTATTATTTTTGGTTATTTGTTTTTGTTACTTTATTTTATTTGTATGGCCCTTTTTATTATTCTCTTTTATTAGTTTCTTTTATCGAGTCATTCAAATAATTTTAGAGCCAAACAATTTTTTGTAATTAATGCAAATTAAACACAATCCTCGTGAGAACGACATTTGGACTCTAGATTCACTTTATTACTTGCGATCTGTGCACTTGCAGACACGCGTAACAAATCTATTAATGTATGTATAATCTATCTATTATATATAAATGAATATATATATATATATATATAACCTATCTATCTATAATCTATATCTATATCTATATTATATGTGGGAGTTTCCATACGACACCATTCAAAAAAATTGTCCAGTTATTTTGTTCTTTTGAGGTTCTTTTTTTTTCTTTTTCCTTTGCTTTTGTTATCCTTTTCATTTTCCTTACCACCTAGAATTTGATTTATTTTCCTCTTGAAAACACTCTAAAATATAATTTCTTTCAACCATAACCTTTGCGAATACTTTTATTTTTGTAACTTCTCGACTATATTTTTTTTTTCAAATGTGTCCTTATTTAAATATCAATTTCTTTTTCATATGTAACACTAGTTAGTTTTATTTTGACATGGAAATACATGTTTCAACTATAACATGTATTTTAGTAGGTCTATTTTTTTAATCTTGCATTCAATACTATTTCTTGGTACATATCTTAAATTTGTGAACTAAAAATAACATGCACAACATCCATATAGGATTTGCACGTGGTTTCAACTAGTCAAACTGTAAAAAGAAGTTTTTTTTTTGGTTAAAAGAAAAGGTGAATTAGATCTTTTTTGGCTTAGGATTTTTTCGTCTTTTCTCACATTTCCCTAATAAATTTTTAGCCACCTAAGACATCCCGTCAGTTTTAAAGGCAGAAGTTGATTGAAGGACTATTTTTACTACTTTTGTATAGATGAGGGGGTGAGAATAGTATGTTTTAAAATGAGGGAGCAAGTTGACATTAGGTCCATAGTTCCAGGGACATTTTTGAAATTAATCCTCTATCATCACATATTACATGTAAAACAAGGTTATTACACAAATATACCTCATAGCTTTATTTATTTCTTAATTTATATCATATGTGGACAACCAAAATAGGGGGTTAAGGGTGACATGACACACAAGGTGTGCTTACTAAGGAAGAAGTTGTTATGATCTGAGATGCATTGAGAGGGTCAAGGGTGGCTCACATATATGGAGATGCATTTTTGAATACCAAATATATTCTCAAATGTTTTGTATGACGTAGTTCCTGCTTGCTGAGCGAAAGCTCATCCAAGTATGTTTATGATAAGCAACTTGCCAGCAACGTCTAATGGATGGTGGTATAGTAGAGGATGATTGCAGAGATGGAGAACAAATATCGCGCATATTTTTATTCCATAATTAGTTTTGATAATTAAAACTTTTTAATCAAGTATATGTAACACTTATGAAATAGTGTATGTATATTTTAGTGATCGAGGTTGTAGCTATGCAGCCTTTATCCGTAAGACTTCATGTCAAGACTATTAGATTAGTATGTTGTCTTATAATTTTTGTTGCAACAAAAGTAAGAAAAACATTATTCTAGTGTCGCTAAAAATCATCTTTAGATAGGAGCACATCTGTAGTTTTTTTTTTTAATCTTTTGTGGTGGTTAAATAACACTTTAAGCCACAAGGTGGTTTTGTGATTTAATCTGCCACAATTTAGTGGCTAATCGAAAATTTAAGGACTTTTAGTGGCAATAAGTTTTTGGGAGTTTCGATGGTAATTTAGCAGGAGAATGAGAATTTTGGCAAATTCTCAAAGCTTGTTGTCGCTAAAAGCTTTTGTAATCTTCGGTAAAAAAATTAGCAATAAATTAAAATTATTGGATCTTAAAAATAATGAAATTATTGGAAATTTTTGAAAAAATAATCGTCGCTAAAATTTTTTAGGGTTTCTCTTTTTACTTTTAATAAAACAACATTGTCTTTTTGGTAAATAGAGACGAGATTTGACTTTTAGCAACAACATATGTCGTTGCTAAAAGTTTTAAGTATATCATCAGAGGCGCAAGCTCCTCCATTCCTATTTCTGCCTTTGATTTTTCTTTCTTTCCTCTCTACACTACAAGCACCACGTTTGGATTTAGTGGTGCGTCTTTGAGCCACGACATCCAAGTTTGGTCTTCAGTAGGAGGTAAGGGATCACATCTCCCTCTTCGAGCAGCATCATTGTCGTCTTCGTTTTGACCACGACGGTTATTTCCCTCATTTTGATTCTGATTTTTCATTTTAGCACGTGTTCTTGCCATTGAAACAATTGAGTGACTTTTTCAAAAAGAAGGGCTAGAAAATTTTTCTGGCCCTCCTTCTAGCGCTACTTATTAATGGGCAAAACTCATCTAACAAATAATCTCTCAAATTCCTCACTGAAGTAATCACTCATTTATGAAGTAAATAAAACAATAAAGAAAATAATAGTAAGAATACAAGAATTTAGAGTGGTTTGCCTCAATTGAAGGCTAAGTCCACTATGGGTTTTCTCGGGTGGTAGGGTATCACTATGAGAAAATAAGAATACAGAAGGTTTGTGCTAAGATTTGGACTTAGCCTGTTCTCTAGAACTGGCCTCTATTTATAGTACTTAGGTATAGGCTCTAACCTTACCCTTTAAGCATAATTTAAATTTAAACACATCATAATCTTTTCTCGTATTGGCCAAACAAAGTCACCGTAATCTCGTTTAGGACTTATCCCTTCTAAATGTCTTGGAGTCGGTATATCATAATTAGCTTGAATGCTTATTGCCGTCTTAGATATATTTCAATTTGAATACAGATGCTCATAGACTATTTTACCCTTCTTCGGTATCAACTAGTAAGAAGTTTGTGGAATGCACCAAGGCAATATGGAACGAGATCAACCTCAGGCCTTTATGGGCCCAATAGCCAGCCTGCCCCACCTTTATGACTCGACAACAATATATATTGTATTGATCGATGTTGTATATTTATTTCCTATTTGATAACTTAAATAGATGACAACACACAACTATGGAATAAGAAATATGCATCAATATTGTATATTTTTAAACGTTTTAATTAATCAGATCATAAAATAAATTTAAAAATATATGTGCATTCATTGTATCTAAGTCGCAGCAGCACATGTACTTGAATCTCAAAAGAAATATTGCAGTAAAGAAAAGTGCCAGTGTCTTTTCTGTTTCTATATTTTATTAGAAAAGTTCATGATCAGATGTGAAGTTTCAAACTTTCAAAGTCCTTTGTTTTTGTGATACGCTTTTGTCTAGAAGTTGTAAGGCCTGTTGAAAAAATAGTACGCAACGGAATTTTAAAAATTTTTATATCAGAGTTTTTTCCAAAACACAAGTTTGACACATTATATGCATAAATTAACCAGATCTTACTAACCTTGTATATGCCAAAAAGCTTCCGCAATCCGTGAAGAGAAGTAATGACTCAAAAAAGTCTCAACCAACCGGTCTTCTTTGCTATTCTCTCTATCCACGATCGGAGTGAGTGTGGGCCCATGTCATTCAGCTTTTCCACCAGGTGATTCTCCCTCCAACCAGTTGAGAGAACCCAAAGCTAGTGTTCATGATTTATGAACAAGAACTTTCAGGGAGTTTCAAAATCTCACCAGCAGAGTTTCACTCTTAATCTCTTAATTGATCTAAATAATAATGAGACTCACTCCCCTTTATATAGAGGTTGGGCGCAAGAGTCAGTCCTTATCAGATAAGGCTTCAAAAATTTGAATCAGAATCAAATCAGGATCAATATTTGATAAAATCTACATGAAAACGTATGATCTTTTTATCGCACGGCCAGCATGCCGATCTGTCTAACCGGCATGACGAACTTGGCCATCGATAGGCCGAACCTGAGTATCGATCGACATGCCAAACCTACAATAAAAATCTTAGCAAATCTTTTATTTTCCACCCGAGATTCTATAGAATAAAGTTTCAGTGTTAATTCAAACAACACAATATAGAAGTTATCTAATTAAAATAACTTTATCTAGATAATCTTTAGGAAAATAAATGAATTTCTGATAGTTCAACGAGTTTATCTTGAATTAATTCAAAATTAATCCAACTGATAAACAGACATGAATTATCTGATCCTGATAATTCAACAAGTTTATCCTGAATTAATTTTATCACAAAAATTAATTCAACCAATAAACAGACATAAATTATCTGATTTTTACCGAATTTCAGCCAATCTGATAAATTTGACATAAGTCACCAATTATTAGAAAAGCATGCTGTATCATTACAGGATTTTTTTTTTGAGCTAGCAAAGGGGACCAAATGGACCTATATAGTTCAAGCTCCCAATAATTATGAAACCCAATATCCCAATATAAATTTCATAATTATCAACTCCAATGCTACTCCACTAAAAGCTTAGAGCTACACTCTCGAACTATATAGAATTATGAAGCCCGAATAGCTAAGTCTCCATGATATATCATAATGTATCATATCCCTATAGGATTATCCATAATCGACTTAAGGACAAGTTCTGTCTTACCTTCTTGATTAGTTTTTATCTTGCTTTTCATTATCTCACCATTGGAAAATTTATGATCTAAAGATGGTATACCATTCGGTTACACCTATGTATCCAAATGGTTGAATGCTTCAGTTTTTTAATTATAGGATAACGTATATAAGAGGATATCACTACTCCTAAAGAGGAGCTATGGATTCCATATCTATGAATAATAGGTCTATGTTATTAAGAGTCATGCCTCCAACGTACTGGCATGCGTACCACTATTAAAATGTGGATGCCACCCTTTGATACATCAAAAGACAGAAGTCAAGACAATGGGCCCACTATTCATCTTAGGATTAAGATACAATATGTAACGCCCCTATATGGGGGTTAACAGTTTTTAATGAGATAAAATAAAAATAAATAATAAAAGTAAAACCTTAAAAATAAAATTTGCCCGGGACTTAAATGAAAACTCTCAACTCAAAAATAAAAATATAAACGACAAATAAACCACAGTTTAATGTAGCACCTTAAATTTAATAAAATAAACTGTTGTCATCATCATTTTAACCCTCAATACATTGTAATACAGTCACAGAAAGTAACAATTGATGCTTACATTATCATGAAGAACATTCTTTACAATTGAGCAGTCCCAATGTAATATAGGTACATCACTTCCTCAACTATATTTCTCGTAGCCACCTCACACTTAGTGAGTCCTGAAAAGATAAAAACATAAGGGAATGAGCGACACTATGCTCAGTAGAGAAAGCCATTACTCACCTTTAGGTTTTTATCATTACCACATTAAAACCTGCATGGTTAGTAAGTTACATCACATTCCAGATTATGAGGTTTATTATGATCACATCTTATGGATACCGTAGTTAATCATTACCAAGTGTCATAATTACACATTTATACAAATATTACCAATCATCATTGTTCCTAGGTATCCATGTTAAATTGAGTATCACTCAACTCATCGAAACCCAAATGGGCGCACTTGATCACCCTATAAACATTCCAAGGGTGTTCCGGTGAGGGGACATCAAGCCCCGAGTCCTCACCAAGTCGATTCTTGTACAGTGTGTTCTGGGACTTTCAACCCAAGGAAGCGTCATCGCCTTCCCCCTATTTTACCTTTTAGGGTATTCATGCCCAAGGACGTAACCGTCGCCCTCTTCATGTCTCACAATTTCTCTATATTGAATCATTATTAATAGAGTTAGTTTTCCTAACCATGCTTCTCAATTTATAACATGTGTCAATTCATTATGTTCCTCGCCGTACAATACAAGACGAGTCCATGTCATAGTTTCATATGTGATACTCATATAATATTAGTTCAATATAGATATATATTGCGGCAAAACAATCAATTTTAATTCTATAAAAACCTCACAAAAGATGAGTAATAGAATCCCTACCTTTCAAGCTTATCAACAATCTTTTAATCCTGGAATCAATTAACGTTAGCTCCATACTCCCTTGATCCTAAGGCGTGCATAAGGACAATTAAAACTAAAGCACAACATATAACTACATTCATAAATAAATCATGTGTAAACCTATCTTACTAGTATGCCATTAAAGCTTTTATATAAATCTCTTTTGAATACCACAGTAAACAATTTTTGTCTTAACACAATATAAAATGTGAACAAGTAATCTATATGTTTTAGTCCCTAATAAGATTCATCAATCGCTTAGGATAATATTGGAAAGGTTGCAAGACATTAAAGAATTAGGTGGTGAGCAAAGATGGGTTCTTGGTTCAGGTTAGCAGCTGGTATACCATAACAAACTGGCAGATTTACTAGTTTCCAATACAAAAATTGAATAATTCTTAGAAAATAAAATACAACTCCGATTTAGGTTTATGATAGCTCGTTAGAAAGCCTATGATGCTACTTTTCAAATATGCAAACCAATTCATAAAATTCATTTTAATTTAATCTTAGAATTTCAAGAAATAGCCACTGCTCATAGAGGTATTACAAAGTTTAACAATATAAATTTTCTGTCTAGGGCATATACACTTAGACTTCATACATATGCTCCAAAATAGCAACAAACATATACTTAGGTTTAAGAACGCAAATTTGAATAATCCTTTAGTATAAAAGAAAATTTATAAATGAAAGACTAAATTTGTTCATAAGATTCTAATCTCGGATTATGGTTAGTTGGAAGCTTGAAATGGCTTCAAAACAGGTTCCTTTACTTCGGTATGACTGAAATTCTTGCTCAAATGGAGGTGATGGTGGCTGATTTTTATGGCTGCCTTGAAGAAGTTCTCTAAGTATTTTGCTTCAGCAAAGAAATGAGAAGAAGAGTGTGGGAACCGTGGAAGAGAAAGGAAGAAAAGATGAAGTCTTTGTAGAGAAGTGATAGAAACAATTATAGAGGAGACATGTTGAAGCATGTCACAGAGGAAATAAAGAAAATGAGGGTCAAGAGTAGTTGGAAAAGATATCCTTATGTCTCATCTAAAGACTTTAACACACATAATGCCAATATGACATTTTTGAGATTTATTAGAAGTTCTAAGGCTTTTTAGTAATCATATTAAATAAATATAGGAGAATTTTAGAAAATTTAAAAATAGATAAAAATAAATATTATAAAATAAATTTAAATGAAGCAATTTTTTTTATACACTAAAAATTAATTTAATTACCTCAATACCCGTTAGGAGAATAACGGGTGTCACAGCTCTACCCCCCTTAAAGAAATTTCGTCCTCGAAATTTCAATTCTAGCAATACTAGTAAAAATTTTAATTCCATTATGATTCCAATTCCGAGTCTAAACCGTTAATGTTGTTTGTCCTCCAAATTTAAGTTATCGTATCTCCACTTATTTACTTGCATAAGAAATCTTACTATAAATTTTAAATCCCTCAATGAGAGTATTTCTGACAAGTTTCAACTTATAATACCGTATAATAGTCTAAGAATCTGATCAGGCATACATATTGACCATATCATGATTCCAATACTTCATTGTCCATGGACTGTGATTTACAATCACATTTAAGGAGATTGCCAGAGAAATTTTATATACTTCATCTTTAGCTTCCTTTTCCTTTTTGAGTAAGGAAAAGTCAAATATATTTGATTTCATACCTCAACTAATAAACTAAAACATAATCATAAAACATATATCACAAACACTTCTATTCAAAACCATACATTAAACTTATTCATAGAGATATTAAACTGAATCTCAGAGTTGCAGACAAACCCGACATATTTTTCATTAAACAGCTATCCTCATGACACAAACATTCAATCCAAATAATATACTCATATTTCATATGGAATATCCCCATAACTGACTCTGGTACTTCCACATAATATTAACAGAATATTACACATTACAAACATGATACGGATACGTTTCGAGAGTACAAGGCACTCCGTATACCAGCTATCCATATCATGCATGCTTAGAGGATACAAAAACATCGATAAACAAAAGATCGGACCTTAAGAAGGATGCGTTTCGAGAGCATCAAGTACTCCGTATCCAGCCATCCCGGCATTAGGCTCAATGAATCTAAAAGATTGAACAACGACGTACCACAAGAAACACAGAATACAAGGTAAACGGTTATTCGTAACACACGAAATACGGACACACATGCCTACATGCCATAGATAAAACAAAAAGATTACAGATGGAGATTCAAATCAATTGGCCGCTCCCGGCTTTCCCTTTCCCATTCAAGCTTGGATGTTGCAGTGTCGGATTCTGGATGTACGATTTGCATTTTATCTATCAATTCATCAGCTGTTGAAGCAGTAACAAAGATTTGTCTCTCCGATTCTGTAGTGATGTTTTCTTCCACAGCGTAATCTAGAAATTTCAAAAGACCGTCATAAAAACCATTTACATTCAGCAGTCCCAAAGGTTTGGAATAAAAGCCCAACAATTGCCCACAAGCAACTACGAATATTTCCTCAAGAGTACCTAGACCACCAGGTAATGCTATAAAAGCATCAGAATTATAGATTATGTCTTTAAAATTTCTAGGGATACTCCTGACTCCTTCTCCCCTACCTATGGCTTCCTTATAAAGGTTTCCTTCAACTGGAATATGAGGCCAAATTCTTACAACTGTAGCGTCGCTAGACCTAGCTGCTAGTGCCATATTTTCCATCATTTTTATACTACCACCCCCATAGATTATGTTAATCTTCTTGTGTGCTAGGACTTGCCTTAAGTGATTTGCAGCTTCTAAATAAGCTTTATCTTTTCCAAGGCTGGAACCACAAATGACACAGACATTCTTTATTTTCTTCGTGGACTGGGAGGTAGACATATTTGGTTTATAGAAGTGGTTGTTTAATGTCTGCTCCACTTAGACTTCGGGTTCTATATGAGATTTTAAAGATGAGAAATATACAAAAAGGGCTAAAGAGATAGACGAGTAGGTAATGAAAAGGTAATCCAAAGATTTAAACAAAATCTTGTGCGGATAAGAAAGTAAGATAAGGTGATTGATAGTTTACAGAAAATCTGATTCACTTTTTGAAAAAGATTAGACTCTAATTGTATAACTTTTGACAATTGAGAACAATTTGACAGAAGACCCTCTTGACACAACTGTAGACTTTTTGACAAATATACACCAAGTCTAGAAATTTAATATAAACGACAAATACTGTAGAACTTTTGAAATTTGAGACACAAATCTTGAAATATCTGGATAAGCTTTTCAAAATTCAAACATATTACTGTACCGTATGTGACGTGTCTGATAAGATAATATATTTTATTATATATATATATTTAAGAAAATCATAAATTAAATAAGATATTAACACTTACTGTATCAATCTAATAATCACAATTATTTCAAACACAAAAGCAAATATTCTGAGTAAAAGAAAAACACAAACTGTTGAACATCAGCTAAAACTGCTTCAAATAAGTAAAGACTAAATAACCTTTATAGAGCGATGACTTATTCCCCATCCAGTTTTCTTATGGCTTGGCAAACAGGATCTAGAAATACCATATTCCTGAGGCGTTGTCTTTCTGTATAAAATTTAGGCCAGAGTTTAAAAATAGCTCCTTGAACATATCCACTAGGGTGACCGTGGAGAGGAGGATGGATGCTATCCAAGTTTTCCTTTGAAAGTCCATCCCTACAAAACCTTATTTTATCCTCTCTATTCGTAGACATATAACCAGGTGAATTACATTTACCGTTACAATTTTGTCTTCCACATTTGTTACAAGCGACCACGATGGCACAGGCTCTTCTTTTCATTGCACTACGACTGGTACCCGTTCCTGGTAAACCGACATCTTGACTAAAGTCACTCAGACGGATTTTCCCCTCTATCAACATTCTCACATCACAAGGGATGCCAAAATGCATAAGAATCCACAACCGAGTAATTCTAGCCTTGTATTTCTTTCTGAGAATCTTTTGGGAGAGTGATGGGAAATACTTTCTCAGGTGTTGGTACTTTGGGTCCATGATGAGATGAAAGAAGAGTAAATAGAAAGGAAAAATTAAGATAGTAAATTGCAGAATCCTAGAATTCCTTCTTCTTTTAGAGGAAAAGAAGAATTTCTAATGAAAAAGAAGAGGATTTGCGATTTAGAGAGAAAATAACAAATTAAGAGAGAAAAAGTGAACTCGGAGAAATAAGCTCCTATGCACAGTAAACGTATATGTAAACAATGATTAAACCACTGTATATGACACGTATAGAGACCACGTGGGAGAGACAGTGTGAATCAAACTGATTTAAGATTTGAACTAGGCCCAAATGTTCTTAGTTGAAAATGGTCAGGTTGTTTCGGGCCTTAACACATTTAGAACGAGTTAAATAACAAACATAAAATTGAAAACCAATTCGTATGAATCTTAAACCCAATTCAAAGCCCACTATAGATAAAGTTAACTATGAACAACAAATCTAATTTAACGACAACAAGGATCTTCCTGAATGATATTTAAAATCATTTCATAACAACATAATCTTCCAACCACTTAAATAATTTTGTTTTAATCAAAACCTTATTGAACAATACATACACCCATATGTTATTCATAATACTTAACATCTATCAATGGATTCATCATCATTGCTACCAAGGGTTTAGAATGTGACTAACCTTGAAATCAATACGATTTACGTCTTTCAACGTAGACCATATCAACGAACAAAGACACTTGATGTTACTACTTAAGAACATCTACAATCCCCACAATTCTACTTATACAATATATAATTTCCTCATATAACAAAACCTTAGGTAACCAAAAGATTCACATCTAAACATCTAAAACTTAAACATTTTATTGTAATTATCCAAAATTATTATAAGTGCCTTAAGTATTATGATTTACTTAAGGAAACTCCTATTGATCATTTTTCTATTGCATCTATATATAAAGATTCACTGATACACTTAAATACAATGTACGTAACAAAATATTCCAATTTTGAGATTCATGCATTCTAGACTTTACACAGTCTCAACAGACCAAAAGTCTAACATTTATCTCTCTCAAGATTCAATACCATGATTCCCAACTTATATCATATTCCTCAAATAAATAGAACTTTTAAGAAAAGATATTGACACTTATGTGCTCCATCGAATCCACACATAATCATTACTTAGGTTTGAATCAATTACAAAAAATTTGGCATATCTATGTCAAACTTTAAAATCAATAAATCAAGCCTTATATATATATTTTTTTTTATTGTTTTTCACGAGACAAAAGGCTCTTAAATCCTCGTATCTATACGAATTTCTCATCGTTTATACGAATTAGATATGCTTATAGATCCAAATATTATACGAATCTCTCATAAGCAATCTACTTATAAACTCATTCCATATAATTATCATTCCCTCATAACTATTAATACTTTCCTTCTATATAATTATTGTACTCATATAACCATTAGTATTTTCATTCTATGGCCTTTCCATGTTACATCCTTCTAGACTGTATAAATCAATGTGAAGGTTCATTTTGATAATGACAATGAAAATTCAGCTTCAAAACCATCTCAAAAATATATTTTTTTTAAAGTGGTGCTACACTCCCTAGGTTAACCGAACCTAGGCTCTGATACCAAAAATTCTGTAACGCCCCTATATGGGGGTTAACAGTTTTTAATGAGATAAAATAAAAATAAATAATAAAAGTAAAACCTTAAAAATAAAATTTTCCCGGGACTTAAATGAAAACTCCCAACTCAAAAATAAAAATATAAACGACAAATAAACCACAGTTTAATGTAGCACCTTAAATTTAATAAAATAAACTGTTGTCATCATCATTTTAACCCTCAACACATTGTAATACAGTCACAGAAAGTAACAATTGATGCTTACATTATCATGAAGAACATTCTTTACAATTGAGTAGTCCCAATGTAATATAGCTACGTCACTTCCTCAACTATATTTCTCGTAGCCATCTCACACTTAGTGAGTCCTGAAAAGATAAAAACATAAGGGAATGAGCGACACTATGCTCAGTAGAGAAAGCCATTACTCACCTTTAGGTTTTTATCATTACCACATTAAAACCTGCATGGTTAGTAAGTTACATCACATTCCAGATTATGAGGTTTATTATGATCACATCTTATGGATACCGTAGTTAATCATTACCAAGTGTCATAATTACACATTTATACAAATATTACCAATCATCATTGTTCCTAGGTATCCATGTTAAATTGAGTATCACTCAACTCATCGAAACCCAAATGGGCGCACTTGATCACCCTATAAACATTCCAAGGGTGTTCCGGTGAGGGGACATCAAGCCCCGAGTCCTCACCAAGTCGATTCCTGTACAGTGTGTTCTGGGACTTTCAACCCAAGGAAGCGTCATCGCCTTCCCCCTATTTTACCTTTTAGGGTATTCATGCCCAAGGACGTAACCGTCGCCCTCTTCATGTCTCACAATTTCTCTATATTGAATCATTATTAATAGAGTTAGTTTTCCTAACCATGCTTCTCAATTTATAACATGTGTCAATTCATTATGTTCCTCGCCGTACAATACAAGACGAGTCCATGTCATAGTTTCATATGTGATACTCATATAATATTAGTTCAATATAGATATATATATTGCGGCAAAACAATCAATTTTAATTCTATAAAAACCTCACAAAAGATGAGTAATAAAATCCCTACCTTTCAAGCTTATCAACAATCTTTTAATCCTGGAATCAATTAACGTTAGCTCCATACTCCCTTGATCCTAAGGCGTGCATAAGGACAATTAAAACTAAAGCACAACATATAACTACATTCATAAATAAATCATGTGTAAACCTATCTTACTAGTATGCCATTAAAGCTTTTATATAAATCTCTTTTGAATACCACAGTAAACAATTTTTGTCTTAACACAATATAAAATGTGAACAAGTAATCTATATGTTTTAGTCCCTAATAAGATTCATCAATCACTTAGGATAATATTGGAAAGGTTGCAAGACATTAAAGAATTAGGTGGTGAGCAAAGATGGGTTCTTGGTTCAGGTTAGCAGCTGGTATACCATAACAAACTGGCAGATTTACTAGTTTCCAATACAAAAATTGAATAATTCTTAGAAAATAAAATACAACTCCGATTTAGGTTTATGATAGCTCGTTAGAAAGCCTATGATGCTACTTTTCAAATATGCAAACCAATTCATAAAATTCATTTTAATTTAATCTTAGAATTTCAAGAAATAGCCACTGCTCATAGAGGTATTACAAAGTTTAACAATATAAATTTTCTGTCTAGGGCATATACACTTAGACTTCATACATATGCTCCAAAATAGCAACAAACATATACTTAGGTTTAAGAACGCAAATTTGAATAATCCTTTAGTATAAAAGAAAATTTATAAATGAAAGACTAAATTTGTTCATAAGATTCTAACCTCGGATTATGGTTAGTTGAAAGCTTGAAATGGCTTCAAAACAGGTTCCTTTACTTCGGTATGACTGAAATTCTTGCTCAAATGGAGGTGATGGTGGCTGATTTTTATGGCTGCCTTGAAGAAGTTCTCTAAGTATTTTGCTTCAGCAAAGAAATGAGAAGAAGAGTGTGGGAACCGTGGAAGAGAAAGGAAGAAAAGATGAAGTCTTTGAAGAGAAGTGATAGAAACAATTATAGAGGAGACATGTTGAAGCATGTCACGGAGGAAATAAAGAAAATGAGGGTCAAGAGTAGTTGGAAAAGATATCCTTATGTCTCATCTAAAGACTTTAACACACATAATGCCAATATGACATTTTTGAGATTTATTAGAAGTTCTAAGGCTTTTTAGTAATCATATTAAATAAATATAGGAGAATTTTAGAAAATTTAAAAATAGATAAAAATAAATATTATAAAATAAATTTAAATGAAGCAATTTTTTTTATACACTAAAAATTAATTTAATTACCTCAATACCCGTTAGGAGAATAACGGGTGTCACACAATACAAATGATTGTCTAAAGTGAATCGATTTGCCGAGACAAAATTATTAATCCAAATCAATTCACTTTATGTACCGATCCAAGACATCATCACTTATGACGATGTGCCAATGTTTCTAATCACAGAGTCCACCTCCGATGGCCAAAACAAACCATCTCCCATTAGGGATATAGACAGCATAACAATCTTTACATGAATAAAGCGCCCAACTTTATTCCCTTGATTGCGGATCTTATAATTTAGACCGTCACCTTAAGAATCGTGTCTTCCGCATAATCCGTTCATCATATGCCTAATTCTTAAAGGTTTAGAATGACAGTCTCAGACTTTGTTTGCTTAACATACATTCAACATATATGAATGTAAAGAGGACAAGGTTTGGTATATAAATAATAAATAAATTATTTATTGATAAAAATGTCTTAAAAAACATGTTACATTTTTACTCATTAGAGCATACACGTCTAACAATCCCCACTTGTACTAAGTGAGTAAATATGACAAATCTCTCATCCTCATAGCTTCCACATGCCCCTCAAAGACTCTCCTAGTAAGTGTCTTCGTGAATGGATTACCTAAAATGTCCTCTGATGTGATTTTGTACACTGTGACGTGCCCACCCTCGACGAAGTCCTTTATCACATGATACTGTTGATCAATATGCTTACTCTTCTTATAAAATCTTGGTTCCTTAGCATTAGCTACCGCTGCACTGTTATCATAATACAATGATACCGCCTTATCCATACCGGAAACTACCTCAAGATTCTCAAGGAACTTGCGGAGCCACACTGCTTCTTTCGAAGCATCACTAACTGCCACATACTTGGCCTCCATCTTTGAATCTGAAGTGCAATCTTGCTTCACACTTCTCAAACTGATGGCACCACCACCTAGAGTAAACACAAAACCTGAAGTCGATCTCCTCGAATCCAAACAGGATTGAAAATCTGAGTCAGTGTATCCTAGAAGAGTTAAGTCCTCACCCAAATACACAAGCACATACCCTCGAGTCCTTCCTAGGTACTTGAAAATATGCTTGACAACAACCCAATGGTTCGGTCCTGGATCTGCCTAAAATTGACTTACAATCCTGATTGGATAACAAATATCCGATTGTGTGCAAAGCATGGCATACATGAGACTATCCACTGCTGAAACATAAGGCACCTTCTTCATGTATTCTCTTTCTTCCTCAGACTTTGGAGAGTCTTTCGTAGAAAGAGTAATTCTAGACCTAAATGGTCACCCACCTTTCTTGGAATCCTACATTGCAAACCTCTTGAGAATTTTATCTATGTAGTCAGCTTGTGATAAAGCTATCATTTTGTTCTTCCTATCCCAAAAAATCTAGATACCAAGAACAAAATTAGCCTCACCCAAGTCCTTCATGTCAAACTGTTTGGTCAACCATAATTTGACCGATGACAATACCCCAACGTCAATGCTAATTAGCAGAATGTCATCTATATAGAGTAGTAGAAAACCACCTTCCCATCCTTAATGTGTTTGTACACACATGGTTCATCCACATTTTGTGAGAACCTATAAGTCTTGATTACTTGATCAAATCTTATGTTCTAAGAATGGGAAGCCTGCTTAAGTCCATAAATTGACTTTAACAGCTTACAAACTTACCCTTCTGACCCTTAACCTTGAACCCATCTGGTTGTTCCATATAAATGGACTCATCAAGATAGTATAGTCATTTGGAAAAGCCATCTTGACATTCATTTGCCAAATCTCATAATCGAGAGTAGCAGCTATGGACAAGAGAATTTGGATGGACTTAAGCATGGCTACAGGCAAAAATGTTTCCTCATAATCGATTTCTTTCTTTTGCGTGTATCCCTTAGTTACCAGCCTAGCCTTAAAGGTTTCAAACTTTCCATCCATTCCTCTTTTTCTCTTGTAGATCCACTTACACTCTACAGGTTTTACCCCTTTGGGAAGATCCACAAGGTCCCAGACCCGATTAATCTCCATAGACTTCATCTCTGTATTCATGGCCTCTATCTAGAGTTTCGAATCAACATCCTCTATAGCCTCTACAAAAGTGTAAGGATCCCTGTCATGTTCATCTGGTTCAGCCAAGAAGGCCTCACTATTGAACATATACCTCTCGGGTTGACCCCTGATCCTCCCACTACGTCGAAGCCCCTTAGGTTGTTGTTCAGGTTCATTTGGTTTTTCTACACCAATTAGAGTGGTTTCTACCGGGACCCCAGGGAGTGATTGGATCACTCCTTAACTCCTCAAGCATCACTTTGCTTCGAGGCTTAAAGTCGTCCATGTAACTCTCCTCAAAGAAAGTTGCATTAGTTAAAACCACGACTTTATTTTCCTTTGGGTTATAAAATAACCCCCTTTGTCCCTTTTGGATATCATACAAACACGCAAACTTTCGAACGTGCTTCCAATTTATTTGCATCTTTAAACAGGACGTAAGCTGGACATCCCCGTATGCAAATATGGTTTAAGGATGTCTTCTTGCCCATCCACAACTCATGAGGAGATTTAGGGACCGATTTTGAAGGCACATTATTCAAAAGATAACATGCAGTTTGTAGTGCATATCCCCAAAAGGATAAAGGCAATGATGAATAAATCATCATGGACTTGACCATATCCAATAAAGTCCTATTTTTTCTCTTCGCTATGCCATTCTGCTGCAGAGTGCCTAGCGTAGTCAATTGGGATAAAATCCTATTCTCTAATAAGTGTCCCAAGAACTCATCAGAAAGGTATTTTCTACCTTGATCGGATCAAAGTGCCTTTATGGGTTTACTCAATTGCTTTTCCACTTCAACTTGAAACTCCCTGAACTTGTCATAAGTTTTGCTTTTGTGGTCCATCAGGTACACGTACTCATATCTTGAGTAATCGTCAATAAAAGTGACAAAGTACTCATACCCTCCTCGTGCACAGATGTTCATCGGTCCGCAAACATCACATGCACAAGTTCTAGAACCCCTTCGGCCCTATTGCCCTTAGACCCAAATGGTCTTTTGGTCATTTTACTATCCAAACAAGATTTACATTGAGGTATAGATTCCACCTTTAAGTGACTTAAAGGTTCATCTCTTACCAACCTTTGAATCCTATTCAGGTTAATATGACCAAGGCGCAAATGCCAAAGATAGGTCTTATTAGAGTAAGAAGTTTTAAGTCTTTTAGAGTTATTATTGTTTATCTTAGCATTAAGCAGTAAGTCCATCTTAGGTTTGATAAAGTATAGATTATTTTGCATCTATCCAGAACAGATAAAAGATTTATTTTTACGAATCACCACTTTATTATTAGAAGAAACCAAATAGGAGTCTTTAAATAAACAAGATACAGAAATTAAATTCCTCTTAAATTTAGAAACATAAAAATAATCTCGTAAAATTAAATTCCTATAATTATCAAAATATAGATGGACGTCTCCTACTGTTTCAGCTAAGACTAAAGATCCATCGCCCATCCAAAGCGTGAAGTCTTCATGAAGCAGACTTCTTGTTTATTTAAAACCCCTACACAGAAACACAAACATGATTAGTTGCACCAAAATCTATGACCCAAATGTCACTGGATTCCTCAACCAAACAAGTTTTTAAATATAGAAGATCACACCTACCTCTTCGGGAAAGGAAGTCCTTGCAATTCTCCTTGATGTGCCCGATCTTCCTGCAGAAGAAGCAATTTAGCTTCTTCGGGTTCTTCTTTTTCTTCTTTCTCTTGTTGTTAATAGGAACAGAAGACTTCCCATTCTTGGCTCATTGTTCCTTTCCGTTCTCAGGGTTGGGATTGGAACCAAAAGCAGCCGTCAAGTTGGCCTCGTCACCTGCAGGAGACTCCTTGTCAATTTGTCAAGACAGAATTATTAATCCAAATCAATTCACTTTATGCCCCGATCCAACATATTGTCATCTATGACAATGTGCCAATGTTTCTATTCGAGGAGTCCACCTCCGATGGCCAAGACAAACCATCTCCCGTTAAGGATATAGATAACATAATAATTTTTGCATGAATAAAGAGCCTAACTTTATTCCCTCAATTGCAGATCTTATAATTTAGACAGTCACCTTAAGATTCATGTCTTCAGTATAATTTTTCCATCACATGCCCAATAAAGGTTTAGAACAACAGTCTTAAACTTTTGTTTGCTTAATATACATTCAACGAATATGAATGACAAGATTTGGTATATAAATAATAAATAAATTCTTTATTGATAAAAATATCTTCAAAAACATATTTTTATTCCTTAGTACATACACGTCTAACAAGCCTACCAATCATATTGAAAGTATGGTGATCAAATTGTCCACTGCTAAATTTCTAGCTTTTGAAAGTTGTACGGTACTGCTGATGACTAGGTCTCGCGTGTGTCCAATCGTGGATGCTAAATTATGTGCATCTGATATACATACATACATATATATATATATAGATATATATTACACGCTATTTTAGTTGATATTATATTATATACATATATAAAAATTATTGATATTACACGTCATTTTAGTTGCTTGTCCTATGAAATATGAAGTACTGCATAGTTCTTTAATTTAGGAATGTACATACAAAATTTCCTAACCCTTCCTGAATATTTATAAGTTCTAATCATTTGATTAATTATGGTTAAAACATGTACTGTTAAGTTTTGAAAACAACAATACAGCTTAAGGTTCGTCAAAGAAATATATTGGCTAATATTAAAGAAAGAAAGAAACATGTGATAGCGATATGACAATTGACAAGTTCAATACTAAAGTCCCACCAAACATTTTGGAAAGCATGCGCTTTCTAAAAAGAAATTGCGAAGAATTATTGAAGGATATGGATTCATTTCAAAATCCAGATCATTATAAAAAGTTAAAATAGATAAAAAAATATTTTATCACAAAACACCGTACTACTATCTTTTTAGGCAGGAAAAGGACAGGGAAAAAAAATAAAAGGCAAACTAGATCTTCATGAACCATGATCCAATAGAAGAATTTTTCACTCGTTTATATGCATATGTTTTCAATGTGATGTATCACACGCACAGAAAATTAAGCTCATCTGGTCCATCATTCCATTTCTTTTTTTTTTTTTTGGCTATATCATCTTGGCCCTTACGTCGTTAATTAATTGGGAGGCTTCTAGCTAGGCGTTACTATAAATAAATAAACGTAAATATTTTTAAGTGTCTCTTAGATTTTTTGTAGATTCAACCAAATTTATTTATATAAATCATCTAATATAACATCAAAAATATTGAGAATTCCACTTTCTAAATTATCCAACTTTAGCTCTTTTTTGTTTGACCGTACCAAAAAAACTGTATTATACTATAAAAAAATTAGATTTTTAATCACAATAAATTTTAACAAAACTTTTAGTCATGATATTTTTATATGACTAATATTCATTTAGTCATAACTTTAATTGAATTTTTTATTGTGACTAAATTTAGTCATAGATGTTTTTAAATACTATTTAAATGCTAATTAAAAAGTTGTAATTTATGGTTTTCTTTTTTCACTTTACTTTTTTATAACATTCTTTTTTATGAGAACACGGCCTTCACCACTTTCACATTGAGTTATATGGCGGTAAGTAGTCAAAAAATAAACCAATGATTTATCTTTTAGTGGTCCAAATTAAGTGGTGTCCTTTTCACGATACAGTTAAAAGAAGTCATCAATATGGCTTGTAAACTTGAACTTGGAAAACCTCTTAAAAGGATTTATCATTGATAGTAAATGTGATAATTACTTTTAGGGTGCTTGGTTAGCAGTGTAACCATTGATAGAAATTGTTTTTATCGTAATATATAAAAAAATTTTATTATAGTAATTTTTTTTCTACTATAACATATAAAAGTTTTATATTATTTATAATTAAATTTATAATAGGAACCATCTTTAGCTAAACAGGATTTGTTTTCAAATAGATCTTGAAACGATTTTTGTAACAGGGGACACATGAATATAAAGAGAGAGAGAAAAATTCGCACCATTACATCATCCAGTACGTGACAAACAAGAACATGTAATAATTAGCAGCCCCAGCTAGTAAAGGTACAAAACAGCCTCCAATATCAAACAAACAAAAAATAAAATAAAATAAATTCCATGTCCCATCCACTCCTAGCCTCATATATATCCTTCTCGTGTATCCAATTGTTTTAGCTGTTTGTTCTATGAAGTAATCTAATTATCACTTTGGAATTAAGAATACGCATGCAATGGTGCACGCTTAGTAGGTAACTAACTATTTTCAACCTTAGAAATGTAAATATGTACTCTATTGTTGAATACTTTTAAGGGACGTTTGGTATATAGTAATTCTGAGAGTAAGAATGAGAATCTACAAAAATCCTACATTTGATACAAGAATCCTGATATTTAGATTCCTGAGAAACTCAATCGCATGAAATTTACTTTATTTTATTTTGAGGTAATATGAATGCCACTTAACAAAGTAATATTTATATTTTTAGGAATCTCACCTTTTTTTTTCTATGATAATGATAAATAATATAATATAATATACTGTACTATAAAAACTATTAAATATTTATTATATTACCAGAATTTAATATTATTATTTAATGTTAATATTATATAAAATAACAATATATTATAAAAAATTATATTTTTATTATTTATATTCTTATCCATATATTATATATTATTTAACATAAAATATATACTATTTATATAATATTTTATAATAATTATATTATTATTAAATAGTATTATTATTATATAATATGGATATAGATATTATATTAATATAAAATAATAATGATTTAATGTTATATTAATATATTTATATTCTTATCCATATATTATATATTATTTAACATAAAATATATACTATTTATATAATATTTTATAATAATTATATTATTATTAAATAGTATTATTATTATATAATATGGATATAGATATTATATTAATATAAAATAATAATGATTTAATGATAAGGATAATAATAATAAAAATATAATAGCATAATAGCAATATGAATAGTATAATCTTAATATTCTTAGTAATACCAATATTAGATCATATTAATACTATTATAATAATTATAAATATAAAATATAAGTTAATATGTTCAATATTTTTTAATACAATATGTTTATTTAATCTTAATATTAACATAAATAATAATATATTATTAAGAATTATATTTTTCTTTTTCTTTTTATTTATATTCTTATTATTATTTAATATTATTACTAACATATAATATTGATACATTTAATGTTAATACTACAAATTATTTTTGTCAATTATACAAGATTTTATGTACAACTAAACACAGTAATATATTATAGGTATCTAATAAAAGATTTTTGTATACAATCAAACATGATAATAGTGGTCTTTTAAGAATCATATTGACTACTATTATTTTCCTAAAAACATGATTGTTATTGATTAATGCATATCAAACGTCCGTCCCTAGTGTATACTTCTTTATTCAATTCTTCGTAACGATCCACATGAAAACGACATGAAAAGCTCTTTAATAAAGACCTATTAATATACAAAGTATGGACGGAGATAAATATTCCAAAAAGAAAAAAAAGATGGAGTGATGGACAAGAATGTGCTTAACTTCTGTGTCTGTGATTCATGATATTTAGAACTGATGTATAAATGTTAAAAATAGTGCTATTGGATCTTGAAGATCTAGCTTTCCGAAGTTTCGCCTTCCTTTTTCTGCACAAAAAGTATAGTACGGTGTTCTGTCGATAAAAGAATCTTTTGATATTGTATCGGTTATCAATGCTTCAATACTTCTTGGCAGTCTCTTTCTAAAAAACGCGTGGTTATAATTTCCAAAAAGGTTGGTGATTTGCAATATCTACTCGTATATTCTTTAGGAAAGGGACAGCAAAAGTTGACCAAATAGATCTGCGTCCAACAAAACTGTTAGTTATTGTTAACATTATTTTAATCATGTTCATTGTACATTGGAAGTTAGTTTATTTACCTTTTGTCTTCAATTATATTTTGACTTTTGCAGCTAGCAAATGGTTGCTTTTAATTTGATTGAGATGTTTGTTTTTAGGATAGGAAAGGTTCTCTTGCCCTTTTCGAATAAAACAAGAAAAAGAAAAATAAGCTGTTTGAAAAAAGAGTTTAAATCAATAGCTTCAATAATTTTTGGCTTAAAATATTATAATTGTAGCTACTATAAACTTTAAAATGTAGACGATTTCAATTGAATATAATAAAAAGGTAATTTAAGCCCATGAACCAAAATC
This sequence comes from Artocarpus heterophyllus, assembly GCA_025403435.1. Classification (NCBI taxonomy): domain Eukaryota; kingdom Viridiplantae; phylum Streptophyta; class Magnoliopsida; order Rosales; family Moraceae; genus Artocarpus; species Artocarpus heterophyllus. The sequence goes on from CM046341.1 coordinate 21,427,415, forward strand.
AATAAAAGTTGAGGAAAGAAAACAAAGACAGGGACCACTAATTATGGCGTGGGAAACCAGACTTGTAGGGTGCAAAAATATTCTATTCACTCAATTAATTTATTCTTGCGATCAAGGACGGATATAATTCTCGAAAAAAAGACAGTTAAGGTCAAAAGAAATCAATTGCAATGCACATACGTGTGAGAGAACTATAAACAATGTAGAGGTCGTCTAGTAACTTTCTAGCTAAGCAAATCAAGATTGTTATTCTTGTGTTGCATTTCTTTCTTTTATTTTGATTTTGATTTTTTATTTTTTTATTTTTAGGGATCTAGTGTTCAATTTTAGTGCTATATAATTGCTGCCTTTTTACATGGAATCCTCCAACTTTATGTGTTTAGCATATTGGTCTTTAAATTAAAACACTACAAGAAAAATTATATTTAACGACATATTATTTACGATATATAGTTTTTAAATATTGTTAAAAAGTACATACAACGACATCTCCAACAAATATGTCATTAATAACATTTGAAACAATAATTAACGACATCTATCTAGCTGTCGTATTAAAGGTCTCCTTTTAACGACAATAGTTTAGCGTCATTAAATTATTTAACGATAAGTAGGAGATGTCGTCAAAGTCTTAGAGATTCTACGACACCCCTTATAGATGACATCTTGACCAATGTTGTCTATAAGAGGTGTCATAAAATCTCCAAGGCTTTGACGACATCTCCTACTTGTCGTTAAATAATTTAACGACGTTAAACTATTTTTGTTAAAAGAAGACTTTTAATACGACATCTATATAGATGTAGTTAATTATTGTTTTAAATGTTATTAATGACATCTTTATTGAAGATGTCATTGTATGTACTTTTTAACGATATTCAAAAACTACATGTTATAAATAATATGTCGTTAAATGTAGTTTTTCTTATAGTGAAACTTTTGATAATTGACTTGGTGAATTTTGAAATTCTTTGAATATTTAGTCCAATTGAAAACGGTATTAAATTTTTAAATAGATGGATGCTTCTTCAACAATTTATCATGATCTCAATATCTGTCTCCTTTAATTCTATTGTTCATTTTTTTAATAAAAATTATTTACCATTGTTATATATTTCATTCATATACCTCAAATAACTACTCGCTTTACATTGATACCATGAGTTCCACAAATTAACGTATGTTATGACACTAGTTGCTGGTGACATATTGATGAAGATTGTTTCTCTAAAATTATAATATTTGAGAACATTTTTCTTACTATTTATCCTATGTGACAACAACAGACAACAATTTTAAAAATATATTTATTAATTAGTATTGTTCGTTTTACCAACATTTGATTAGCCGTATCATAAAACAAAACTAAAAATTATATGTACATGAAATGCATGTATTCTCATTTACGGCTTCACTTGTACTTCAGGCTCAAAAGAATTAAAAAGCAAATATAAAAGCCAGTTTCTTTTCTCTATCGTATCTAGTGTGTGGTTTATAGGATTAGGTTTAAACAAAAAGTTTGAGCTACAAGAAAAATTAAATTTTACAAAAGGGAACTTGCATTGTGTCTTTAATTCAAAAATTAAACATATAAACTGTTTGAAACAAAATTCAAATTTATAAGAAAAGATATTTATTGAGTTAACTGGCGCTAGCTTAGTTGGTGTGAATGAGATGAGTGAAGAAAAAGATTTTTATTGTTTACGGAGCACAGTCAATTGTAGAATGAAAAAGAAAATTAAATTGTGATGTTCGAACCCACAAAACAAACTTTTTGAAGTTTTAAAATCATTGCTTGTTTTTGTGATGTTCTTTTATCCAAGTTGTACGACAGCAAATGTTAGAAGTATTATAATCAATTTGTCTGTCATTATATATTGAATTTTGGAAGCACTTGTATAGTGTACCGCTGCTTTTACGTATGCCTGATTATTAAAAATAAAATAAAATAAAATAATAACCTTGTCCCATCCATTCGTAGCCAGGAATATACCCTTTTAATGAATTTAATTATTTTAGACGTTTGATCTCAAAATATTTCAAAACATAGCTAGAACTATAAATTAGAACCAAAACATTATCGAATATAAAAACTTTATACTATAAAAAAGCTTTTACTTTACACTGTAGTATGTGAGAGTTTTATACTATAGTAGTTAAAATTAATAGGTTTTAACTAACTTGTCAAATAAAGCCTAGACCTTGGGCGAACAAATATGCACTTTATATTCATCATATTGGATGATGAATATGAACAGAGGAAGGCCATCCAATTAGTCCAATTCTTTAATTTCTTATGCCTGTTGCATGCCCATCCTGATTAACACAATCGATCATGGATTCAATATTTCATCTGTACTTTAGTTTTTGTTCGTTCATGTCCTCTTAATTTTGGTACTTTTAATTTCGGTACTATGCCACGCTAAGTAAAATATTATATCAAACAGTTAAATATTTTAATTAACATGATATAATATTATTAATACGAATGATATTACTAGAACACAGGTGAAATCATCCCAATCATCAATTCCTATACAATTATATATATCCTTCACATGTATTCAATAATATTATTTTAGCTGTTTGTTCCATGAAGTACTCTTACAGGATTGGGAATATGCTTGCAATGATGCGCGCTTAGTTTACCATTTTCAACTTTACAAATGTACATATGTCCGTTACCGAATACTTCTTGTTTTTATTTATTTGATAATCTGTTAAATTATGCTTCAAATTATAATACTGTTGAGTTTTGAAAAGGACAATACAATTATGTTCGTCAAAGAAATATATTGGCTAACAAAGGCATGGCAGGTTTCAATAAAGTCCAAACAATGTTTTTTTTTTTTTTTTTTTTTTAAGCATGCGCTTTCTAGAAAGATCAACCGCAAAGAATAATTGAAGCATCGATTTATCCGAGATACTTATAAAAATTAACAAATCAGATACATATTATTTTATGAACTGAACACCCTACCATCTTTTTATATGCTGGAAAGAGGACCACAAAATTTGATGAACGCGTTGACTAATCTTATTTAATCTTATAAGTTAGAACTCTATTAATAATAAAACAATAAAACTCATCTTAAATAATATATTATGTATTAATTCATGACTTATAACTTTATAAATAATGAGGTTATAACAGCGTAAAAATAAAAAGTTTTCTTTATACAAGATGTTCATGGTGTAACAGAACTATTTTTGACTTTTTCGACATTGGTTTTGAGTGCGATAAATGGCACACAGAAATCAAGCTCATGTAGATCCATCACTTCATTTGGTCTATTTTTTTCTTTTTTCTCTTTTAGCAATATTTTAATTGGTCCGTACTTTGTCAATTAATTGGTAAGATTCTAGCTAGCTAGCTAGAGAAATAAAAAATAACAGAGTAAAGCCGAAGCTAGTGAATCATATTGGAATCAATGTCAAATTTTTAGTGGATTCTATCACCAAATTCTTATGCTATGTGTTTATCAGATCTAATATAAAAAATATACAGCAAGTGCACTTTAACACTATCACTCTATATTCCTGAACAAGCAATTTTTTTAATTAAATTAGATCTACTTGTTTGATTGTTATATATGTGACTAGACGTCTAAAAATGGACAATTAGAATGTTCACATATCAGTTAGAATCAAAAGTTAATATTACTATAATATGTGAGAGCTTTATACTGTGATTTATTTTTACTTTTATACTATAACATATAGAGCTTTACACTTTAATAATTTTAACTATATATGACTTTGTTAAACGTTCTTTAAAATCCTGCTTAAATGATTGAGCATAAATTTTGATATGCTTAGCATTCCCAAATTCTATGCATAAACGGTAGGTCTCACTTTTGATATTTACTTATTATACATAGATAGTAGAGCATTTCCTGTGTTAATATCAAATTTTAATATATAAATTGGATATCAGTTTAATACAATGTTAATAATTTTTGTTTTACTATCTGTTATGTCTGGTATCAAATTTGACGCCAAAGTTTATTAGATGTCTAATGACATTTGATTGCTATTAGATAATATATTAACTTTCAAATACAATATTCAACTAAAATTTATTTTGGGTGTTTGAGGTTCAGCCATATAGTTTCAATTGCCAAAAAAATATAAAACAAAAATTTATTAAATCATAAAATTCTCACATGCTATAATATTACAGTATACAGTTTAAACTACAAAATTTCAAAACTTCTTAAAACACCACAATTGTTTACAAGTTACAAAATATCCCGCACTAATAACATTTGCTGGAATATTTATTATTTAGGTGACCATCTTAGATCGCCTTTTCATCTGTGGTCCCATAAATATTTATACCATTTCTTTTCTTTCTCTTCTAATTTTCTTCATTTTGTAGGACCCACCCCACCATAACCTTTGATAAAAGAATTTCTTCTTTTTCAAACTTAACCAATACAGCATCTACAAAATATTCTGTCGCTCTCAAATAGTGCTTCATTAGCTTTCTCTCCCACTCATCCAACTATATATAAATACCCAAATATTCTATACAATTCATATCCAAATCTTAACTTATCATTTATCAAACACACAGAACCTTTACTTGAAGTACTACTAGTCGCTCCAAATTAACTTTCAACATGGTTTTCACAAAGTCTCTTACTCAGACAGACGTAGAGAGCAAATTGATGGTTCCCAGCGACTTCTTCAGGGAATTCCCTCCTTCGCAAAGTGGCGGAGCAGTGGATCTCCTCGTCCGAAACCAGAACGGTCTCACGTGGACGTTTCGGATGTCGAATATCCAAACCGGATCAAACCGACGCAAGCTCGTCGTTTCGGCCGGTTGGCTGTCGTTTGTTCGGGACAGGAAACTGCAGAGCGGCGATTTTCTCTCAATTTTCAAGGAGGGAAGTGAGGAGAGAATGTACAGAATCGAAGTCAAGAGAAGAGAAATCAAGGGCAATGGCTCCGATGGGTGGACTCGGCTTGTGTGAAATTATTGTAATATTGACTTGCTATTGAGCGGTTAATAAATGCCAGCGTAACTGGGATGTGCTAGTTTTATTTAATACAAGTAATCCCTTCTATGGTATTATCGTTAATTGAGATATTATCTGATTGATTTTTCTTTCAATACTTTACCATCATCCTCAATGGTTTTGATCACTTTGTTTTTAATCGTTCATTTTTACTGGATCTGCCGCAACTCTTGCAGAGGTAATTAAAAAGTGTTCTCATAATTGAGTTCATTTTGGAAACAGTCTAATGTCCTTTTTATGTCAGGTTAAATTATGTCCTAATTTCGTGTTATCTGTAAAGATTAACCACTAATAAGGGGATTTATTGTTAGGTATGCTCTCCAATATAATTTTTTTAGGTAAAAATATGACATTTATTTTTCTTGCCGTAACTAAAAAGAATACCCATTATTAAGTATTTATTTTTTAACCGTTAAACTTGTAAAAAGATTTTGATTTTGACCGGATACAATAATTTCATAACATATTCTAGCGCGGGATGCCCATAGGAGAAGCACCGAGATGTATCTTTGTAGCTAAATCCCTTAGAAAAAAGGACTGAAAGCCTTGTCAAACTGATCATAAATTATAAAGAGTTCAGATAAAAGTCTCAGGCAACACCCTAGAATCTACTTGCCTTAACCAAAAAAAAAGAAAGAATGATATATATGAAAGAAAAATCAGATGAAGAAAAACGAAAACACCGCTTGTCAGGAAAAAGAAACGAAAAGAAACCAAGATGATTTAGAAAGACCCTACTGTCTTAGTCTTATTTTTTGTAGGAAAAGGACAACAAAAACAGACAAAGTGGATCTTCATCAAAAATTTTCTTTAGTCTATATTTTTGGTTTTCAAACCATTAATGTGGTTCACAAAGAAACTTGAAAGGTCATCCCATTGGTCTCTCTTTAATTTCTTTTTCCTTGTGGGCCCCATCATTATCAAGCTGATCATATCAGGAATCTTTGACCTCATGGTGAATATTACCGCTAAATTAATAATGCAGATGCTGATGTCCAATGTCCCCTCTGATTTTCTTGATCATAAGTTTTCTCGCATAAAAAGGTGATACAATAAACAAGTAGAGACATAATGCTCAAACTTCAAAGTCCTTTAGTTGTTACAATTCAGCTTATTGTTGTCACACAAGATGCGTCTACTCAAGAATAGAAAGTAAATGTTTTTTTTGAGTAAATTATACTAATACCTCACGTGTTTTATCCAAATTGCAAAAAAATCTTCTGTTTCAAAACTAATCACGTTAACACCAACTGGACTTAACTCTGTTAATTGTTTATTTGAAATTACGAAAATAACCCGTTTAATTTATAGACTTCAAATATGGAATTCCAAACACCATTTTTTTCCTCTCAAACTTGGAGCTCTCTTACAAAAAATTTTCTTCCTCAAATTAACAATTCTTGATAAGGTTCTTCGGTAATAGATCTGGAGATATATCTGATCGATTTGTCTTTCAATACAACCAGTATGTTTTACATTTGGAATTCACGTAATTAAAAAAGTCTAATTCTCATATTGGTCTCATATTTGAAAGAGTACTCTGCCGTCCTTTTTATGTCATGCCATATCATGTGCTTAATTTGGTGTTATTCTAGTAGGACCTGATCGGATGTTATGAGTTAGGCTTTAGTCAATCTTTCATTTTCGAACATGTAGCTTTAGTTCCCGACCAAGTGCTGATTGAGTTGAATAAAATTCTAACATCTAGAACAACATACTGCTTAATATAATTATATACTTATTGGCTTTGACGATGGGAATATTATGCAAGAAAGAAGCATAATAATAAAATATTAAAAAAGTTTTGTTATTGATAAATATCAACCAACGATAATATTCAATATGGGACATGTTCTAGGTAGAATACCTTTGTAACGGATATAAAAAAGTAAAAAAAACCTTGTTACACCAATCATATATGATAATTAAGAAGTTAAGAGTGTTTGGGAATTTAAAGTTGAAACTTAAATACTGAGCTTTATGTCGTAGCATATTTTTACTTTACATTATAACATATGTAAGCTTTATTTTATAACAGTTGAAACTTTGAAATTAAAACTTTGGTTCCCATACAAGCATATAAAAGTATCAGGATGTCGGTGATTTATAAAAAATAAAAAATAAAAGAATAAAAGAATGATAAAGCGGGAAGCAAAGAATGAACAGATAAAAAAAAAAAAAAAAGACAACAACAACACTTTCAGGAAAAAAAGAAACGGAAAAAAAAAAAAGGATGACCTAACAAGACCCTACTGTCATGGTCTTCCTTTTTCATAGGAAAAGGACATCAAAAATTGACAAAGTAGGTCTTCTCCAAAAATTTTCTTTAGGATTTATACTTTTTACTTTTGATACCATGTATGGTTCACAAAGAAATTAAAATGATTATCTAATTGTTTCATCTTTAATTTTTTTTTTTTGCATGTGGTCCCATCTTTAGTAAGCTGATCATATTAGGAATCTTTAACCTCATGCTGAAGACTTAATTCTAAATCAATCTCGAATATCCCCTTTGATTATTCTTGATCATCATCCTACTTTTTCTCTCATAAAAGGTAATGCAATCACCAAGAAAAGACATAATGCTCAAACTTGTTAATTATTCTAACTCAGCTCCTTGTACTCGCATTATTCTAGTCGAGAATTGAAAAGTTAATGATTTTTTTCTATTTTTCTTTTTTCGCACCGTAGAAAAATTTTTAGAGGACTCGTGAAGCATCTTTATTCAGAAATATTGGTGCATACAAGGGGCTAATTTGTAATTTCATTTTTCCCGATGTGATTCAAGTGAGAGATTGGATCGACAAAATGAGCGATGCAAATTGTATCAAATTTCATAGAATCATGTGTGCATGATTACAATTAATACTATCTGTAGTGGGATTAATTTTAAAAATAACCCTAGGCTATAGAGCTTCTGCTAAGCTGCCCCTCATTTTTAAAATGAAGTATAGTTTCCCACTCATCTATACAAAAGTTGTAAAAATAATCCTTCTCTTAACACCCGTTTATAAATTAACAAAATGTCTTACGTCGTACTTTTTGAAATCAATTCATCAAGGTCATTTTAGTAAAAGTAATCAGGTAGATATTAGGGGGTGGTCTGAAGTAGAGTTGCTTGAACTTTAGCCAAAAAAAAAAGGCCTCCTTTAAACTCAATTATCATCCAAGAAAGACCCAGAACCAGCAGCAAGGGGGTTGGGTTTTTTCTTTTTGGGTCCAAGAAATTCAAAAGTCCCTCTACTTATTGGTTGATCTGTAACGTCCCGAAATTTATTTAACATTAATGTAATGTAAATGATGAATTAGTGTGCCATAATTAAAGTTTTAACTTTAATTAGATTATTTGGTTGGATTTTTAGTTTTTGGTTGTTTTGTTAAATTGATGTGTTCAAAAGATTTCTTATTGATTTAAAATGATGTTTTGAGTTTTAAAACACAACAATTTGTAAAATGTTAAAAATACTCCGTTTTACAAAACCGTGGGCGGCACATGGTTTTCGCACAGTAAAACCGCCCACCGATTTTCTCTATTTATTTCTCTTTTCTCTCTCTCTCTCCTCACTCACGTTTCAACTCTCTCTCTCTTCTCTCTCTCTCGGCAGCTCCCTCTCTCTCTCAATCTCTTTCAAAAAAAAAAAAAAAAAATTTGATTTCCATTCGAATCCAAGCTTCGGAACAGCAAGGAGGAAGCTCGGGGACGTGATTCGGCGACCGAGAACGCGGATTGAAGCTTCGATTCGAGGTTAGATTCGAAATTTCTAAACTTTTTACAAAATTTTCGATTTTGTGTGTTTTTGAAATCTAAGTTTGTTTTAGCTTAGAAAACCGTGGATTTGTGTTAAATGAGCTTAGAACAACTAGAATCTAAGCCTAGATTGAAGAAAAACGGATTGGATTCAAGATTTTCATTTTTCTCCTCTTTTTCTCATTTTCGGATTTTTGAGGATTTTGAGTTTAAATGTTGTTCTAAATGATTCCAAACATGTTCTAGAATGTTTTTCTATCAATTATAGTTGTTTTTCATGCCTAGGATTTGAGAAAAACAGGTTAGAAATAAGATTTGGATTCTGGGGATCGAGAAACCCGTGGCTGGGATTTCTGGATCTTCCCAGTTCGGCAGGCCGAAGTTCATGTTCGGCAGGCCGGAGTGATGATCGGCAGGCCGGTGTTCTTCCGACCGGCAGGCCGAATCTGGGAAATGTTCGGCAGGCCGAACTTTGCTTCCGGCAGGCCAAACTGTACAGTTCGGCAGGCCGAAGCAGGGCGTCCGGCAGGCCGACCGAGGCATGGAAAATTTTGTGATTTTTACCCGATTTCACTGTTTTGAACCCTGATTTAAATCCCAACCTTATAGGATGATTTTAATGATACAAATGGCACACTAGGACATCATGAAATGATTTAGTAACATAGAATGTTTCGAACTAGATATTGATCGACTTAGTTTGTATCTAGGATTGTTCGTGGTTCCGTGGAGCTAACGTATAGCGGATCGGGATTACGGTGTGGGGTACCGGCACGAGTACTAAGATAGGACTTCTATCCTATTTCTTTGGTAGCCTGGTTTTGAAATGATTTGGCTTTAAAAAGGATTTCTATCAAAATTTTTTCAACGGTTGTTTGAAAATGGTTTTATCGGTTATATTGTTATATACCGTGACATGAAATGAATTTCATAATGAATGTAATTGACAACACTCGGTAATTGGGTTTTGAATGATAATGATAATAAACACATGGGCATGATGCCATATCAGAGATCGGGTCGTGATCGACCTTGGGGGCAGGTCCCGAAACCCAGCTGGGCCACTACGGTGGTGATATCATGGTTTGCCTAGGTAAAAGTAAACTGGTGTTTTGATTTGACGAGTAGACTGTTCTGTGTCAGAACGGTTCTACTCAATTTATTTATTTATTTATTCAAGTTCCCTTTTTGTATAACTCCTGATAATGTTATGTTTCTTTGCATTAAATTATTTTATAAAACTTAATCCTGTTGAGCCTTTCGCTCACGTTTTATCTGTTTTAAATTTCCCCCCCCTTCTAGGTGGTTTCCCATTTAGGTTTGGAGGAGATTCTTCGGACCGAACTCAGGAGCAATAGGAGAATTTATTTACATTCTGTATTTATTAATCAAGGCATGTAAGACTTAACTTTATTTGTACTTGGACTGTAATTGTATTTGTGACATTGTTAGATCCATGTGTGTGCACAAGTTGTGGGTTGTGGAACCCATATTCGCGGTTTTTATTTGATTATTATTATTTGCTAAATATTTATAAATTCGTTTATCAAATGTGGTGGAAAAATCTTCTTAATTTCTTACTTAATTGGATTTTTAAACCCTTAATTTCAATTAAATTCTTTTTAATTAATCTAAATATTCCGCCACGTCACCTCCCGTACTCTGGGGCGTGACAGAATGGTATCAGAGCTCAAGGTTATGAACCTTGGGAATTGTGCACACATAGGTTTGACAATGAAATACCTCTGACAGTCCAAATTTTGTTTTCAGAAGTGAGAGAATGGCACCTAGACGTCGTTCGACAGCTGACGCCGAGTTCGGAAATGATGAGGGCCTGATGAGGTCTATGATTGCGGCTTTCCGGCAGATGGCAGCCAGGACTAGACCGGAAGACTCTAGTGTTGGTAGTCGGCATGCTTTCTTTAAGGAATTTCGGCGGGCGTCTATTCCGACTTTTGATGGCAATGGGGATCCACAGTTAGCAGAGTATTGGTTGGATTCGATCTTGAAGCATCTTGATACCCTTGGTGTGCCTGAGGAGTATCGTGTGGAGTTTGCGGCGTATAAGCTCGAGGGTGGCGCTAACACCTGGTGGAAACAAACTAAGCGTCTGGAGCACGGTGGCGATATCGGTTGGGACAAGTTCGAGGAGCTGTTCTATGATCGGTATTTTCCGCAGGGGTATAGAGATCAGAAAGCAGCTGAGTTTTATAGATTGCAGCAGGGTGATATGTCAGTTCGGGAGTATGAGGCAAAGTTTAGCGAGTTGGCTAGGTTTGCTCCATCAGCTGTGGCATCGGAGCGTGAGAAATGCATCAAGTTTCAGGAAGGACTCAAGGCTCCCATTCGGCGACAGTTGGTTGCTCTACGGCTTAGGAGTTTCGGAGAGCTTGTGTCGTCGGCGATCTCCGTGGAGAATGATTACGTGCAGTATTGTGAGGACCGAGCCAAGGCTTCAGGAGGACCGCAGAGGAGTGGCAGGAAGAGCACCAGTAGTCATCCAGCTCCGGGGAAAGGCAAGCAAGGCGGTGCGACCAGTGGCAGTAGCAGTTCGTCTGGCAGCGGGCGCAGCAACCCCTACAGCTTTCATTGTCATTTCTGTCAGCAGCCCGGACACATCAAGAGGAATTGCCCGATCAGGAGTGCTCGTCTTGGATCGCAGACCGGGGAGGATGCCAGTCGTTCATCTCAGCCTCAGCCTCAGACCCTACCTCCGCCTCTGCAGTACCCGCAGTTGCAGTATCCGCAGTTTTCTCCTCAGCAATTCTCATATCCGGCACGGGGACAGCAGCCGCAGTATTTTCAGCGCAGTGTTCCTCAGTATAGAGCTCCGAGTACAGGTAGTGTGCAGTCATCTCCATCTCAGCAGTATCGGCCGAGTAATGCAGGACCCAGCAATGTCGGTAGAGGAAAAGGGAAGGCGCCAGTACAGGTTCATGCAATGGCATCTGGAGGGTCAGATTCTCAGATTGGTAACGCGGTTGTCGATGGTATGGTTTTGGTTTCTAGATCTCTAGCTCGCGTTTTATTTGATACCGGTGCCTCTCATTCTCTCATTTCAAGTTCCTTTGTACATGCCTTGGGATTAGAAGTAGAAGAGTTTAAGGAACCCCTAGTTATAACTTCTCCCTTGGGGCGGGTGTGTGTAAATTGTATGTGTAAATCCTGTAAAATAAAGATTGGGGATGAGATTTTGAAAAGTGATTTGATTGTACTCCCCATGAGTTCCTATGATGTGATTTTAGGGATGGACTGGTTGTCCAGGTATAGTGCAGTTGTGGACTGCCAACTTAGAAAAGTGACCCTAGTGTCTGATAGGGGGACGGTAATCACTTACCAGGGTGGTGGTGATTGGCTAATGAGTGAGCGTCTCATGAAGTCATGTCTAGGAGGGCGAAGGAATCTAGATTGTTTTGCTTTTCTTGCCAATCTAGATTGCGAGCCCTATGTTTCGAGTAGTGGTGTAGCGATTCCGGTGGTTGATGAGTTCGAGGATGTTTTCCCCGACGAGTTATCAAGGTTACCACCGCATCGGGAGATTGAGTTCGGTATCGAGTTGTTTCCAGGGACATCACCGATTTCTATGGCACCTTATCGCATGGCGCCGGCAGAAATGAAGGAATTGAGGAAGCAACTTCAAGAGCTTGCTGATAAAGGATATATTCGGAATAGCACATCTCCGTGGGGAGCACCAGTTTTGTTCGCTAAGAAGCACGATGGGACTCTCAGGTTATGTGTGGATTATCGACAGCTGAATCGTGTTACGGTGAAGAACAAGTATCCCTTGCCTAGGATTGATGAGCTATTTGATCAGTTGGGAGGTTCGCGATACTTCTCGAAGATTGATTTGCGGTCAGGCTATCATCAGCTCAGGATCAAGGAAGAGGATATTCCCAAGACAGCTTTTAGGACTCGGTATGGGCACTTCGAGTTTCTGGTTATGTCTTTCGGGTTGACGAATGCTCCAGCAGCTTTTATGGATTTGATGAACAGGATATTTAGGCCATATCTGGATCAGTTTGTGATCGTGTTCATCGATGATATTCTTGTGTACTCTAAGACATGGGAGGAGCATGAGCAGCATCTTCAGGTCGTGCTTCAGACTCTGCGGGAGCACCAGTTGAATGCTAAGAGAGAAAAGTGTGAGTTCTGGTTGACTGAGGTCAAATTTCTGGGTCATGTCATTTCGGAGCATGGTATTTCAGTGGATCCGTCCAAGATTGAAGCTATATTGGAGTGGGAACGACCAAGGAATGTAGCGGAGATTCGCAGCTTCTTAGGTCTTGCTGGATATTACAGGAAATTTGTAAAGGACTTTTCGAAGATTGCAGCTCCGTTGACGAGGTTGATCAGGAAAAACGTCAGGTTTGAGTGGGATGAAGACTGTGAGTCTGCTTTTCAGGAATTGAAGAACCGATTGACTTCAGCTCCAGTATTAGTTATTCCTAGTAGTGATGAGCCGTATGAGGTTTATGCTGATGCTTCAGGGCGCGGACTTGGATGCGTGTTGATGCAGCATGGACGTGTGGTTGCGTACGGATCGAGACAGCTACGACCTCACGAGCGGAATTATCCTACTCACGATTTAGAGCTTGCAGCGGTGATCTACGCGCTAAAGATTTGGAGATGTTACTTGTATGGAGCATCGTTTCAGGTCTTCTCCGATCATAAGAGTTTGAGGCATTTGTTCACTCAGAGGGATCTCAACTTGAGGCAGCGCAGATGGGTGGAGTACATGGAGGATTATGATTTCGCGTTGCAGTATCATCCTGGAAAAGCTAATGTGGTAGCGGACGCGCTTAGCAGAAAGTCTTCAGGGATTCTCGCTTGTTTGATTTTTGATGACTGGAGTAGGGATGCGACAGTGAGTGAGTATCGGCTACAGTATCATGAAGACGGTGATCGAGTTTTGTTGTATCACGTGGAAGCGACTCCAGCTCTTGTTCGGATGGTGAAACAAGGTCAGTGGCAGGATCGACACTTGCAGGGGATTTGGTCGCGGATTCAGAACGGGGAACAGTTTGAAGAATGGAGCGTGCATGCAGATGGATCGTTGTACTTCCGGGAGCGTCTTGCAGTTCCAGTTATCGCCGAGGTGACGAAAGCCGTTTTAGATGAAGCTCATAGGTCTCAGTTCGCTATTCATCCGGGGAGCACCAAGATGTATCGTGATTTGAAGAGGCAGTATTGGTGGAGAGGCATGAAGAAAGATGTTCGCGAGTACGTGGCCAAGTGTTCGACGTGTCTTCAGGTGAAAGCCGAGCATCAGAAGCCTGCAGGTCAGCTTCAGCCGCTTCCTATTCCAGGGTGGAAATGGGAGCATGTGACGATGGATTTCCTCACAGGTTTGCCGAGGACGGAGCAGCGGCATGATGCAGTTTGGGTTGTGATCGACAGGTTGACGAAATCGGCGCATTTCATTCCGTTTAGGTCGACATGTTCTAGGAAGATTCTTGGGGAGTTGTATATGCAGAACATTGTGAGGTTGCATGGAGTTCCTTTGTCCATCACCTCTGATCGAGATACCAGGTTTAATGCTAAGTACTGGAGGAGTTTTCAGGAGGCTTTGGGTACGGATTTGAACTTCAGTACGGCGTTTCATCCTCAGATTGATGGGCAGTCTGAGCGGGTTATTCAGGTTCTCGAAGATATGTTGCGTGCTTGTGCGTTGGACTTCAGCGGGAATTGGAAGTAATATTTGCATTTGGCGGAGTTCACGTACAACAACAGTTATCAGGCGAGTATCGGTATGGCACCATTTGAGGCGTTGTATGGGTGACCATGTCGGTCACCTGTGTGTTGGGCCGAGCCGGAAGATAGAGTTATTCTTGGGCCGGATGAGGTTCGTGACAGCAACGAGAAAGTCGCGGTGATTCGGGATCGGTTGAGAGCAGCTTAGAGTCGGCAGAAGAGCTACGCAGATAGGAGACGTAGACCCTTAGAGTTCGCGGTTGGAGATTTTGTTCTCTTGAGGGTGTCACCTCGTAAGGGAACTATGCGGTTCGGAGTGAGTGGGAAGCTCGCGTCGAGGTATATTGGGCCGTTCGAGATCACTCAGCGTGTTGGTGTGGTCGCTTATCGGCTTGATCTTCCGCCCGAACTTTCTCATGTGCACGATGTGTTTCATGTGTCGATGCTTAGGAAGTGTCCACCTGAGCAGGGTAAGATAGTATCGTTTCGCGATGTGCAGGTTCAGGAGGATACGACGTACGAAGAAGTGCCGATTCAGATTATCGACCGGAAAGTGATTAGCTTGCGTCGTCGTGAAATACCGTTGGTAAAGGTTGTGTGGCAGCATCACGGGGTTGATGAAGCCACTTGGGAACTAGAGTCGGGTATGCGGGAGTTATATCCGCATTTGTTTTGTTTTTGAGATGAGTTGTAAATTTCGAGGACGAAATTTCTTTTAGGGGTGGAGAGCTGTAACGTCCCGAAATTTATTTAACATTAATGTAATGTAAATGATGAATTAGTGTGCCATAATTAAAGTTTTAACTTTAATTAGATTATTTGGTTGGATTTTTAGTTTTTGGTTGTTTTGTTAAATTCATGTGTTCAAAAGATTCCTTGTTGATTTGAAATGATGTTTTGAGTTTTAAAACACAACAATTTGTAAAATGTTAAAAATACTCCGTTTTGCAAAACCGTGGGCGGCACATGGTTTTCGCACAGTAAAACCGCCCACCGATTTTCTCTATTTATTTCTCTTTTCTCTCTCTCTCTCCTCACTCACGTTTCAACTCTCTCTCTCTTCTCTCTCTCTCGGCAGCTCCCTCTCTCTCTCAATCTCTTTCAAAAAAAAAAAAAAATTTTTGATTTCCATTCGAATCCAAGCTTCGGAACAGCAAGGAGGAAGCTCGGGGACGTGATTCGGCGACCGAGAACGCGGATTGAAGCTTCGATTCGAGGTTAGATTCGAAATTTCTAAACTTTTTACAAAATTTTTGATTTTGTGTGTTTTTGAAATCTAAGTTTGTTTTAGCTTAGAAAACCGTGGATTTGTGTTAAATGAGCTTAGAACAACTAGAATCTAAGCCTAGATTGAAGAAAAACGGATTGGATTCAAGATTTTCATTTTTCTCCTCTTTTTCTCATTTTCGGATTTTTGAGGATTTTGAGTTTAAATGTTGTTTAAATGATTCCAAACATGTTCTAGAATGTTTTTCTATCAATTATAGTTGTTTTTCATGCCTGGAATTTGAGAAAAACAGGTTAGAAACAAGATTTGGATTCTGGGGATCGAGAAACCCGTGGCTGGGATTTCTGGATCTTCCCAGTTCGGCAGGCCGAAGTTCATGTTCGGCAGGCCGGAGTGATGATCGGCAGGCCGGTGTTCTTCCGACCGGCAGGCCGAATCTGGGAAATGTTCGGCAGGCCGAACTTTGCTTCCGGCAGGCCGAACTGTACAGTTCGGCAGGCCGAAGCAGGGCGTCCGGCAGGCCGACCGAGGCATGGAAAATTTTGTGATTTTTACCCGATTTTACTGTTTTGAACCGTCATTTAAATCCCAACCTTATAGGATGATTTTAATGATACAAATGGCACACTAGGACATCATGAAATGATTTAGTAACATAGAATGTTTCGAACTAGATATTGATCGACTTAGTTTGTATCTAGGATTGTTCGTGGTTCCGTGGAGCTAACGTATAGCGGATCGGGATTACGGTGTGGGGTACCGGCACGAGTACTGAGGTAGGACTTCTATCCTATTTCTTTGGTAGCCTGGTTTTGAAAGGATTTGGCTTTAAAAAGGATTTCTATCAAAATGTTTTCAACGGTTGTTTGAAAATGGTTTTATCGGTTATATTGTTATATACCGTGACATGAAATGAATTTCATAATGAATGTAATTGACAACACTCGGTAATTGGGTTTTGAATGATAATGATAATAAACATATGGGCATGATGCCATATCAGAGATCGGGTCGTGATCGACCTTGGGGGCAGGTCCCGAAACCCAGCTGGGCCACTACGGTGGTGATATCATGGTTTGCCTAGGTAAAAGTAAACTGATGTTTTGATTTGACGAGTAGACTGTTCTGTGTCAGAACGGTTCTACTCAATTTATTTATTTATTTATTCAAGTTCCCTTTTTGTATAACTCCTGATAATGTTATGTTTCTTTGCATTAAATTATTTTATAAAACTTAGTCCTACTGAGCCTTTCGCTCACGTTTTATCTGTTTTTAAATTTCCCCCCCCTTCTAGGTGGTTCCCCATTTAGGTTTGGAGGAGATTCTTCGGACCGAACTCAGGAGCAATAGGAGAATTTATTTACGTTCTGTATTTATTAATCAAGGCATGTAAGACTTAACTTTATTTGTACTTGGACTGTAATTGTATTTGTGACATTGTTAGATCTATGTGTGTGCACAAGTTGTGGGTTGTGGAACCCATATTCGCGGTTTTTATTTGATTATTATTATTTGCTAAATATTTATAAATTCGTTTATCAAATGTGGTGGAAAAATCTTCTTAATTTCTTACTTAATTGGATTTTTAAACCCTTAATTTCAATTAAATTCTCTTTTAGTTAATCTAAATATTCCGCCACGTCACCTCCCGTACTCCGGGGCGTGACATGATCAAACGTGAAAAGAAAAGGCTCCATTGGAACTAACACTATTAAAAATTTGAAATTATACGATCTTCATTTAACGATATTTTTTTCCAAAACCATTGTAATAAGGGGAAAAAAACGTGGAGAGTTACGACTGAGAAGACGAAAATCGTCGTGGTAGAGAGGGCGTCTACTATGACGGTTTTTAGAAAAAACTGTCGTGGTATGTACTGCCTTCCATAACGATTTTTTAAAAAACCCATCGTGGAAGATGACTTAAAAGCCCTTTTCTCAGCTCGACAATCAGACATCCAGAACCCTCCGAAACTGCCGCAGCCGTCCCTCTCCGCCTCTATCCTCCTTAATCTCCTTCCTAATTGTAAGTTTTTACTAAAAATTGATAAATTGGTGTTGATTTTGTTATTTATTGATCCGTATTTATTGTATTATAGATGGGTATAATTAATTTGTTTTATGCATATGATTTATGATTAGAATGTGATGGGTATGTGTAATTTGTGAAATTATTTTTAATTGAATTGCTATTTATTATTTCAATTTAGGACTTGCAAAATGGATAGGAAATAGATGTGTGATTTTCGATTGCCTAGAGAATATGTGAATGGTGTGGAAGAGCTCTTAGATTTTGCCAAAACTCATGCCTATGGCGATAAAATTTGGCGTCCTTGTGTTCAATGTGGAAACCATAGATCTTATTCAATTCCAGTTGTTAGAGGACATTTATTTTGAAATAGAATTATAAGTAGTTATCAAACGTGACATTTTAATGGCAAGTCAACGTTCAATCCAACTTTAGTAAGTAAAGATAAAGAAGCTATTGTGGAAGATAATATGGATGATTACGACAATATAGTTGACATGGTCAATGATTTGGAAGAACATTTCTTACACCATCTGGATTTAGTTGAGACAATGATGAATGATGTCGAGACACCCGTGTATGAGGGGTGCACCAATTTCACCAAATTGTCCACTTTAGTTAGATTATGAAATTTGAAAGCGTCGGATAGATGGTTAAATTATAGTTTCACAAAGCTTTTCGAATTTCTAGAAAGGCTTCTACCAGAGGGTAATAAATTACCAACTAGTATGTATGAAGCTAAGAAGACTTTGAGCACTTTGGGAATGGAGTATGAGAAAATTCATGCTTGTGAAAATGATTATGTTCTTTATCCGGTTTGTCAACAATCACGGTGAAAAAAAGGAAAGGAGCCAAAAGACAATAAGAATGGAATGCCAACAAAGGTGTTATGGTACGTTCCATTGGTGCCACTTTTGAGGCATTTATTTGAAAGCGTAGAACATGCCTAGAATTTGACATGGCATCATGATAAACGGGTCAATGATGGTATGTTTAGACATCCGACGGATTCACTTCAATAGAAGACTTTTGAAGCTGATCATCTCGACTTTAGTGCGGATCCAAGAAATATACATTTTGCTTTGTCGACGGATGGAACGAACCCAAATGGTAACATATGTAGTAGGAATAGCACTTGGCCCATAATACTTATTAACTACAATCTCTCTCCAAAGATGTGCATGAAGTGGAAGTTTTTAACGTTTTCTTTATTGATTTCGAGTCCTCACCAACGAAGCAATGATATTGACGTCTACTTGACACCGTTAATTGATGACCTAAAAAACTTGTGGGAAAATAGAATCTAAGTTAGAGATGCTTACCAATAAGAGATGTTCACACTCTACGCAATGTTAATATGTACAATTAATGACTTCCTCACATATGACAATTTATCTGGTTATTCGGTGAAGAGTTCTATTGGTTGTCCTATTTGTATGAAGGAAACGTCTCACAAAGGATTGAAGAATGGTAAGAAAACTATTTTTCTTAGTTATAGAAGATAGTTGACTAGAGATCATCGTTACCGCAAACAAAAGCAAGCCTCTGATGGCAACATCAAAGAAAGAGACCCTCCTCGTCCTTTGATGGGTGAACAAATTTTTGAAAAGGTAAAAGATACGAAAGTGATATTCAAGAAGAAAAAATGAGGTAAGGACGAGCCGCGGATAGATAGACCACGAAAAAAGAGATCAATCTTTTTCAGTCTTCCATATTGGAAGACACTTTTTGTTCTTCATTGCTTGGATGTTATGCATATTGAGAAAAACATTTGTGAATCAATAGTCGGCATGTTACTTGACAATCCAAGCAAGACTAAGGATGGTGAAAAGGCATGGTTGGATCTCATGGAAATGGAGATTAGGCCTAATTTGTTTCTTGAGAAAAGAGAGAGTCGCATTTACTTACCTCTGATGAAGCACATGTTATCAAGAGCAGAAAAGAGAAAGCTTTGTGAATGGCTTGCTTCGTTGAAAGTGACAAACAACTATTCTTCAAACTTTAAAAAGTTGGTGTTGGTGAAGGATTTAAAACTTATTGGCATGAAAATATATGATTGTCATGTGTCGATGCAACAGTTACTACTAATTGCATTGTGGAGAATTCTAACAAAGGATGTGAGATTTGCAATTACCAAGTTGTGCTCATTCTTTAATTCAATTTGCCCCAAGTTAATTGATCCATTTATTCTAGATTTGCTACAATCGGAGTTGGTGCAAACCTTATAAACGCTTAGGAAGTATTTTCCACCGAAATCTTTTGACAACGTAATTCATCTAACGGTGCACTTAGTACATGAAGTTAAGTTATATGAATAGGTATATTTAAGATGGATTTGCCCATTTGAAAGATATATGAAGGTTTTAAAGGGCTATGTGAAGAACCAAAATAGTCCGAAAGGATGTATCGTAGAAAGTTACATGGCTCAAGAATCGGTTGAATTTTGCTTTGAGTTCTTATCCAATGCAAAAGTAATTAGGGTGCTAAAGACAATAAACATTGAGGCTAGGGGACTATCTATTGGCAATCCTTCCTCACTAAATCAAGAGGAGTGGGAGTAAGCTTGTCTGTATATCTTGCACAATGCTAATGAAGTGGAGCTTTTCATTGAGGTGTATATGAACGAATTAAAAAAGGCAAACCCAAAAAGAGCAAGAAATGAGAAGTGGTTGCAAGATAAACAACTGGGCCTTTTGGCCATGGATAGCACACATCTATGGCAAGTGCTCTACATTACAAGATGTAGACACGTCACAAGACTTAAATTAAGAACATAGCTAAAGGACCGTCGTCGGTAGTTAAAAGGTATACGTCATATTCCATAAAGGGTTACACTTTCTACACTCATGAAAGAGATGAAAAGCATCATGTCCAAAATAGCGGTGAGACTCTCCTTGCTGAGGCTATTATATTTCCTCTTTCAAGGACAAGAATTTGGTATATTGAACCGTAAACTACCTTAGTTTCATTGAAGATATTTGGGAACTTGATTATGGGAGATTGCGCAAAGCACTTTTTAAGTGTTAGTGGGCCGACAATAACTATGTTAAGATCGATAATGATGACATCATAGTGGTTGACTTTCGGAAGATTGGAATACAAGAATGATCCCTTCATTATGGCATGACAAGCAGTCCAAGTTTTTTATACAACGGATCCCCAAGATTTAGAATTGTCTCTAATCATCTCGATGAAGCCAAGAGTAGTTATTGAAGGTGAAGAAATTGCCAAGGATTGTACGGACATCCCCTCATTCATAAAGAGATTACCACCAATTGAAGAGATAAATGATTTTGAAGATGATGGTTTGCACTTGCTTCGTGAAGATGTGGAATGGATATGTATTATGGAACTAATAAAAAAAAGAGAGGAAAAAATGAGCATCTATAAACAAATTTGTTTTTAATTTATTTCAATATAATTCTTTATTATGTTTTTCATCTTTTCTTAAGCTAAAGGATATGCATTTATAGTTATATTTGTGATAAAAATAGCAAAAAGTAAAAATTCTGGGCCATTGGATACTTAACACACAGGCTGGCCACCCTAGGCAGAGGAGAAAAACTTATGCAATTGATGCTTTTAAACTAATTTTTTACGACAATTTTTTAAAAAAACCATTGTAAAAATTAATATTCCATGATGGTGTTTATAAAAACCGTCATGTAATGTGGGCCTTAGGGTTTTATAAGTTTCGAAACTCGCACCCCTATTCAAACTCTCGCTCTCTCTCTCTTAAACTCCCTCGATGTAACTCGTCATCGCCTTCACGTCGCCACCGCCGTCACCATCTCATCGCCCTTCGTCGTCACCGTCATGTAAGTTTCCTTCCTTTCTTTCTCTCTCTCCTTTGCCATCATCCCCGCCCCTCTCTCTCCTCTGTCGTCGTCCCTGCCCATGCCTCGTCCCTCCCCTGCCCCTCCCTGCCCTCCCCTATCCCTCCCCCTCACCTCGCCTCCCCATGGCTTGGTTTTGAAGTTTTTTTCAAAACACGATATCTTGATAATGTGAAATGTGATTTTGAATTTGTGAAATGTGATTTTGTTAACTTTGATTATGAGAGTTTGTGATTTTGTGAGAAATGGTATGTGATTTTGTGCAATATGTGATTATGTGATGTTTTGAAGACATTGGTTATGTAATTTGTGAAATGTGATTTTGTTAACTTTGATTATGAGATTTTGTGATTTTGTGAGAAATAGATATGTGATGTTGTGATTTTGGTTATATAATTTGTAAATTGTGATTTTGTTAACTTTGATTATGAGAGTTTGTGATTTTCTAAGAAATGGATATATGATTTTGCGCAAGATGTGATTATGTAATGTTGTGATTTGGTTATGTAATTTGGATATTGATTTTGTGCAACATGTGATTATATGATGTTGTGATTTCGGTGGTCATTAGATTAGGTAAAAATGTCTCAAGAGAGTGATAATGACCACTATAAGGAGGAGTATAAAGAGTGCACCTCATCTTCCTCTCAATATAGCAAGGCAAAACAAGTTAGTAAGCCTCGAAGGCACATCGAATTCGATTCCAAAGTAGATTTTGGGCGGAGAGCTACTTTGATGAAAAAAGTTCATCAGGTGAAGAAGGAGGTTTAAGAATAGAAGTGATATTTAATTCAAAAGGCCAACCGAAAGGCGCATTTAGAAGTGAATTAAGCAGTTGGATTGGAATCTTTAGTTGAGAACACATTCCTATATGGATTAAAGATTTGAGGACTAAGGATTTGGACTAAGTAAAAGATGTGATTTGGAGAGAGATTTACGAAGCTTTCACAATTGAGGGGTGGTATAGGAAAAAGGCTTTGAAGGTTTGTGGTGGATTAGCAATGGGGTTTAGATCTGACCTATACGTTACTTTTGTAAAGCCTAACCTTTCCATTCCGAAGGACGATGCAAATATATTTAAGCGGCCTACTACGGTAGTACACTACTACCCTTCTATAAACGATGACGATTAGGAAGCTTTTGCAAAGTATCGGCATTTTGCCAAATTATAACTGCTATCAGCTAAGTCAAGAAAAATAAGAGCTATAAAAATAAATACGGTCCTATGGTTGGCCGAGACGGATATAGAAAGCTTGAGCAATCATTGGTACATTATTATCTTTCTCATATTACATATATCAATTATTCCATCATTAATATATTGCTAACATAGCATAATACAGTTCGCTGAGATAGGCGTGCTGCCAACACGGGAGGAGTTGTAGCTAAAATCACGTCAAGGTCTCGATGGACAGTTTAAAAATCCAAAAGTAGCACAAATTGGGAACTTGATTGTAAGTTTATTGAACTCAAATTATTAATTTGTAATTTAATACCTATTGAAGGATATTAAAAATAATTTGGCTTGTTGTTGTTTTACAGGATGAGTACACAATGCAACAAAGTCAAAGGACCTTTCAGTCCATTGGTAATGATGACATATTAACGAGGACACTAGGGCAACCAGAACATTCATGATGTGTTAGCGGTCAATCAAAGTCTGCGAAGTAGTCTCAATATTTTGACCTTTAACTAGGTTCAAAATTCAATTCCCAAATGTCGAAGATGCAAATGGAAATTGCAGAACTGTGAGGTCTTGTGACCGAGTTCATTTCCCAAGGACATGCCAGATTGATGAGTGAGAGCATCTCACAACGTAACAGCTTTAAAGCTAACTGTAACCCTCCTAACAATGTAGCAAAAGTCCAATTATCACTTCATCCTCAAGAGCCCAAATAATATCAAGAATGTAGGCTCTTTGTTGACGATAGAATTAATGGGGGGTGTATACTTGTTGCACTTGGGAAGGCGTGGATGGAGAGTCTTCCAACTGATACAATCCATGGAAGACCCTTAAGGGACAAAAGAGTGCACATTAGCATCATTAGCATCAGAGTTAGAATAGCTAAATTACCATTAGAGTTAGGGGACGAAACTGTAGCAGAAGCTCCACAAGCTCCAAAAGTCCAATTGTCACCTCATTGTCAAGAGCCCCAACAATATCAAGAATGCAGGCTCTTTGTTGAAGATAGAATTAATGGTGGGTGTATATTTATTGCACTTGGAAAGGTGTGGATGGAGAGTCTTCCAATTGATACAGTCCATGGAAGACCCTTAGGGCATGAAAACATAGACGTTAGCATCATTACATTAGAGTTATAATAGTTGAATTGTTGTTCCGACATTTGAAGTAAGACTATGGGTGAAGCTGCCATAAGCTTCATTGCATGGCAAAGAGGTTAATTGAATTCGTCGCAATGACAAAGACGAGTCAAGCACCTAGCCACGTTCCACAAGATCTAGGGGCAAAGAAACGCCAAAAAAAGAAAAGTTCTACAAAAGCAAGACAATTAGAACTTTAGGTAAAATAAGAACAAGAACAACCCATTGCGAATGAGCCACTACCTACATTTAACTTCTCTTTAGAACCTCTAAAATTTATGCAGTTGGCTTTGTACACATATTCTTTCATGCACAATGGGTTGATGATTCAGTGTTCGATATATGAAAATATCACTGGCAATGAATTACCTATCTATGTGGGGTATGAAGACATTTACTACTTCATCACATTTGATCAAATCGGGGTGAATTGTATAATAGTATACCTCAAGTAATAAGTCTATCCTTAAGTCTTACTTTTTTAAATCTAAGTAGAGTTATATGGTGCTTTCAAATAAGTGAGTGCATTGTGTTTATTGTAATTTTTTTACAGAATAGTGTGAATTTCAAGGCAAGCCGTACAATTTTGACTTCAAATCTCTAGCAATTGTTTCAAGTGTTACAAGGGACCCACTGAGTAATTGCAAAGAGCGCGCAACGTTACTCCTCCACCTATTAGCTCAAGCATCAAGGGGGAAATTATTCTTCATGCCATACAATGTTAGAGAACATTAGATGTTGGCACTTATTTCATCATGGAAAGACCAAATATATTGGTTTGATCCCCTCAAACACCCACCATGTGATGATTTCGTATCACTTACAGGATTGTAAGTATCAATTTTTCTTATAAAATTAACTATGTTAAGTTTTACATAATTGTGTTGCCTATTAATTCATTTAATCATGACATATTGTTAGCGCGCTTAACGATTGGAAACTTCAAGCGGGAAGCGGTGTAACATTCCAACCAAACGGAATGCTATATTCCAAACGTAAGTGTCCAAGATAACAAGAAAACGTAGAATGTGATTTTTTTATTCTACATTTCATGCTGGATATAAATAATAGTGGTATACAAGCCCTAGCAAAAAAGGAATTTTATATACATAAGGATATAAATAAAGTTAGAATAAAGTTAGTACAATTTGTAAATAGGTATGTCATGTTTAGATAGAGATAGTAGATAAATGATTGTGCAAAATAGTTCAAATGTTAATGATCTTGTAAATACCTTTTAATTTCACTATACATCATTTTTTATGCAATCAGGGTCTTGTAGTAATGGATAATACACAAGACTGGTCATCCCATGAGAAATTAGAAATTTAGGCAGTTTTTTTTTGCAAGACCAATTTTCCACGACGGTTTTAGTTAAAAATCGTCGTGGAAAAAGACCTTACATAAAAACTGTCGTGCAAGGTCGTACTCTACCAACTTTCCACGATGATTTTTTGTAAAAACCATCATAGAAACACGACCTCTCATGATGGTTTTTGCTAAAACCATCATGAAAAATTCAACTCTATCATGACAGTTCTTACAAAAACCGTTGTGATAGAGGTCCCCCAAAAAACCTAAAATTGGTGCCCATTCGGATGTTTCATGATGGGAAAAAACAATCGTGGAAACTCAATTTTGTACCACGATGGAGGTTTTTATGACATTTTTTTGACCGTCATGAAAGTTTTCCACGACAGTTTTAAACAATAGTAGAATGCCTAGTTTGTAATAGCATAATCAAACTAAAATTGGTCTTGTGAGAAGAATAGGAGAATTATTGGATATTCTTTAATTTTTAGGTAAATTGCTCCGGTAGTCTCAACCTTTCACGAAAGTGTTATTTTGGTCCTTTAAACCTTTTATTTAACTAACTCTAACCTTTAATTTTAGTTGTGGAGGGGAGTAAGTTAATTGACGCCCATTAACTTTTGTATCACATGAGGTCTTTAGTTAGGGCGTTTTAGTAAAATAATAAATATTTTTTAGGGAATTAAAGTAGAATATATTTCTTTAAAACTTACAATTAAAATGTAATAAAAAATCAGCAAAACAATTAAATAAAAAAAACAAAAACTTACCCCAACCTCAAATAAAAAAACCTTACCCCAACCTCAAATAAAAAATCCTTACAGAAATCTTAAATTTTTGAACTAACGTCTTGCTAGCCCACTAAGTAAACGCATTGAAAGCTATGCATTTTATGGCATCAAGGGCCTTGTGTAGACTCATATGGGAATTAAAGAGCTGTGCATGGTCATCTAGATCTCTTTTACCATCCAAAAGAGGGATGTTTCACAATTTGAGTTTATGTGGTAAGGGTTCAGCCATCACCATGTTGGTGAATGGGTGTCCATCTGGGTTATCGAGATTAAGAGTTTGATAACGCTGTCTAGCCTCCCACCAATTCACTCACTTTACTAATGTGGGAAGCTCATGGAGACTCACCACCAACCTATCAGTATCCTGGCTTCTTGCTTGCCATGCTTGGATTTGGTTCCTGAGGTCATCTTGTTTTCGGCCAACATTTCGTCTATTATTCACTAAGCATGATGGCGCACCCTATTCTGGTGCCAGGGGTCGTGATCCATCTCGATCTTAGTTTTTTTGCGCTTCTACGCCATCTCGGGCCATGCATCTTCTTTGGGCCCTTCTCTGCCTACTTCTTTACGATCCTGATGCTCATGCTTGATGTGATTGCAAGTCATCAGAGTATCCAGTTCCCTCATGCAAATTTACTCCATCTCTTGGTGCAGGTGGGGGATTGTGATTGTTATTCGTAGGCCAAGCAAGGTAGTTCAAAACATTCTCCATGCATTGAAACAATTGCATCAGTTGCTCATAATTTTGAGTCAGGGTCCTGATCTGGGATTGTAGGGCTACATTAGGATTTGGTGGTACGTCTTCAAGCGGTGACATCTAATTTTGGTCTTCAGCAGGAGGTAAGGGATCATGTCTCCTTCTTCGAGCAACATCATTGTCGTCTTCGTTTCGACCACGATAGTTATTTCCCTAATTTTGATTCTAATTGTTCATTTCAGCACGTGCTCTCGCCATTGAAACAATTGAGAGAATTTTTCAAGAAAAAAGGGTGGAAAATTTTTCTGGCCCTCCTTCTAGTGCTAATTGCTGATGGGCAAAACTCATCTAATAAATAATCTCTCAAATTCCTCACCCAAGTAATCACTCATGGATATTGCAGTAAAGATAAGTGCCAGTGTCTTTTCTGTTTCTATATTTTATTAGAAAAGTTCATGATCCACTATATTTTTAGCTTTTGAAAGTTGTACAGTACCGCGGATTACTTGGTCCCGCGTATATCCAATCATGGATGCTAAATTATATGCATCTGATATATATATATATATATATATATATTACACGTCATTTTAGTTGATATTATATTATATATATATAAATTATTGATATTACACGTCAGTGTAGTTGCTTGTTCTATGAACTATGAAGTACTGCATTGCTCCTAAATTTAGAAATATGCATTAAAAATTTCCAACTTAAGAAATGGATATACATGACCCTTCCTGAATATTTATAAGTTTTAATCATTTAATTAGTTATGGTTAAAAGATATACTGTTAAGTTTTGAAAACGACAATATAGCTTAAAGTTCGTCAAAGAAATATATTGGCTAATATTAAAGAAAAAAAGAACCTTGTGATAGCGATCTGACAATTGACAAGTTCATTAATGAAGTCCCAAGAAACATTTTGGAAGGCGTGCGCTTTCTGAAAAGAAATTTGCGAAGAATTATTGAAGCATATTGATTCATTCCAAAATCCAGATCATTATAAAAAGTTAAAACAGAAAAAAAAAAAAATTATCACAAAACACCAAACTACTATCTTTTTATGCATAAAGAGGACAG
Source organism: Artocarpus heterophyllus (assembly GCA_025403435.1). NCBI lineage: Eukaryota > Viridiplantae > Streptophyta > Magnoliopsida > Rosales > Moraceae > Artocarpus > Artocarpus heterophyllus. The sequence continues at coordinate 21,455,178 of CM046341.1, forward strand.
GAAAAAAAAAAGAAAAAAGAAAAAGGCAAACTAGATCTTCATGAGCCATGATCCAATAGAAGTATTTTTCACTCCTTTATATGCATATATTTTCAATGTGATGTATACACGCATAGAAAATTAAGCTCATCTGGTCCATCATTCCATTTGTTTTTGTGAATTTTCTTTTCTTTTTTTTTTTTTTTTGCTACATCATCTGGTCCCTTACGTCCTTAATTAATTGGGAGGCTACTAGCTTGGCGCTACTATAAATAAATAAATAAATAAAAACCCTTAAGGTGATAAATATTTTTTTTACGGGAAGATAGTAAATATTTTTAAATATCTCTTAGATTTTTAGTAGATTCAACCAAATTTATATATATATATATATATATCATCAATATAACATCGAAAATATTGAGAATTCCACTTTATAAATTATCCAACTTTAGCTCTTTTTTGTTTGACCGTACAAGCAAAACTGTATTACACTATAAAAAATTAGACTTTTAGTCACAATAATTTTTAACAAAACTTTTAATCATGATATTTTTATGTGATTAATATATATTTAGTCATAATTTTAATTAAATTTTTTGTTGTGACTAAAATTTTTAACCATAAAATTTTTAGTCATAAATGTTTCTATATACCATTTAAATACTCGTTAAAAAGTCGTAATTTATGTTTTTTTACTTTACTTTTTATAACTATCTTTTCGATGAGAGCATGGCCTTCACCACTTTCTTATTGAGTTATATGGCGGTAGGTGGTCAGGAAATAAACCAGTGATTCATCTTTAGTGGTTCAAATTAAGTGGTGTCGTTTTCATGATATAGTTAAAAGAAGTCATCAATATGGCTTGTAGACACACCATATAGAACTTGAACCTGGACAACCTCTTAAAAGGATTTATCATTAATAGTAAATATGATAATTACTTTGTGAGAAAATACATACATTCATATATATATATATATATATATTATATCGCTCTGTATTTTTCTGTATATAGATATGTTATTTGAATAAATCATTGGTTAAACTAACCTCTTCGAAAGTGAAAGATGGTTTTATATATAAAGGCAAGCTGAAGAAGTGAAAGATCGTTGACTGAAAAGCAAAGTCCCGTAATCCAAACTCTGAACTGCATTTAAAAAAAAAAAAAAAAGAAGAGTAAAAAGAACAAAAACTTGTTAACTTTTGAAGTCATGATGAGTAGAGTAGTAGCTTGGCTATGGCTTCTTTTTTTTTTTTTTTTTTTTTTCAGTTAGGAGTGATGACAAAGAGTTGAGGATGTAGATGATTTGTTTAATTTTTGGTCTTTCGAGTAATAAATAATGAATAATTAATTTACATTTTTGTCATATCATTCAAAGCATAGAAAAAATCAATTTTAGACATCAAGTTTGACAAGTAATTTGAGTCTAAAAATTGAAATAAATAATTAATGAACTTCGATGTCTAAGCATCATGTTCTTTTTTTTTTTTCTTTTTGATTGGTTGCTTTTTTACGGAGAAAATTTAGGATGATGGTCTAGAAAGAAATTAGGATGACGGTCTAGAACAATGAGAGGTGACATTTTAGACCCCATCTGCATTATTAGTTTAGCATTAATTTTCATCTTAAGGTCAAAATTCCTACTATGATGAGCTCAAAAAAGATGGACCCACAAGCAAAAAGAAATTAACGATGGACCAATTAGATGACCTTTTTTAAAAGTGAAACATTAGTAATTAGTTAAGTATTTAATTAGTATTTAGTTTCTATCTAATTTACATGATGTACGCCAGCTTGTGCGAGCTTGACGGGATGGATTAAAGAAAAGAACCGGTTCAAATCCTTGGACAATTAACATTGTATATAAAATAGAAAAAGAAGAGATGGTAAATAAAATGCAGAGGGATTAGACTGAAAAACGGAGAATCTGGATGCATAAAGGACCAAAGAAAAGTTTTGTTGAACATCTCCTTTGTATACTTTTGTTGTCCTTTTCCTAGAAAAAAAAAAAGAAAAGAAAAGATCAAGACCCTACTGCCTTGCTAAATCTTTTTTTTTATTATTTTTATTTTCGTCTATTTTTCTGGTTTTTCTTTGCTTCCTACATTTTTTTTTTTTTACCTTCTGTAAGGCTCCTAGATTTTAGGATGTTTGGTGGTACTTCTATAAGTTTTATTTAACTCCTCATCATCATATATGATTAGTGTGGGTGTTATCATTAGTGGTAATTATTTTTCTGCGAGGATATACTTTTATTTGTTAACACCCTGAGATTTTTTTTTTCAATTCTTTAACGAGCAATACTTTAATTTGTTAACACCCTGAGATTTTTTTTTTTCAATTCTTTAACGAGCAATCCTGTGGGATTTAATTACAAAGATATTGATCTACCCAGAACAACATGTCCTACATAGATTGGAGAGAGCCCCTCCTTTTTTTGTCTTTTTTTCTTTTTGCCTCTTGAATGGGGAGAGGGCACTCCTACCATGAAATATTTTTTAATGGCACATTTGACATATAGTATTAGCACTCCGTATTGTATTATTTTTTAAAAATTACGATGTTTAGTAACATCTATGTATTGTATTATTTAATATGAAATAAAAAATTAATATAATATAGGTCGTGATATCAATTACGACCAAAAACCTCCATATTAGACCGTGTTGTATGATTTAAACCAAAAGTGCACATTAATAAACCAATCAAAATTTAAAATATATTAAGAATTGACATAGAAATTAAAGTTTCAGGATGAGATTCAAGACAAAGGTCTGGGGTCAAGATTCGAAACTGAGGTGGTGGTCGGGATTTGAGGACGGGGTTAGGGTCGGGATTCGTCTACAAGATTTGAGACCAGAGTAGGGGTCGGGATTCAGGACTAGGGTCTAGGTGTTGGAAAAACGATACACAGAGGAAATTTTAAAATTTTAATCAGAGTATTTCCTAAAACACAAGTTTGACACGCTATATGCATAAATTAACTAGAACTTACTAACCCTTGAACGCCAAAGAGCTCTTGCAATCTGTGATGAGAAGAACATTCTAGAAGAGCCTCAATCAACTGGTCTTCTTTGCTATTCTCTGTCCACGATCGGAATGTCTGTCAGCACACCTTGTACAGCTCTTCTTTGGTAACTCTCCTTCCAACCAATTAAGAAAACCCAAATCTAACGTTCATGATTTGTGAACAATAGCTCTTCAGGGAGTTTCAGAGACCTATAGACTAGAGTACTCACTCTTGATTTCTCAATTGATCTACTTAACTCAAAAAACTTACTTCCTATTTATAGAGGTTGTCCACAAGGTTGGTTATTATCAGATAAGGCCTCAAAAATTCAAATCATGATTTATATTTGATAAAATTGCATCTAAAATGCGTGATCAAATTATCGTTAGATCGACAGGTCGAATTAACAGATCGGCCTGCCGAAGTTACTCCATCAGCAGGCCGAACAAACTAATAGGCCTACTAAACTTACGATAAATGATCCTTGCGAATCTTTTATTTCCTACCCGAGATTCTTTGAATAAAGTCTCAGTTTTAATTCAAATAACCCAATAGAGAAGTTATCTGATTGAAACAACTATATCTTGATAATCTCTAGGAAAATAAACATCCTAGATAATTCAACTAATTTATCTTGAATTAATTTACAAAATTAATTCAACTGATAAGCAGACATAAATTATCTGATCCTATCGAATTTCAAGCAATCTAATAATTTAACATAAGTCACCAATTTATTAGAAAAGCGCGCCATATCGTTACAGGATTTATTATGAACTAACAAAGGGGACCTAATGGACCTATACAGTTCAAGCGCCAATAATTATAAAATTTAAGATCTTAGATACACATTTTATAATTATCAACTTTAACGCTACTCCACTAAAAGCTTAGAGCTGCACTCTCGAACCATATAAAATTACAAAGCCTAAGTTAGGTGTGACGACCCGCCTTTTCGGGCAGTCACTTTACTTTCATAAACATCGTTTCGTAAACAGTAATCATACTTACTTAGTAAGAAAATACTGTAATAAATTTTTTTTTCTTAAACGTTCTTTAATACTGATGCGACCTCTGTCGCATTCAAGTTGAGACACTGCTCAACACTTGCCCTTAAAATCATTTCAAATCGTTTCTTAAAACTTAATAAGAAACATTTATTAAATCATAGCTTATAACTTTACATTATAATTATATAAAACAGTTTGTAAACTGTATCTTAAAACTTTGAATACAATTCTTAAAACTCTGATTTTCTTTAAACTTTGAAAACACATAATTAAATAATGGAAAACATTTTCTTTACGTAGCGGAAGCAAACAGTGATGGTATCCATACCCAAATCTTCGCATCTGTCCTCCGTAGCACCCAGCTCTTCTAACGGGTCCCATTGGTCACCCATAAATTACCTACAGCATGAAAAACTTTTAATGAGCTTTCGCTCAGCAAGTTCAAACATATTCTCACAAAGCATTTAAACATGCTTTAAAAACTTTTCTCATGAAAACCTTTCTCTTGAAACATTCTTCAAGAACGTTTTCCATAAACATTTATGAAAATATTTTTCATAAACGTTTTCCTTAAACATTTCTAAAAACGTTTTTCATAAACATTTTTCATAGAACATTCCTGAAAATATTTTTCATAAACGTTTTCCTTAAACATTTCTAAAAACGTTTTTCATAAACGTTTTTCTAGAACATCTCTGAAACGTTTTTCCTAAAACGTCATTCGTAAACCTTTTCTTGAAAACATGAAATGTTTTTCATAAACATTTAATGTAAAACCTTTCTCTTAAAACATTTCTTGAACGTTTTTCTTAAAACGTCATTCATAAACCTTTTCTTGAAAACATGAAAACGTTCTTCATAAACATTTATCATAAACATTTTTCAGAATGTTTTCCATAAACATAACATATAAACATTTCATAAAAAAAAAAGCATTCAAGTAACATCAGAATGCGTGACTCCATTTATGCTCAATTATTAACTTCAATTATGAGCATTTTATGAACATTCTATAAACTTAAATATTCCTTTCTTTCTCAACCTTTATTCTTATTCCTTACTTTCTTTATCTTGTAACCTTCATTTTTCTTACTTTACTTTAGTGTTCGTACCAACTCATTAATCATGAGATCATAAACATGATGCTTCCCTTGTGGAAGACTTGAGACCATCAAACATTGAGGTCTTGTACCTCACCTTTAGGAGGTTAAACTTTAATTTTACTTTCATTACCTCATAACAAAGAGGCTGGTACGACACTTTCTTTTTATCTTTACGTTACCTTCTTATTAACTTTAGTGAGCATTTCAAATGCAATCACATCATATGCAATACACTTGCAATTCATAGCTTGTACTATAAAATCTATTGCATAACAAATGCAACATATTGCTTAACAAATGTATCATAAAATGCAAACACATTTTGCAAATCATAACTTGTATTCTAACACTAATTGCATAACAAATGCAACATATTGCTTAATAAATACATCATAAAATACAAACACATTTTGCAAATTATAACTTTTATTCTAAAACTTATTGCACAATAAATGCAACTTATTGCATAGCAAATGCATCATGAAACTTATAACTTAAACCATAAAACATTTTGCATTGTCATAATGCAAAACATACTTTAAATACTTTGAAAATCATAACTTAAACTTTTTAAAAAACATTATGCATATCAATATGCAAATAAACCTTTAACATAATGGTTGCAAATTTATTGCAATTCTTTTTCTTGAACTTTAAAACTTTTTGCATAAATAATACAAACATACTATAAAAGAAACTTGCATAATAATTGCAAACTCATTTGCAATTTATACAAACAAGCATTTAAAAATCATTTACTTCATGCTGTAGGTGAGGTTTGAAACTTACCCGAACTATGCTCTAGCGTTCTCTATTCCGTTCCTTTTCCTTCCATTAGTCGGCCTTTGTGTCCTGATCAAACAACAGCCGACTCATTAATTAATTTTCTTTATTATCAATCCACTCGATTGATAATAAAACGTAAACATTAACCATTCTTTCCTTTAACGACTAGTATACTATCGGTCTACCATTCTTTTAACTCAACCTTATAAACCATCAGTTTACATTTCCTTCAATTAGCCTTGTAACCCACCGGGGTTACATTTCCTTTTAACTTTGTAACCCATCGATTACCTCTCGTTTACTTAAACATCCCTTGTTAAATCTCTGATCTTATATGACCGTTACGTTACTTAACGTATTACGGAACATTTTTCGTTTAATAACATTATGCTAAAATCAGAGTGTTCAACTCCGTTCTAGCCGTTTCTTTAATAATGACGATTTTACCCTTAACGGGTTTTTCGTCAACCTTGTAACGTTATAAAACCCATTCTCACATAAAACAGTGTAACAATCACTGATCATGCATTTCATAAATTTTTATGAAAGCATCTAAAACAATTCATACTGTAGGCGAGATTCCTACTTACTTGAACTCTAAGCAAAGCAGATCCAGTTGTATCTCGCTGCATCTACAGTATACGAAGCATCCTCAAAACATAAGTTTGGCACGCTATATGCATAAATTAATCAGATCTTACTAAGCTTTGAATGCCGAAGAGCTCTTGCAATCTATGATGAGAAGAACATTCCAGAAGAGCCTCAATCAACTGGTCTTCTTTGCCATTCTCTATCTACAATCGGTATATGTGTGGGCACACCTCGTACAGCTCTTTCTCGGTGACTCTCCTTCCAACCAATTGAGAAAACCCAGAACTAATGTTCATGATTTGTGAACAATAGCTCTTTAGTGAGTTTGAGAGAACCACAGACTCGAGTCTTCTATCTTGATTTCTCAATTAATCTACTTAACTTAGAAAACTCACTCCCTATTTATAAAGGTCGTCCCAAGGTTAGTTATTATTAGATAAGCCTTAAAAATTCAAATCAGGATCTATACCTAATAAAATCGTGTCTAAAATGTATGATCAAATTATCATTAGATCGGTAGGCCAAACTAATGGATCGGCTTGCTGAACTTGCTTTATCAACAGGTCGAAGTAACTGATCAGCCTACCAAACTTACGATAAATGATCTCTGCGAATCTTTTATTTCCTACTCGAGTCTCAGTTTTAATTCAAATAACCCACTTGAGAAGTTATTTGATTAAAACAAACACATCTAGATAATCTCTAGAAAAATAAATATTATGGATAATTCAACAAGTTTATCTTGAATTAATTTATAAAATTAATTCAACTAATAAACAGGTGTTTGGTGGTAACGCCCCAAATGATGTTTATTATTCTTAATAAACGGTGGACGTTTGTAGTATAGAAAAGTTGTCGTATCCACATGGAGGTGAAAATTTGTAACTCGAGAGATTCTTAAAAATAAACGGTCAAAGAGGCAAGCAATTTTTGAAAGCAAAGAAATATTTTTGTGATTTTTCTTTTTACTCAAAATTTAAGGCATAAAATTAAAATGGTGAAGCTTTGAGAATCCCTTATATGTTTCGCAACTGATATAAAATTTTAATTCTAATTAATAATTATCTAAAGCATTTGATTTATTATATCTTTTCTCATTAATTGCAAGCACATTTTACTAATTATATAGGTCAACCTAAATCGACAGTATAGCAAGCCATAATGCAGTAAGGGTTTTCCTATAAAAACTAGCAAAATAATCATCTGTCACTAATCATTTGGTGCACTAATTATGAAAATTATAATCGCTGTCACTCAATTATAATTAACATAATTTTAAGATACAAAAGATAATAACAAATCAAAATTAATATATTTTTATGGAATAAATTATTACGTTAATTTCGATAGCACCTCGACTTATTAATTGGTTTAAGAATACACTATGTCATCCTCTATCTACAATAAATCAAGAATAACCAAGCATTTACTGTGCCAGTTTATGTCTATAATGTAGCAGAAGCTCAACTTAATAAATGAGCATGACTTTAGTATTATTAAAATTAATTATGCAATACAATTAAATTACATAAAGAAAGCATGACTGAATTTATGTAAAAATTGGCAGCATAACAACAGTAACAATAATTATTAAAAACATAAAGATATAATTTATTTTACAAAAATATAAGCATTACCACACAAATATAGAGTTAAAACCCATACCAGAGTACTACGTATACAAGATCATCTCTCTGCCTCACCAAACTCTCTACACTAATTTAAGCATTATTTTATTATATATATATATATATTTTTTCCCTAAGAGATAAAAAGGGAAAAAAGAAGAAGAGAAAAATAGGAGAAGGGGAAAGGGAGGCCCGAAGGCCTTGAGGTATGTCTTTGAATAAGGGGGGAGAGCCCCTTTTATAGTGAAAAGAATTCACTATTCACTATATTTTTATTAATATTTTAATTATTTATTATATTTATTTTTTTTCTTTTCTTCGAATCAGGCCCCCCCCCCCCCCCCCCCCCCCCCATTATGATTCACGAGAATATAAAAATTTTCTTCGCTTCTGTGCTGATCCGCGTTCTTTGATATGCGAATTTTAGTTTGGGATCCTGTGCTTCGCAGGCCATGACAGCACGAAACAGGCGCAATCTGACCCGTTGAACGCGCGATCCAATGGCTGGCAGAGGCGCTCGAGAATGGGCCTAGGTGGGGCCAGTGGGGCCGAGATTTAAAACCGTTAGATCAGTCTTGGTATTCGCATCGAATAGTTGAGAGAATGGCTACACGTGGTCATGACCGCACGAGATTCGAAGCTGTCTGTGATTCCCTTCTGACGCCTCTACAGCTTGTCGGTGCGTGAATCACACGCGTCATTCGTTCTTCGACACGTGGACAGTACTCTAAGATTCCGCTGACGCACTGGATGACGCGTTGACACGCGTCTCTTCCTCGGATGGCTGAGATTGATTTGGCAGTGAATCTGACGGCCCTCATGATGCAACGTGTCCCATTTAATTTGAATTCGAATTCTCTTATCTTTTTGATGCATTTGATGTCCAATTTTATCCATTTGGTGTCATTTTGCATCGTTTTTCCTTCAGATTTTAAATCAAAAAATCACAAACACACTAATATTAATTATTTTACAAATATAATATTTACAAAAATATTAAAAATATTTATTTTATATTAAAACACACAAAAATAAATAAAAACTCTGAAAATTTTCAGTCTCTTATGGTTTGACACAGATATAATTTTTATGACTTGGAAATATTTTTAGAAATTACTAAAAATATAATAGAACATATTTACAAACTTAAAACACACTATCAAACACACTAAAACTCAAAATAAAATAACCGCATTACTTTTACGATTTTGACTTTTTATAGACTAGACAATTATTTAACACACCGAAATGACTCTAAAATTTACTAAAAATTCTATTAACATAAAAACACACTAAAAATATATTTTTAAACACATTTACACACTAAGACATGAAAACATTGTTTAATACAAAATTGTTATTAATTAGAGGATTTAATGAGAAATAAAAGCATAAGTAAATGATTTAAGCCTTAGAAAATGTACACTTTTACAGTCTCATCATACCCCCCAACCAGCTTATTGCTAGTCTCTAGCAATTAAAGTGATAAAATTTTGAAATGAATTATTGAATATCTATATAATGAAAAATTATTTAACTATAATTTGACTTATCTAACTAGATAGACTAACAAAACCAAAATTTTATTTGAACAATTTATATGCTATTTAACAAAATGTATACATGCCAAACTTAGTGCAGAAAAGGGAGATAATGAATAATTATGAAGTTTCATCCAAAACTAGGAATCATATTATTATGAAATTTTGCTTCAAATCACTCATGTAGGCAGCAACACTTCAAATTTATTTACGAGAACAATTAAAAAGCAGAAACATAAAATACAAATATTTACAAACTTCACAACTATGGATAGTGCAATGTTTGGCTCCCTTAAGCTTTCTCCATAACCCATTTAACGAGCTTTAGGTCAGTAACTTCCAGACCAGTTGGCCTAAGGTACTAGGTGTTGAAGCACCCCGTAGAAGTTACTTACTCGAGCTAAAGAGGCTACGAAACCAAACTTATCCAACTTTATTCATTAATTTACATAAGTACACACTTTATTTATTTGTAATCATTTTTTTATTCTCTTTTCTTTCCTTTTTTTTTGAAATATTGCTACCTTCAATTATTCATCTTTACAAAATAACAAATCTCAAATATTCATAGCTTGGATTTACCGCCACAATTAAGCATTATAGTGAGTGTGTGAAAAGAATGGCTTACAAGCACTTTGAAAAATAAATACATAAAAATGTTAAATAAAACTAAAGTTTTGTAAGTCTATAAAATTAAATAATTTAAAGAATAGAAAAATAATATTACATTAATATGAAATTCAAAAATCAAAACAAAATAATAACACATTAATTACTAAGAAACTAATATTTACAAGACTTTTTTTTTAAATTTTCTTTTAATTTTATGACAAAAAAAAATAACACACAAAAATGAAAAATGTACAAGAATCTGGAGCAAAATAAAAAATTTGGGCAAAATCAAAAAATTTTGGCACAACATTGAAGCGCAAATCTCATATGCATAACTATTATGCACAACTTTGAAGTACAACCCTCTCATGCAAACTTTTAAGCACAACCCTCTCCCCCCAACCTAAAATATACATTATTCAAAATGAATAAAAGAATGGTGAAAGCAGCAAAAATATTACCTGAATCAGCACAGCTGCAGAGATGATCTGTAGTAATCTTAACAAACAAAAACTACACAACGATATATTACAAACTGGGTCTTTTAAAGTCAGATTTCCTAGACTTTATTTTTTTGTTTGAAAATTGAATCACTTTTCAAATTCTTCAAAATGCGTTTCAAGAAGCCGTAAGTACAGAATACTTACTAATCACATCGATCATATCCTCCTTAATCTCAGCTATTTTAAATGAATTATTAAGCAATTTAATTTCAAAGATTTTTTTTAAAGAAAAATAAATAACACATTTTTATATTGAAATTTATTTGAAAATCCAAACCAATTGCATTTACAAAATTAAACTTATTAGAATGCGTATTGAGAGAAAACAATTTAACTCCTTAACTCAGCCATTATGAACAAATTTAATTAATAGCCTTCACTTTAAATTTTCAAAACAAATTTCATTTTTTTTTTACGAAAATCAAAATAGCATAACACAAAAGAATATATTACAAAGAAGGGAAGGTAAAGATATTACTTTGAAAGTGTTTTTCCATCGTTTGATGCTCTAAATTCAGCAAAGCTTTCTTTCAACTCCGCTTTTGGTGGACAGTCGTCAAAGAGCGGCTTCCTCCCATAGTAAGTGTCAAAAGACACCACATATGGGTCTTGTGTTAACATGCCCTCAAGATTAGCAAAATTTGAAACTTTTAAACTCATGCAACTTAGACACATTTTATATTCTTGGCAGGTCCTTAACAACAATGCTAGAGACAGTGAAGGAGGTGGTGGCCATATAGGATCTTGATAAAAATCATCTTTGGTGAACTCTTGTGGCAACTGAAGTTGAGAATCTAAAACTAAGGGTAATGATTGTTCATGTTCTATAGCTAAGTCTTTATTCTCTTCCTTACATTCCTTTCCTAAAAGTTGTTCCTCAAAATAGGTGGGTTCTAAAGGTTCTTCAATTATTTCTTCCGCACCTAAAGAATCAAGATGATATTCAAGCCTATCTAGTTCTATTCTTGCTATGGTTTCCATGTATTTGTCTACAGTTTCTTCCAATGTTTCTAAGCTTTCTTCCAGATTCACCCTATTTGGGTCACTATATGTTTCTTGCAGTTCAAAATTTGACTCCAAAATTTCGGGTTGAGTTTCAGGCCACGGTTCTGAAAAATTTGAATTGTTCTCCAAGATTAGATTGTTCCTAGAACTATTCCATCTCCAATAATCATATTCGGCCATATCTTCCAACATATAATAGGCTTCGTTAATAGATAATTGGTAAAAAGTGGTGGTACCATCTCCTCTCTCTATCCAATCTCTTGTTTTAGGACTTAACCTATATATGAAAATTTCTAAAAGATAATCCTTAGAAAAACCATGGTGAGGATATTGATCTAGCAGGTCCTTAAATCTCCACCAAGTATTATAAAATGGTTCTAAGTGTTGTTGGGAAAAACTTAAAATGAAATGTTGATGAATTTCCCAAATCATTTTTTTTTGTTCTTAATTTTTTTTTATTTTTTTTGGATTTTTTTTAAAGAAAAAAATATTTTTTCAAGCTGAATAATGCTCAATTAATTGGATTCCCAGATCATTGGGGGGTCACAGTGGACACGCTTAGAATTACCAACTTTCTTAGGCAATGGTGTTAGCCTTATGGTCGTGAGATTGAATCCCAACAATGGCCTTTTTAATAGAATCCAACAAATTTTACAACTACCCAAACTTGCAAAACAAAAGACGGGATGTAAAGCTTTTCTTTATCCGAAACGAATAAAGTAGTGAGTGGAAAGCATCCGTCCCCTTTTATTTTATTTTATTTTATTTTTAATTTTTTTGTTTTTTTTAAATTTAATTTGTTTTAATTTTTTTCTTAATAATAAACACACAAATTAAAAATGCAAATAACTAAAATAATATTTACAAAGGATAGGGATAGATTACTTACCTGTTTTTCTGTTTAATTCAGCAATCTGACAGAGCAAGGGCACCTCCCCAGCAACGGCGCCAGAATTGTTTGGTGGTAACGCCCCAAATGATGTTTATTATTCTTAATAAACGGCGGACGTTTGTAGTATAGAAAAGTTGTCGTATCCACAGAGAGGTGAAAATTTATAACTTGAGAGATTGTTAAAAATAAACGGTCAAAGAGGCAAGCAATTTTTGAAAGCAAAGAAATATTTTTGTGATTTTTCTTTTTACTCAAAATTTAAGGCATAAAATTAAAATGGTGAAGCTTTGAGAATCCCTTGTATGTTTCGCAACTGATATGGAATTTTAATTCTAATTAATAATTATCTAAAGCATTTGATTTATTATATCTTTTCTCATTAATTGCAAGCACATTTTACTAATTATATAGGTCAACCTAAATCGACAATATAGCAAGCCATAATGCAGTAAGGGTTTTCCTATAAAAACTAGCAAAATAATCATCTGTCACTAATCATTTGGTGCACTAATTATGAAAATTATAACCGCTGTCACTCAATTATAATTAACATAATTTTAAGATAGAAAAGATAATAACAAATCAAAATTAATATATTTTTATAGAATAAATTATTGCGTTAATTTCGGCAGCACCTCGACTTATTAATTGGTTTAAGAATACACTATGCCATCCTCTGTCTACAATAAATCAAGAATAACCAAGCATTTACTGTGCTAGTCTATGTCTGTAATGCAGCAGAAACTCAACTTAATAAATAAGCATGACTTTAGTATTATTAATATTAATTATGCAACACAATTAAATTACATAAAGAAAGCATGACTGAATTTATGTAAAAATTGACAGTATAATAACAGTAACAATAATTATTAAAAACATAAAGATATAATTTATTCCACAAAAGTATAAGCATTACCACACAAATATAGAGTTAAAACCCATACCAGAGTACTACGTATACAAGATCATCTCTCTGCCTCACCAAACTCTCTACACTAATTTAAGCATTATTTTATTATATATATATATTTTTCCCTAAGAGATAAAAAGGAAAAAAAAAAAGAAGAGAAAAATAGGAGAAAGGGAAAGGGAGGCCCGAAGGCCTTGAGGTATGTTTGAATGAGGGGAGGAGAGCCCCTTTTATAGTGAAAAGAATTCACTATTCACTATATTTTTATTAATATTTTAATTATTTATTATATTTTTTTTCTTTTCCTCAAATCAGGCCCGCCCCCCCCCCATTATGATTCACGAGAACATAAAAATTTTCTTTGCTTCAGTGCTGATCCGTGTTCTTTGATATGCAAATTTTAGTTTGGGATCCTGTGCTTCGCAGGCCATGGCAGCACGAAACAGGCACAATCTGACCCGTTGAACGCGCGATCCAATGGCTGGTAGAGGCGCTAGAGAATAGGCCCAGGTGGGGCCAGTGGGGCCAAGATTTAGAACCGTTAAATCAGTCTTGGTATTCGCATCGAATAGTTGAGAGAATGGCTACACGTGGTCATGACCGCACGAGATTCAAAGCTTTCTGCGATTCCCTTCTGACGCGTCTGCAGCTTGTCGGCGCGTGAATCACATGCGCTAATCGTTCTTCGACACGTGGACAGTACTTTAATATTTCGCTGACACACCGGATGACGTGTTGACACGCTTCTCTTCCTCGGACGGCTGAGATTGATTTGGCAGTAAATCCGACGGCCCTCATGATGCAACATGTCCTATTTAATTTGAATTCGAATTCTCTTATCTTTTTGATGCATTTGATGTCTGATTTTATCCATTTTGGTGTCATTTTGCTTCGTTTTTCCTCCAGAATTTAAATCAAAAAATCACAAACACACTAATATTAATTATTTTACAAACATAATATTTACAAAAATATTAAAAATATTTATTTTATATTAAAACACATAAAAATAAATAAAAACTCCTAAAATTTCAAGTCTCTTACGGTTTGACACAGATATAATTTTTATGACTTGGAAATATTTTTAGAAATTACTAAAAATATAATAGAACATATTTACAAACTTAAAACACACTATCAAAAACACCAAAACTCAAAATAAAATAACCGCATTACTTTTACGGTTTTGACTATTTATAGACTAGACACTTATTTAACACACCAAAATGACTCTAAAAATTACTAAAAATTCTATTAAACATAAAAACACACTAAAAATACATTTTTAAACACATTTACACACTAAGACATGAAAACATTGTTTAATACAAAATTGCTATTAATTAGAGGATTTAATGAGAAATAAAAGCAAAAGTAAATGATTTAAGCCTTAGAAAATGTACACTTTTACGGTCTCATCAACAGGCATGAATTATTAGATCCTATCAAATTTTGGTCAATCTAATAATTTAACATAAGTCACCAATTTATTGAAAAAGCATGCCGTATCGTTACAGGATTTATTATGAGCTAGCAAAGAGGACCTAATTGACCTATATTTCAAGCTCCGATAATCATAAAATATAATATCATAGATACACATTTTATAATTAATAACTCTAACACTACTCTACTAAAAGCTTGGAGCTGCATTCCCAAACCATATAAAATTATGAAGCCCGAGTTAGCTAAGTGTCTACGACATATCATAATGTATCATATCCCTATAGGATATTCATAATTAGCTTAAGGATACATTCTATCTTACCTTCTTGATTATTTTTTTCTTACTTTCCATTATCTCACCATAAAAAAACTTACCATCCAAAGACAATAAACTATTTGGTTACACCTATGTATCCAAATGGTTGAGCGCTCCAGTTTTCTAATTACAAGACAACGCATATAAGAGGATATCATTAACTCTTAAAGAGGAGCTATGGATTTCGTATCTACGAATAACAGGTCTACACTATCAAAAATTATGCCTCCAACGTATCGGTTTACATACTGTCATGAAACATGGATGTCACCCTTTGGTACATTAAAAGACATAAGTCAAGACAATGGACCCATTATTCATTTCAAGATTTTGATACAACACATATGATTGTCTAAAGTGAATTGATTTGCCCAGACAGAATTATTAATCCAAACCAATTCCACTTTATGTCCCGATCTAATCATCATCTCCTATGATAATGTATCAATGTTTTTATTCCTAGAGTCCAACTCTGATGGTCAAGACAAACAATCTCTCATTAAGGATATAAACAACATAACAATCTTAGCATCAACAAAGTGCCCAACTTTATTTTCTCAATTGCAGATCTTCTCATTTAGGCCGTCACCTTTAGAATCATATCTTTCACATAATCTATCCATCATATGCCTAATTCTAAAGGTTTAGATCGACAGTCTCAGACTTTTGTTTGCTTATCATATATCCAACAAATATGAACATAAAGAGGACAACAATTTGGTATATTAATGATAAATAATTCTTTATTGATAAAAATGTCCCCAAAAACATATTGTATTTTTACTCCTTAGGACATAAATGTCTAACACTAGGGTCGGGTCAAAGTTGGGATTCAATATTAAGCTCACGGTCTAGAATCAGGGTCAATGTCAGGATTCAGGACCTAGGTGACTAGGGTTGAGATTGAGATTCAGGACTATGGTCGGGGTCAAGATTTGCAATCGGGGTTAGGGTTGGGATTCGGGGATGGGATTAGGGGTCAGGTTGGGATTTGGGATAGGGGTTGAGGTCGGGATCAGGATTTGGGATAGGATTTAGAGTCAATATTTAGGATTAGTGTCACAATCGAGGCCAGGATTCAGGGTCAAGGTTGGGGTCAGGATTGGGACTAGAGTCATGGTCGAGATTTGGGAATAGTGTTGGGGTTGAGGTAGGGGTTTGGATTCTAGGTCAAGATTTAGGTCTGGGATCAAGATTAGGGACCAGGGTCAGGATTCGAGATCAAGATAGGAGTTGAAGTCAAGATTTAGGATCGAGGTCAGGACTCAGGTTTAGGATTGAGATTCAAGGTAGGGTCGGGGTCAGGGTCGAAGTCAAAATTTTAGACTGGTGTCGCGGTTGGGGTTTAGGGTCGGTGTTAGGATTTTAGGTTAAGATTCGAGATCAAGGTCGATGTCAGGATTCGAGGGTCGACGTCAGGGTCGAGGTTGGGATTCTATGTCACGATTCAAGATCAGAGTCAAGGGTTGGGATTTGGGGACTGATTGGGGACTAGGGTTTGGGTCAGGTCAAAATCCAAGATTAAGGTCAAGATTTGAGGCCTAGATTTGGGACCAGGGTCAGTGTCAAAGTTGAAATTCAAAACTGAAGTCACAGTTTAGGATTCGAGGTAGGTGTCGAGATTACAGGTCAGGATTTGGGACCGGGGCCGTGGTTGGGGTTAGGATTAGGATTCAAGGTCGGCGTCTAGTCGAGGTTTGGAATTGGAGTTGGGAGGATTTGGGACCAAGGTCAAGATTCGGGGAGGGTGTAAAGGGTCAGGATTTTAGACTAGGGTCAAAGTCTGGATAAGGATTTAGGTCTAGGGTTAGGGGAGAGATCAGGTTCTATGACGACCCGCCTTTTTGGGCAATCACTTTACTTACTTAATCATCATTACCTAAACAGTAATCTTACTTACTTAGCAGGAAAAATACTGAAATAAATTTTTTTTCCTTTAAACGTTCTTTAAAACATACTTACAAACTATTGCGACTTTTATTAAAAATTTAGTTGAGACCTCGCTCAACACTTGCCCTTAAAATCATTTCAAATTGTTTCTTAAAACTTAATAAGAAACATTTACTAAAGCAAAACTTAAAACTTTACTTTATAATTATATCAAACAGTTCATAAATTGTATCTTAAAACTTTGAATATAATTCTTAGAACTCTCATTTTCTTAAACTTCGCAAACACTAAGTTAAACAATGGAAAACCTTTTCTTTGCGTAGCGGAAGCAAGTAATGATAACATCCATACCCAAATCTTCGCATCTGTCCTCCGCAGCACCCAGATCTTCTAACGGGTCCTACTGGTCATCATAAGTTACCTATAGCATGAAGAAACTTTTAATGAGCTTTCGCTCAGTAAGTTCAAACATAAACTTACAAATCATTTAATCATTCTTTAAAACTTTTCTCATAAAAACCTTTCTCTTGACATATTTTTCAAAAACGTTTTCCATAAACATTACTGAAAACGTTTTTTTTTTTCATAAACGTTATTCATAAAACATTTCTAAAATGTTTTGCATAAACGTTTTTTCATAAAACATTTCTTGAACGTTTTTCTTAAAACGTCATTTATAAATCTCTTCTTGAAAACATGAAAATTTTTTCATAAACATTTAACGTAAGACCTTTCTCAAAATGCCTTTCATAACATAATATATAAATATTTCATAAAAAAGAATTCAGGCAAAATCAAAATGCATGATTCTATTTATGCTTAATTAGAAACTTTCATTTATGAGTGTCTTATAAACGTTCTTTTCTTACTTTAACTTTCTATCTTTGTTCCTTAACTTTTCTTATTTTACTTTAACTTTCTCTCCTTATTCCTTATCTTACCTTCATTTTCCTTACTTTACTTTAGTGTTCGTACCAACTCATTAATCATGAGATCAGAAACATGATGCTTCCTTTGTGGAAGACTTGAGACCATTAAACATTGAGGTCTTGTACCTCACATCTAGGAGGTCAAACTTTAATTTTACTTTCAGTATCTCATAACAAAGAGGCTGGTACGACGCTTTTCTTTTATCTTTGCCTTACCTTCTTATTAACTTTAATAAGCATTTCAAATACAATCACATCATAAGCAAACACACTTGCAATTCATAGCTTGTACTATAAAACCTATTGCATAACAAATGCAACATATTGCTTAACAAATGAATCATAAAACGTAAACACATTTTGCAAATCATAACTTGTATTCTAACACTTATTGCATAACAAATACAACATATAACAGAATCACATTTTCCAAATTATAACTTTTATTCTAGAACTTATTGCACAACAAATGCAACTTATCGCATAACAAATGCGTAATGAAACTTATAACTTAAACTATAAAACATTATGCATTTTCATAATGCAAAACATACTTTAAATACTTTGAAAATCAAAACTTAAACTTTTAAAAAACATTATGCATATCAATATGCAAATAGACTTTAAGCGTAACAATTGCAAATTCATTGCAAATCTTTTTCTTGAACTTTAAAAATTTTTGCATAATAAATGCAAACATACTTTAAAAGAAACTTGCATAATAATTGCAAACTCATTTGCAAATTATATAAATAAGCATTTAAAAATCATTTACTTCATGCTGTAGGTGAGATTTAAACTTACCCGAACTATGCTTTAGCGTTCTCTATTCCGTTCCTTTTCCTTACATTAGTCGGCCTCTCTGTCCTGATCAAAAGACAGCCGACTTATTAGTTAACTTTCTTTATTATCAATCCACTCGATTGATAATTAAATGTAAACATTAACCATTCTTTCCTTTTAACTTAACTAGTATACTTTTGTTTACCATTGTCTTTACTTAACCTTATAAACTATCGGTTTATCTTTCCTTCACTTAGCTTTGTAACCCACTGGGGTTACTTTTTCTTTTAACCTCGTAACCCATCGGTTTGCCTCTCGTTTACTTAAACATCCCTTTTTAAATCTCCCGTCTTACTAGCGATTTCATTACTTAACATATTACGAAACATTTTTCATCTAATAACATTATGCTAAATTAGAGTGTTCGACTCTGTTCTAGCCGTTTCCTTAATAATGACGATTTTACCCTTAACGGGTTTTTCATCGCCCTCGTAACCTTATTAAACTCATTCTCACATAAAACAGTGTAACAATCACTGATCATGCATTTCATAAATTTTCATGAAAGTATCTAAAACAATTTATTTTAAAACGATTCATACTGTAGGCGAGATTCCTACTTACTTCGACTCCAAGCTAAGCAGGTCTAGTTGTACCACATTGTATCTACAGTATGCAAAGCATTATCTGCAGTGCTCCTCGAGTTACCATGAATGGCTAGGATGCTTCCTGGAGATCATACATTACTAGAACTGTCATTCTGGACTCCGTTACTGCTGTTTGAATTACCTCGATCTACATGCAATCGTACCAGATGATTTTCACCAAAGTGGAATTAGCTTAAACAGAGGTCACCATCGCATTCAAAGCATCGAAAGGAGTCAAGAGGTTGTCTCAGATTGTCGATCGGAGGTCCGAATCACAAAAATTCAAATTGATCGTTGACCGACCATTGACCGATGTTGACCAGCTCCAATTGGCTCCGTTGGGGGCTGAGCTTGGACCTAGCCCCCCTAATTTGACCCTTTTGAGTCCAATGACGGTGTTAATTTCTTTTAATTTTGCCTCCAACCATGCTAATTGAAGCTACCATCGACGGTGGGGAAGGGCGACTCCGATCTCGGTCGTCCGGCGGTGGCAAGCCGAAATTTCCTTGGGCATTTCCTTCTTCGTGGCTCTCTGAGTTGATTGACATCGGTGGTGTAAGTCACCGCTGTCATAATGGGCAAACCCGATCCCTCTCACGGCGACGCACGATGGGCATGTGGAACTATGGCCATCGGTGATGGTTTCAAGTAATTGTTTTGTGCATTTTGCTATTCTCAACCGTCTGAACATGATTGTCTCCTCAATTTTGTCCAACGTCGACGGAAACAACAAAGTTGAACTCACCTATGGCGATGGCGATGGGTGTCTTCCGTTCTCTGACGGACAACAGTTGTGTCATGAAATTGACGGAGGCATTTTGATCCTCGCCTCACTCTGAGCAATTTGGTACTGGCGGTGTGGTGTACCGCCACTGGAGATGACGGGTTTTGCGGTGGCTCCACGGCAGCGACGGGGCTACTCTGTTAAGGCTTTTTCAACCAAAATCGAGCTGGGAAAGTGGTACCATCTTGATCTTCTCCATACACTGAGTCCATAGACACCAAGATCACGTCAATTGGTTGTCGGACGGCGGAGAAATCACTTCGGGAAAAATGGGTTTCACTGCCACTTTGGGTGGCACGTGTGGCTTCCTCCGGTGGCGTTTTGGGCGACACGACACCTCGTTGGACTCAACTCAATGAGAGCTTTCCATTGGTGTAGGAGGTGTCGAAAACAAACGTGGGAATCTTGATCGAGATTTGAGGAGAGAGAGAGAAAATGTAGAGAGAGAAAGTAGAGAGAGAGTTGATTTCTTTTTAGGATTTTCTTTTTTTTGTTTTTGCACTTTTATAAAAAAAAATTATGGTCTACACAGTCCAATTCTGTATTGCATGACCTTAAACAGTCTAATTTCTATACTACTTTACTCTTGCAGTGTAATTTTCATGCTGCATAACTTTATCAGTGTGCTTTCTTACACTGTATTATTTTAATACCGTATAATTTCCTATATTATTATATAGTATTTTTCTTTAAACTGTACTTTTTGTCTTAATATAATCCTTAACTTAATGCATTTTTAATGCATTAGAAATCTCGGGTGTTACAATCTACCCTCCTTAAAAATTTTCGTTCTTGAAAATTAAAAGTTTCTTGGGTAGTTCATCTCCCTTATCATCCTTTTCCATTCTTAACATGCTTCCTTGGTCACTACTTTCACACTAAAACTAAGCCTCCATCTTGGAACTTCAACAATTTTCATCATGTTCTTGACATATTCCTTTAAATTGTACACTACACTTCTGCTGCGCAACTCTGATCTTTCAGTGTTCGTGCACAATTTCCATTCATTTAAAGGTTTAACATTCTACCATTGAATGCTATTCTTGAAAATAGGGTTTATTTCCATTCTAATCTCTTCATTTCTTTCTAAAGATCAGGGTCATCTGATCACAAAATCCATAATTTCCGGTTCTATATCCATTCTAGAATGACATTTTGCCATAATTTTCCTCATAACGTATAAATTTTCAGCTTTCATCCTCCAATCTGTGAGGTTTTCACTACCAGATTAGGCATCGTTGTCTTGATCGTATTTCCCATCTAGGTAGTTACGAGCTCATTCACATGTCTCAGCTCAGCGAAGGAGTGCTTAAGCTCGATAAAATCACATAATTAGTCATCTAACGTCTGGTTGCTCTCAGGGACTCTCATTCCATAGAGCACTGAAAATCACTTTAGACCTTCACTATTCTATTATCTTGATCCACTTTTCCTCATTATATGTGTAGCCAATACAGAATAACTCCAACAGAGTAAGATTTGCTCATACGAAAACACCATTGTGCACCTAAACATCATAATGTGTCACAAGCTCATCTTCTTGATTTTGAGCCGTCGGCCATCTGTTGACCATCATTGACCACGTTTTGTCATCGTTGACTTGTCATCGCTAATACATGACAACTATTGTCGACTTGCAAGGATAGTCTAGTATATATCATTACGTTCATCCTTTGACGCTTACCTTCTTGTTGCTCATCTAGGTGTGCCGATATCAAAGGCTACGCTCAATAATAACATGTATTCGTTAAATTTTAACTCTTCTTCTTACTTAACTTAACTTACTTACTTGAGCTATGGTGTAGCGGACATATGACAGTATGGATGGGATGGTAGGATACTACTCTGATATCACCTGAGACGACCTGCCTTTTTGGGCAGTCACTTTACTTACTTAATCATCATTACCTAAATAGTAATCTTACTTAGTAGGAAAAATACTGAAATAAATTTTTTTTCTTTAAACGTTCTTTAAAACATACTTATAATCTATTGCGACTTCTGTTGCAAATTTAGTTGAGACCTGACTCAACACTTGCCCTTAAAATCATTTCAAAGAATTTCT
Organism: Artocarpus heterophyllus; assembly: GCA_025403435.1. Taxonomy (NCBI): domain Eukaryota; kingdom Viridiplantae; phylum Streptophyta; class Magnoliopsida; order Rosales; family Moraceae; genus Artocarpus; species Artocarpus heterophyllus. The sequence goes on from CM046341.1 coordinate 21,477,615, forward strand.
TAAAACTTAATAAGAAACATTAACTAAAGCATAATTTAAAACTTTACTTTATAATTACATAAAACAGTTCGTAAACTGTATCTTAAAACTTTGAATACAATTCTTAGAACTCTGATTTTCTTAAAACTTTGCAAACACTACATTAAACAATGGAAAACCTTTTCTTTGCGTAGCGAAAGCAAGCAGTGATGGTATCCATACCTAAATCTTCACATCTATCCTCTGTAGCACCCAACTCTTCTAACGGGTCCTACTGGTCACCATAAATTACCTACAGCATAAAGAAACTTTTAATGAGCTTTCGCTCAGTAAGTTCAAACATAAACTCACAAATCATTTAATCATGCTCTAAAACTTTTCTCATAAAAACCTTTCTCTTGAAGCATTTTTCAAAAACGTTTTCCATAAACATTACTGAAAACCTTTTTTTTTCATAAACGTTTTTCATAAAATATTTCTGAAACATTTTGCATAAACGTTTTTCGTAAAACATTTCTTAAACATTTTTCTTAAAACGTCATTTATAAATCTCTTCTTGAAAACATGAAAATGTTTTTCATAAACATTTAACGTAAAACCTTTCTCAAAATGTCTTTCATAACATAACATATAAATATTTTATAAAAAGGAATTCAGACAAAATCAGAATGCATGATTCTTTTAATGCTCAATTAGAAACTTTCATTTATGAGTGTCTTATAAATGTTCTTTTCTTACTTTAACTTTCTATCTTTGTTCCTTAACTTTTCTTATCTTACTTTAACTTTCTCTCCTTATTCCTTATCTTACCTTCATTTTCCTTACTTTACTTTAGTGTTCGTACCAACTCATTAATCATGGGATCATAAACATGATGCTTCCTTTGTGGAAGACTTGAGACCATCAAACATTAAGGTCTTGTACCTCACATCTAGGAGGTCAAACTTTAATTTACTTTCAATATCTCATAATGAAGAGGCTGGTACGACACTTTTCTTTTATCTTTAGGTTACCTTGTTATTAACTTTAGTGAGCATTTCAAATGCAATCACATCATATGCAAACACACTTGCAATTCATAGCTTGTACTATAAAACCTATTCCATAACAAATGCAACATATTGCTTAACAAATGCATTATAAAATGCAAATACATTTTGCAAGTCATAACTTGTATTCTAACACTTATTGCATAACAAATGCAACATATAACGAAATCACATTTTACAAATTATAACTTTTATTCTAAAACTTATTCACAACAAATGCAACTTATTGCATAACAAATGCATAATGAAACTAATAACTTAAACTATAAAACATTATTTATTGTCATAATGCAAAACATACTTTAAATACTTTAAAAATCATAACTTGAACTTTTAAAAAACGTTATGCATATCAATATGCAAATAGACTTTAAGCATAACAATTGCAAATTCATTGCAAATCTTTTTTTTGAACTTTAAAACTTTTTGCATAATAAATACAAACATACTTTAAAAGAAACTTGCATAAGAATTGTAAACTCATTTGCAAATTATATAAATAAGCATTTAAAAATCATTTATTTCATGCTGTAGGTGAGATTTGAACTTACTCGAACTATGCTCTAGCGTTCTCTATTCCGTTCCTTTTCCTTACATTAGTCGGCCTCTGTGTCCTGATCAAAAGACAGCCTACTTGTTAGTTAACTTTCTTTATTATCAATCCACTCGATTGATAATAAAACCTAAACATTAACCATTCTTTCCTTTTAACTTAACTAGTATACTTTTGTTATCTGTTGTCTTTACTTAACCTTATAAACCATCAGTTTACCTTTCCTTCACTTAGCTTTGTAACCCATATGGGTTAATTTTTTTTTTGAACCTCGTAACCCATCGGTTTACCTCTTGTTTACTTAAGCATCCCTTATTAAATCTCCCATCTTACTGGCGATTTCATTACTTAACGTATTACGGAACATTTTTTGTCTAATAACGTTATGCTAAATCGGAGTATTCGACTCCACTTTAGCCGTTTTCTTAATAATGATGATTTTACCCTTAATGAGTTTTTGTCACCCTCGTAACCTTATAAAACTCATTCTCACATAAAACAGTGTAATAATCACTGATCATGCATTTCATAAATTTTCATGAAAGCATCTAAAACAATTTATTTAAAATGGTTCATACTGTAGGCGAGATTCCTACTTACTTAGACTCCAAGCTAAGCAGGTCCAGTTGTACCGCGCTGTATCTACAGTATGTAAAGCATCCTCTACAGTGTTCCTCGAGTGACCATGAATGGCTAGGAATGCTTCCTGGAGATCATACATTACTAGAACTGTCATTCTGGACTCCATTACTGCTGTTTAAATCGCATCGATCTGCATGCAGTTGGTACTGGATGATTTTTACCGGAGTGGAGTTAGCTTGAACGGAGGTCACCATCGCATTCAGAGCATCGAAATGAGTCAGGAGGCTATCCCAAATCGTCGATCGAAGGTTCGGATCACAAAAATCTAAATTAGCCGTTGACCGGCGCCAATTGGCTCCGTTGAGGCTGTGCTCGGACCTACCCCCACTAATTTGACCCTTTTGAGTCCAATGGCGGTGTCAATTTCTTTTAATTTTGCCTCCAACCATGCTAATTGAAGTTGCCGTCGATAGTGGGGAAGGGTGACTCCGATCTTGGTCGTCCGGCGGTGGCAAGCCCAAATTTCCTTGGGCATTTCCTTCTCCGTGGCTCTCTGAGTCGATTGACACTGGTGGTGTAAGTCACTACCATCAGAATGGGCAAACCCGATCCCCCTCACAGTGGTGCACGATGGGCATGTGGAACTCCGGCCACCGGTGATGGTTTCAAGCAATTGTTTTGTGCATTTTGCTCTTCTCAATCGTCTGAACATAATTGTCTCCTCAATTTTGTCTAACGTCGTCGAAAACGACGAAGTCGAACTCACCTATGGCAACGACTGCGGGTGTCTTTCGTTCTCCGACTGGCAGCAACTGTGTCGTGAAATTGACGGAGGCATTTTGATCCTCACCTCACTCTGAGCAATTTGGTACTGGCAGTGTGGTGCACCGCCACCGTAGACGGCGGGTCCTGCGGTGGCTCCACGGCGACGACGGGGCTACTCTGTCCAGGCTTTTCCAGCCAAAATCGAGCTGGAAAAGTAGTACCATCTTGCTCTTCTCCTCACGCTAAGTCCATAGACACCAAGATCATGTCGATTGGTGGTCGAACGGCAGAGAAATCATGTCGAGAAAAATGAGTTTCACTGCCACTTTGAGCGGCGCGTGTGGCTTCCTCCGGCGGCGTTTTGGGTGGCACGATACCTCGTTGGACTCAGCTCAACGAGAGCTTTCCATTGGTGTAGGAGGTGTCAAAAACAAACGCCGAAATCTTGATCGAGGTTTGAGGAGAGAGAGAAAATGTAGAGAGAGAAAGTAGAGAGAGAGCTGATTTCTTTTTAGGATTTTCTGTTTTTTTTCTTTTTGAACTTTTATAAAAAAACTTATGGTCTACACAGTCCAATTCTGTACTACATGACCTTAAATAGTCCAATTCTTATACTGCTTTACTCTTGTAGTGTAGTTTTCATGCTACATAACTTTATCAGTGTACTTCTTTACATTGTATTATTTTAACACCGTATAATTTCCTATATTATTATATAGTATTTTTCTTTAAACTGTACTTTTTGTCTTAATATAATCCTTAACTTAATACATTTTTAATGCATTAGAAATCTCGGGTGTTACAGGTTCCCTAAATCTTGACCCCTAACCTAGACCCAGTCCAAAATCTTGACCCCGACTCTGACTTTAGTCCTAAATTGTGACCTTAAATCCCGATCCTGACCTCGGTCTTGATCTTGATCCTAACCAACCCCCAATCCCGACCCTGACAATGGTCCCAAATCCCAATCTCGAGCCCGGTCCCAAAATTTTGCCCCACCCTGATACCGTTCTTGAATCTCGACCTTAATCCTAACCCTAATTTTGAATCCCGATCTTGGTCCCAAATCTTGTCCCTAACCCCAACCTAAAATCTCGACCCCGATACTAGCCCTGACCTTGACATTGGTCTTGACCCCGTCACTAGTCTCAAATCCTGATCCCTACATCTGCCCCTAATCTTGACCCTGACCTTGGTCTCGAATCTCGACCCCAACCCTGGTCCTAAATCACAAATCCCGACCATGACACTAGTCTCGATTCTTGATCCCAACCTTGAATCTTGTCCTCGATCCCAAATCCTGTCCCCGACCCCAACTTCGAATCCTGACCCTAACCTTGGCCCTAAATCTCGACTTTGACCCTAGTCTCGAATCTTGTTCCTATCTTCGATCCTGATTTCAAATCTCGATCTTGACCATGGCCTCGAATCCCATCCTTGACCCTAACCTAAAATTCTGACCTTAACCTCAGCCCCGAATCTCGACCTTGATTCTGGTCTCAAATCCCGACCTCGATCTTAAGCCTAAATTTTGACTCTGAATCCATGACCCAAATTTACTATATTAAATACTAATACAATATAATACAGTGGTACACAAAGATTGTATAGTGTAATACGACATGTTAATAAGGTGTAAAACCAAACAATTTATTGTATAGCACTAATATAATGCAATACAATATAATATAATACAATACAGTGTGTCAAACATACCCTAAGTGGTTAGTATTTATCAAGGATTAAACTTTTTCACCTTTTGATATTGTACTTTTTTCATGCATGATATTCTCTATTGTCCAGTAAAGCCAGCAAATTTATTGATATTACATCTAGGTATATTTATATTAGGTTTATTGTTCTCATACATACACACGTCATAGAAGAATATTATGCATCAATCTCAATGCTCGACAAACTAAACATACATTTTGAAAGTGAAAGATGGTTGACTAAATTTCTAAAAAAAAAAAAAGATTTTTGATTAAAGACTAAATGCAAAATCTGAAATTTGGGTTTATTAATAAAATAATTGAATGTATAATATGACAAACCAAAACATCCGGTCATGGCCTGCTAATAAAATGACAAAAAAAGGCACTTAATTTGGCATGAAATAGAAATTAAAAGGACGTCACTCACAAATTAACTCCTTCAAGAAGTTATATGCAAAAAGTATTGGTTAGAACTGTTTTTACTATAGCATGTGAGAGCTTAACATTGTAGCAACTTTTTTCTTTTTACTGTAGCATGTAAGAGGTTTACACTGTTCATAACTGAAATAACGGTTAGAACCACTTCTTGCTAAACAGGCTATATAGAATGAAGAAATGAATCCCTCAGAATATACTAATTCCTGAAGAGGGCGTCAGTTAATATTGAAAAATAGATCGATAAAATATATCTTTTTTTTTTTAATTCAGCATGATAACCAACGAAGACTTGTTATTGGACTGAGAAAATTCTTGAGAAGTAGCTTAAATAGGCTCAATATTAGGGAGAAAAAATAACCAAAGAGGTTCTGAATTCCAGATTTTGTTATCGGTCAATATTTAAGCTCAACGGCTAGCTACCTTAATTCAATCTAGGAAATATATGTACACATAAAAGCAAAAGGAACTTGTTTTAAGCCCTTCTAAATAAGACGCAAATTTCAACCATGCGTGTCTACCGGCCATGGTGATGACTTCTGTACAAAAACCATAATATTAATTCGACTTAATTTAGACCACTGAAAGATAAATCATTGGTTTATTACACGCGCAGATTCTTACTTTATATAATTTTGCATCTAGTTAATACTCAAAATATGTACCGATTAATATTATAGGAACTCGCTACGAAAATTATTGTCATTTTTAATCGGTCATGGCACTATATATCATGAAAATGAGCAACGGTTTGTTAGTTGGATGTCGACCACTCACAAAAGAAAAGAAAAAAAAAAAAAAAAAAAAAAACGCAGCAGCTTGTTGCCGACAACGAGAAAAAAAGGGATTGTATCTTGTTATTGTTGTCTCTGTTTCTCCGTAGATAATGTTCGTTATTTGTTGTCTTCATTTGTTATCTAGGCTAGTTGTGGGAGTCACATTAGTAACATTTGGTCTCCGGATGAACACAAGTACCATCTGGTGGATAAAAAAAGTTTTGTAGAACAAACTTTTTTTTTTTTTTTTTGGTCGGACCTCTTGCCATTGTTGTTACCACATATAGAAAGCAACGCGAGCATGTATCAAGATTAATAGTTAGATATGCACCAAGATTGATATTTTTTTGTACAATAACTTCATTCTTCAATATCTTTCATAATTTTTTTTTAATTTAATACTATTGATTTTTGTGTATTAATAATATTCTTTTATAACTGAGCATTTGAATTTTGTATGGCAGCAATAGGAGTTGAAGGCATTGTTTAAACTATTTAACAAACGAGGAAGTAGATCTTATTAAGTATTTTTACACCTATTATGCGGTTCATGTCTTTAGTCGTTTTTAACAATGGTCTGTCATCGATGTCTTTGATCATTTTAAAAAAGTTCGTAACTAATACCTTCATTAATCATCTTTGACAACGTTTCGTAACCGCAGTTTTTAACAATTTTTGACAACGTTTCTTGATTGTTGTTAAAATATTGGTTTTTAATTATATTAGCTATGACGTCCATATGAAAACTGTTGCTAAACTTCTTTAACAACAGTTTTTAAATAGATCTTAAAAACGATATTTGTAATAGTGGACACATAAATGTAAAGGGAGAGAGAAAAATTGGCACCATTATACATGACAAACAAGAACATATAATAATTAGCAGTTCCAGCTAGTAAAGGTACAAAACAGCCTCCAATATCAAACAAACAAAAAGACTACGAAAACCAACATAAGACCAGAACAAAGAAAATATCTTTTTCTAAACAACTGACGGACGGCTAAAAAATAAATACTTACTGGTGGGTTACTATAATATAGAACTTAAAAGACTCGTTTGACATTGCTTTCACTCACGCTTTTCGGAGTACAAAGAAAGAGAAGTAAAAGCAACTTAAAAACTATGACGTACTTAGCTTGTATGTAGTTACTTGGTAGCTAGGCTGAAACGTTAGAGCCGAATAACTTCAGAACGATGGGACGATCGCGAACTCGGACCCTTATAATATCATCGTTCCCAAATCTCTCCTTCCAGAAGTAAATGGTATCCTTAGTCACCAGTCCGTGGGCTCGGACAAACTGAAGCCATTCTTGACTCTGAAAAGCAGGCTTCAAATAATAAGGCTGATCATCTCTTATTTCCCGTACTTTCAACACAAAACGGTACTCTCTACCCGTTTGGTCAAGAACAGAAATTGTCGCCTCATCATTTGGCTCCAGCTTAAGAAGTAAAGATCCTAGCCAATCACTCGGGACAGTGAACTTCTGGGTTACATCAGTGTAGGAGAGAATCTTTGGGAACACCGCCATGTTAAAAAAAAAAAAAAAGAAAACAGAGAAGTAAAGAGATGTGTCTATGCTGAATGAGCTAAAAAGCTAAATCTTGCTGCAAATTCAATGCAAGTACCATTGTTGTCTATATATAGAAGAAAAAAAAAACCTTGGTGTCATTGCAACACAAAAAAGTTTACCCGTAATTGAATGCTACCTGGCTTAAAATCAGAACGTGGGACCCACCTGACCGCTCGGACCAAAGTGTTTTCTAGATTATATTCCCGCAACACATGACAGTGACTAAATTAGATTACAGAATCGTTACTAAAAAACTAATGCTACCTAGCTTATAAATTGATTGTCCCCAAGCTCACTGACAAAAAACAAGGACTTTATCTCCATATTAATAAACTAGTTTAATTTACCAAAGTTGAAAAGCCTTTGTATTCTACGATGCTTTTTTTTTACATTCTTTTGTCGCTATGTTGAACTTGGAAGTTGTTATAGTGATGCTAAATTATATATATCCGATAATTAAAACAAATAAGAAAATAAAATCCATGTCCCATCCACTCCTAGCCTCATATATATCCTTCTCGTGTATTCAATTATTTTAGCTGTTTGTTCTATGAAGTAATCTCATTATCACGTTTGAATTAAGAATATGCATGCAATGGTGCACGCTTTGTAGATAACTAACTATTTTCAACCTTAGAAATGTAAATATGTACTCCATTGCTCAATACTTCTAGTGTTTATTAATTTATTCAATTCTGCTTAAAGATCCACATGAAAACGACATTAAAAGCTCTTTAATAATGTTCTATTAATTGACTAAGTATGGACGGAGATAAATATTGCCAAAAGAAAAAAAAAAATGGAGTGATGGACAAGAATGAGCTTAATTTCTGTGTGTGTGATTCATGATATTTAGAACTGATGTATAAATGTTAAAAATAGTTCTATTGGATCATGCAGATCTAGTTTTCCCAAGCTTTGCCTTCCTTTTTCTGCACAAAAAGTCTAGTACGGTGTTCTGTCAATAAAAGAATCTTTTGATGTTGTATGGTTTTTTTTTTTTTTTTGTTAACTATGCGCAATAATCAATGCTTCAATAATTCTTGGCTGTTTCTTTCTAAAAAACGCTTGCTTATAATTTCCAAAAAGGTTGGTGATTGGCAATATCTACTCGTATGTTCTTTAGGAAAGGGACAGCAAAAGTTGACCAAATAGATCTTCGTCCAACAAAACTGTTAATTATTGTTCACATTATTTTAATCATGCCCATTGTACATTGGAAGTTAGTTTATTTACCTATTGTCTTCAATTATATTTTGACTTTTACAGCTAGCAAATGGTTGCTTTTAATTTGAATAAGGTGTTTGTTTTTATGTTAGGAAAGGTTCTCCTGTGCCCTTCAAATAAAAAAAAAAAAAAGAAAAAGAAAAATAAGTTGTTTAAAAAAAGAGCTCAAATCAATGGTTTCAACAATTTTTGGTTTAAAATATTATAATTGTAGCTACTATAAACTTCATAGTGTAGACAATTCCAACTTAATATAATCAAAAGGTAATTTAAGCCCATGAACCAAAATCAATAAAAGTTGAGCAAAGACAAGAAAGGCAGCGACCACTAATTATGGCGTGGGAAGCCAGATTTGTTGGGCGCAAAAATATTCTATTCATTCAATTAATTTATTCCTGTGATCAAGGACGGATATAATTCTCGAAAAAAAAAAAACACAGTTAAAGTGAAAAGAAATCAATTGCAATATTTTTTTGTGCACATACGTGTGAGAGAACTATAAAGAATTTGGATGTCGTCTAGTGACGTACTAGCTAAGCAAATCAAGATCATTTTTCTACTATTGTATTTCTTTCTTTTATTTTATTTATTTTTATTATTATTAGGGATCTAGTGTTCAATTTTAGTGCTATATAATAGTTGCCTTTTTGCATGGAATCCTACGAATTTTATGTGTTTAGCATATTGGTCTTTGAATTAAAACTTTTGATAATTGACTTGGTGAATTTTGAAATTCTTTAAATATTTAGTCCAATTGAAGATGGTATTAAATTTTTAAATAGATGGATGATTCTTCAACAATTTATCTCAATATCTGTCTCCTTTAGTTCTGTTGACCATTGCTTTTAAATAAAATTTATTTATCATTGTTATATATTTCATTCATATACCTCAAATAACTACTCTCTTTACATTGATACCATGAGTCCCGCAAATTAACGTATGTTATTACACTAGTTGCTGGTGACATATTGATGAAGATTCTTTCTCTAAAATTATAATTTTTGAGAACATTTTTCTTAGTATTTATCCCATGCGACAACAACAGACAACGATTTTAAAAATATATTTATTAATTTGTATGGTTCGTTTTACCAAACACTTGATTAGCCACAACATAAATCAAAACTAAAAATTATATGTGCATGTAATGCATGTATTCTCATTTATAGCTTCACTTGTATTTCAAGCTCAAAAGAATTAAAAAGTAAAGAAAAAAGCCAGTTTCTTTTCTCTGTCGTAGCTAGTGTGTGGTCTATAGGTTTAAGTTTAAACAAAAAATTTTAGTTATAAGAAAAATTAAATTTTGCAAAAGAGAACTTGCATTGTGGCTTTAATTCAGAAATTAGACATATAAAATGTTTGAAACAAAATTCAAATTTATAAGGAAAGATATTTATTGAGTTAAGTAGTGCTAGTCCCGTTGATGAGAATAAGATGAGTTAAGAAAGAGATTTTTATTCTTTACTGGGCAAAGTCAATTGTAGAATGAAAAAGAAAATTAAATTGTGATGATCAAACCCACAAAACAAACTTTATGAAGTTTCAAAATCATTGCTTGTTTTTGTGATGTTCTTTTGCCCAGTCTGTACGACTGCAAATGCTAAAAGTATTATAATCAATTTGTCTGCCGTTATGTATTGAATTTTGGAGGCACTTGTATAGTACACTGTCGCTTTTACGTATATCTGAATATTAAAAAAATAAAATAAAATAAAGACCCTGTCCCATCCATTCATAATCGGGGATATATCTCTCAAATGAATTCATTTATTTTAGACGTTTGACCATGGGACGGTTAAAAACATAGTTAAAACTATAAATTAAAACAAGAGGTTATTACATATGAGAATTTTATACTATAAATTTTTTTTTTATTTTTATATTATAGTAATTAAAATTAATAAGTTTCAACTAACTTGTGAAACAAACCTTAAACCTTAAGACAACAAATATGCTCTTTATCATTATCATCATCATATTAGATGATGAATATGAACAAAGGAAGGCCTCCAATTAGTCTAATTCTTTAATTTCTTTTGCTTGTTGCGTGCCCATCCTGATTAACGCAATCGATCATGGATTCAATATTTCATCTGTACTTTAGTTTTTGTTCATTCATGTCCTTTTAATTTTGGTACTATGCTACATTAAGGGCCCGTTTGGTTCGAGTATTTAAATGAAGATTTAAATTTTTGTGAGAAAAAATTCTGTAACAAAATAATTTAAACCGTAATTCGAACCATGAAACAAACGGACCCTAAGTAAAATATTACATCATACTGTTAAATATTTTAATTAACATGACATGATATTATTAATACATGATATTATTAATACAGATGATGTTTCTAGAATACAAGTGAAATCATCTCAATTATCCATTCCTATACACATTTATATCCTCCTCATGTATTCACTAATATTATTTTAGCTGTTTGTTCGATGAAGTATTCTTACAGGATTAGGAATATGCTTGCAATGGCGCGCGCTTAGTTAACCATTTTCAACTTCACAAATGTACATATGTCCATTACCGAATACTTCTAGTTTTTATTTATTTGATCATCAGTTAAATTATGCTTCAAATCATAATACTGTTGAGTTTTGAAAAGGACAATACAATTATGTTCGTCAAAGAAATATATTGGCTAATGAAAACATGGCAAGTTTCAATAAAGTCCAACCAACCAAAGACTTTTTTTTTTCTATTTTTTATTTTTTTAAGCATGCGCTCTCTAGAAAGATCAATTGCAAAGAATAATTGAAGCATTGATTTATTCGAGATCCTTATAAAGATTAACAAAACGAATATATGTTATTTTATCAACTGAACGCCGTACTATCTTTTTATACGCTGGAAAGAGGATCACAAAATTTGATAAACGCAGAAAAGAGGACCACAAAATTGGATAGATGCGGCGAGCATCCTAGGTTAGGATCTTTTTAATAATAAAACAGTAAAACTCAGCCTCAATAATACATTATATATTCAATTGTGGTTTATAATTTTGTAAATACTGAGATTATAAGTGTATAAAAATGAAAAGGATTCTTTTAAACCAGATCTTCGTGGCCCAATAGAACTATTTCAGACTTTTTCTATGTCGGTTCTGAATGTGATAAATCACACGCAAAAATTAAGCTCATGTAGGTCCATCACTCCATTTGGTCTCTTTTTCTTCTTTTTTTTCTTTTTTTCTTTTAGCAATATTTTAATTGGTCCGTACTTAGTCAATTAATTGGGAGGATTCTAGCCAGCTAGAGAACTAAAAAAATAGAAAATAAAACCTAAGCTCGCGAAGAATTTTGGAATCCATGTCAAATTTTTAATAGATTCTATTACCAAATTCGTATGCTATATGTTTATCAGATCTAATATAAAAAATATGCAGCAAGTACACTTCAATACTATCACTCGATATTCCTGAACAAGCAATTTTTTTAATTAAATTTTAATATACTTGTTTGATTGCAATATATGTGACAAGACGTCTAAAAACTGAAAATTGGAATGCCCCGTTTTACGTAGTAGTTATAATCAAAAGTCGATATTATTATAACATATGAAAGCTTTATATTATAGTCGATTTTTGTTTTTACATTGTAACATATAGATCTTTATACTTCAAAAGTTGAAACTATATACAAGTTTGTTAAACGCTCTTTAAAAATCCTGCTTAAATAGTTGAGCATAATTTTTGATATGCTTAGCATTCTCGAATTCTACCCATAAACGGTAGGTCTCACTATTGATATTTACTTATTATTATATATAGATAGTAGGGCATCTCCTATGTTAATATCAAATTTTAATATATAAATTGGATATCACTCTAATACAATGTTAATAATTTTTGTTTTACTTGATAGGTGTTATATCTGTTATATCTGGTATCTAATTTGATGCCAAATTTTATTAGATGTCTAATGACATTTGATTGCTATTGAATAATATATTAACTGGAAAATTTAATATTCAACTAAAAATTTATTTTGGCTGTTTGAGGTCGTGGTTTTAGCCACCCAGTTTCAATTGCCAAAAGACAATATAAAACAAAAATTTACTAGACTATAAACGCTCACGTACTACAACACTACAGTTTACATTCCCAACCGCAAACTTTCAAAACTTAGTAAAACGCCACAATTATTTACAAGTTACAAAAGACCCGCATTATTCATACCAAATAGCATTTGCTGGAATATTTATTATTTAGGTGACCATCTTAGATCTGCTTTTCATCGGTGGTCCCATATATATTTATACCATTTCTTTTCTTGCTCTTCTAATTTTCTTCATCTTGTAGGACCCACCCCACCATAACCTTCGATAAAAGAATTTCTTCTTTTTCAAACTTAACCAGTACAGCATCTACAAAATATTCTGTCGCTCTCAAATAATGCTTCATTAGCGTTCTTTGCCACTCATCCATCCATATATAAATAGCCAAATATTCGATACAATTCATATCCAAATCTTAACTTGTCATTTATCAAGCACACAGAAACCTTTACCTGAAGTACTACTACTTACTCCAAATTAACTTTCAACATGGTTTTCACAAAGTCTCTTACTCAGACAGACGTAGAGAGCAAATTGATGGTTCCCATCGACTTCTTCAGGGAATTTCCTCCTTCGCAAAGTGGTGGAGCAGTGGATCTCCTCGTCCGAAACCAGAACGGCCTCACGTGGACGTTTCGGATGTCAAATATCCGAACCGGCTCCAACCGACGCAAGCTCGTCGTTTCGGCAGGTTGGCTGTCGTTTGTTCGGGACAGGAAACTGCAGAGCGGCGATTGCCTCTCAATTTTCAAGGAGGGAAGTGGGGAGAGAATGTACCGAATCGAAGTCAAGAGAAGAGAAATAAAGGACAATGGCTCCGATGGGTGGACTCGGCTTGTGTGAAATTACTGTAATATTGACTTGTTATTGAGCGGTTAATAAATGCCAGCGTAATTAGGACGTGCTAGTTTTATTTAATATAAGTAATCCCTTCTCTGATATTGTCGTTAATGGAGATATTATCTGATGATTTTTCTTTCAATACTTTACCATCATCCTCTTTGGTTTTGATCAGTATGTTTTTAATCGTTCATTTTTACTGGATCTCCCGCAACTCTTGCATATGAAATTGAGGTAATTAAAAAGTCTTCTCATAACTGAGTTCATTTTGGAAACAGTCTAATGTCCTTTTTATGTCATGTTAAATTATGTCCTAATTCGGTGTTATCCCATAAAGATTAACGACAAATAAAGGAAATTGTTGTTAGGAACACTCCCCAATATAATGTTTTTTTAGGCAAAAATATGACATTTATTTTTTTGGCTGTAACTAAAAAAAACTAAGTATTTATTTTTTAACGGCTAAACTTGTAGAAAGATTTAGATTTTGACCGGATTTAATTGTTATATACTAGCGACGAGATGCGTGTAGGGAGAATTACCGAGATTTATCTTTGTAACTAAATCCCTTGTACAAAAGGGACTAAAAACCTTGTCAAACTGATCATAAATTATAAGGAGTTCAGATAAAAGTCTCAGGAAACACCCTGGAATCTACGTGCCTTACCTAAAAAAAAAAGAAAGAATGAATGATATATAGGAAAGAAAAATCAGATGAAGAAAAACGCAAACAACACTTGTCACTTGTCGGGAAAACGAAACGAAAAGAAACCAAGATGGTTTAGCAAGACCCTACTCTCTTGGATTTATTTGGTGTAGGAAAAGGACAACAAAAGAGAGAAAGTGGACCTCCACCAAAAATTTTTGTCTATTTTTTTGGTCTTCGTACCATTAATGCGGTTCACAAAGCAACTTGAAAGGTTATCCCATTGGTCTCTCTCAAATTTCTTTTTCCTTGGCGGCCCCATCATAATACGTACTGAACTTTACTCTATTAATTTTTTTTTGAAATAACAAAAATAACTTTTTTAATTTCTGAACTTCAAATTTAAAATTCCAAACACGTTTTTCTTTTTTTCCTCTCAAACTTGAGCTCTCTTCCAGAAAATTTTCTTCCTTAAATTAGCAATTCTTGATAAGGTTCTTCCGTAATAGATCTAGAGATAAATCTGATCGATTCGTCTTTCAATACAATCAGTATGTTTTGCATTTAGAATTCACGTAATTAAAAAAGTCTAATTCTCATATTCAACTCAGATTTGAAGGAGTACTCTACCGTCCTTTTTACGTCATGCCAAATTATACGCTTAATTTGGTGTTATTCTAGTAGGACCTGATCGGATATTATGCTTTAGGCTTTAGTCAATCTTTTATTTCCAAACATTAGTTCCCGACCAAGTGTTGATTGAGTTGAATAAAATTCTAACATCTAGAACAACATACTGCTTAATATAATTATATATTTATTGGCTTTGACGATGGGACTATTATGCAAGAAAGAAGTATAATAATAAAATAGTAACAAGAGTTTTGTTATTGATAAAATATCAACCAACGATAATATTCAATATGGGACATGTTGTTCTAGGTAGAATATCTTTGTAACCGATGTAGAAAAGTAATAAAAACTTGTTACACCAATCATATATGATAATTAAGAAGTTCAGAGTGTAGGAATTTAAAGTTGGAACTTAAGCATTGAGTTTTATGTCGCAGCATACCTTTACTTTATATTATAATATGTGAGAATTTAATACTATAACAATTGAAACTTTAAAATTAAAACTTTAATTCTCAAACAAGCTTATAAAAGTCCCACAAAACACTCTAGAATGTTCGTGATTTACAAAAAATAAAAATAAAAGAATAAAAGAATGAAAAAGCAGGAAGCAAAGAATGAACAGATAAAGAAAAAAACTTTTCAGGGAAAAAATAAACGAAAAAAAAAGGATGATTTAGCAACACCCTACTGTCTTGGTCTTCTTCTTTTTTTTTCTTTTTTTTTTTCTCTCATATGAAAAGAACATCAAAAATTGACAAAGTATGTCTTCTGCAAAAATTTTCTTTTGGATTTGTACTTTTTACTTTTGACACCATGGATGGGTCACAAGGAAATTAAAATGATTATCTAATTGGTCCACCTTTAATTTCTTTTTGCTTGTGGTCCCATCTTTAGTAAGCTGATCACATTAGGAATCTTTAACCTCATGCTGAAGACTTAATTCTAAGTTAACAATTAACGTGGATAATGATCTCGAATGTCCCCTTTGATTATTCTTGATCATCATCGTACTTTTTCTCACATAAAAGGTCATGCAATCGCCAAGAAAAGACATAATGCTCAAACTTGTTAATTATTCTAACTCAGCTCCTTGCACTCGCGTTACTCTACTCGAGACTTGAAAAGTTAACGATTTTTTCTTCTTTTTTTTTTCTCGCATCGTAGAAAAATTTTTAGAGGTCTCGTGAAACATCTTTATTCAGAAATATTGGTGCATACAAGGGGCCATTTTTAATTTCATTTTTCCCGAAGTGATTCAAGTGAGAGATTGGATCCACAAAATGAACAATACAAATTGTATCAGATTTCATAGAATCATGTATTACATGATGACTAATTAATACTTTCGGTAGGTGGGATTAATTTTAAAAATAACCCTAGATTATAGAGCTTCTGCTAAGTTGCCCCTCATTTTTAAGATGAAGTATTATTACCTATTCATCTATGCAAAAGTGGTAAAAATAATCCTTCTGTTAACACCTGTTTATAAATTAACAAAATGTCTTACGTCGTACTTTTTGAAATCAATTAATCAAGGTCATTTTAGTAAAAGTAGTGAGGTAGATATTGGGGGGTCTGAAGTGGAGTTGCTTGAACTTCAGCCAAACAAAAAAAAAGGGCCTCCTTCAAACTCCATTATCATCCAAGAAAGGCCTAGAACCCGCAGCAAGGGGCATGGGATTTTTGTTTTTGGGTCCAAGAAATTTAAAAGTCCCTTTACTTATTGGTTGATCAAACGTGGAAAGAAAAGGCTCCTTTGGAACTATTCAAACTAAAATTTGCCTTGCTAAAAGAATTGGAGAAATATTGGATATTTTTAATTTTTAAGATAAATTGTTATGGTAGTCTTAACCTTTTACGAAGTGTTATTTTGGTCCTCTAAACTTTTTATGTAACTAACCCAACCTTAAATTTTAGTTGTTGAGGGGAGTAAGTTAACCGACGCCCATTAACTTTTGTATCACGTGAGCTACACATGAGGTCTTTAGTTAGGGCGTTTTAGTAAAGTAATAAATATTTTTTAAGTAATTAAATTAGAACATATTTCTTTAAAAATTAAAATTAAATTGTAATAAAAAAATATAAAAAAACAATTAAATAAGAAAAAAAAAAACTTACCCCAACCTTAGATTAAAAAAAAAAAAACTTACACAAACCTCTACCTCCATTAGAGATTGACTTTTCCATAAAAGGAAAAAAAAAAAGAAAAAAGAAAAGACAAAACTCACCCGACAACAAGGAAGTTAGCTAGTAGAGGGAGTGATTTGCACAACGGCCGGAGAGATCACTTGGGTTCGACTTGGCTTGTGAAGGTGTGGGCTCGATGGCGTCGGAGTTTTATCATGTCATGGGTTTTAACGAAAGTAACAGAGCTCAGATCCGATAGGCTTTGGCTGGGGCTCTACGTCTTTTTGTTGTGTTACATCACCCTCTTTTTTCCTTTGGCCAATGTTTGGCACTAGCCTTTGATGACATCACAGTGGATTTGGCGACTAGAGGGCACCTTGAATCGACGAGGGTGGTGTGTGGTTGGTGTGAGTGGGCGTTGATACCAAGTGAATGCTCATAGAAGCAGGCGCTTGGATTCTCTTTTATCCAACGCTTCTCTATAATGTGCTTTGGAATAAGATCGAATCTAAGTTCCGATTGAGGGCAAAGTTGACTAGGTCTGTTTTTGTTTTTGTTTTTTTTTTTCTTTTTGAATTAAATTTGTTGTTTACGCGTGTCGATTAGGTACTTGTTAGACCTTTTTTTGGATTGGAAAGAATTAGTTGATTTTGATTGTGTAGCCAGTTTTATTGGCAGCTGATCAAGCAATTGGATTATGGTCACTAGTATGGACAAGTCTTTAAACCATCCACTAAAGATTAGATGGTGGTTAGACAAATTGTCGCCTAATCCAAAGTCGTAATAGCTTATGGATATTAGACGATGGTTATAAAGCATTGTCTAATGTCTTCCCGAATAGGCAAGTGGTGCAAAGACCTAAGCTTAAATGATAGTTTTTGGGTAAAACCATCGTCTAATGTCTGTATTAGATGACAGTTTTTAATTAAAACCGTCATCTAATGTATGTACCTAAAAAAGTAGTTTTGGTCATTTTCCCATGAGTGGCTTAATCTCTCATGTATTCATTTTTTGACCTCACAATTCACCGATATTTTTGGTTACTATATTCAACGCTTGAAAAAATAATTAATTATAGCAAGGAGTATATTTGAAACAACTATAAATTAGATGAAAAAGTTGACAATTTAGACACAATCTCAAGTAATTCAATAAACTTTCATAATAGTCAATGTTATTTACAATAAAATGGTATTTCAAATAAAAATACAACAAAGTTTGTATTACAACAATGAGGAATGAAATTTTGACACCCGTTATTTTTCTAACAGGTATTATGGCAATTATATTAATTATTAGTGTGCCCATTAAAATTTGTTTCATTTAAAATCTAATTCATATTATTTATTTCTATCTATTTTTAAAGTTTGTAAAATTTTTCTATACTTGTTTAGTATATTGATCAAAATGCCCTTGGAACTTTAATTTAATCACAAAATTGCCATTTGGCATCATTTGCTCCAAAAGTCTCTAATGGAGACTTGATTTTTACCTGCCAACCCCCATTGTCTTCTGACTTCCTTTCTTTTTCTTTTCTTTTCTTCTCTCATCTCACGAGACTCTTTCTTTCTCTCTCTTTTCCTCTCCATTGTCTCTCTTCTTTTTTCTCTTTGATTTCTTAAAGATTAAAGATCATCAACCTAGCTTCAAGGTAATCAAGAATCAACCTAGCTTAAAGGTAATCAAGACAGAAATCCGAAGTTATTTTCATAGATCTTCCAAAATCAAAAAAACAAGATCAAGGGTTTTTACAAACAAAATCACTATTTTTCTTCAAGCTTGGGGTAAGATTTTCTAAGCCAAAAACCTTGATTTAAATCTGTGTTTTGGTATGAGAATTGTGAGAAATGTGTTCTTGATGTTTGTGGGTAATTATATAAGGTTTTTGAAGCTTGATTTACATAGATTTTTGTTTAAAATGAGTTTTTGAGAAAGTTTTGAAAAGTTTGATTTTTTGGTTTAGATTTGTTTGTTAAGCATGAAAATTTTGTGAAGAAAGATCTGCATGTGTTTAAGTGCCATAATTCTTGGTTTTTATGCATTTTCTATACCTTAGAAATTGATAAAAATAATCGGATTGAGTTTTAAAGTTTGAAGCCCTGAAAAATGGGAAACTAGATTTCTAGAAAGTGCTCTGTCGACAAGTCAAACCATGTAGCTCGATAGGCTAAAGTCTAAACAAGACTGGTAGTTGAACCTTGGAGATTGACAGGCCGGCTGAGGGTCCAAAAATAGTAGTTTTGTTCAGAAGGCGGGAAACATTGATCGGTAGACCAAACTCACTTGTTTTTCATTTTTTTGTGTCACAAAATGTTTCAAGGATTTCATATGAATGATTATCGCACACTAATAAGAATAGATGAAAAATTGGTATGATTAGGGAGTAGGAATTTAGTTAAAGGATGGTTATTATATACGTCATAGGATAACAAAATACTTAGAGCTTACATGGTAAACTTAGTATTGTGAGCTGGAAGTTATCAGCATGGTATTCACCAAGAGGTAAGGATTCTATTACTCATCTTTTGTGAGGTTTTGGTAAATTAAAATTTGGATGTTTTACATTGCAGGATATGTACGATATTTTAAATGTACATGATTCATTACTACAAATTTTGAATTAGACGACCCTTATTTATTGACCGTTTCTTAAAAACAGCCGTGGTACCACGAGAAAAGCGCGGTGAGTTACGCCTGTGAAAACGAAGACCGTCGTGGAAGGGGGTGGGAGCTACCATGACGGTTTTTTAAAAAACCGTCGTGGAAGAGGGGGGTTTCCACGACTATTTTTTGAAAAACCATCGTGAAAGAGGGGGAGCTACCACTACGGTTTTTCAAAAAACCGTCGTGGAAACCCCCCTCTTCCATGACGATTTTTTAAAAAACCATCGTGGTAGCTCCCACCCCCTTCCACGATGATTTTTTAAAAAACCGGCGTGGTAGCTCTAGTATTCCACGACTGTTTTTAACAAAACCGTCATAGTATCTTATTTTAAAACCCCTTTTCCACCTCGACATCAGACACAATTCAGAAACTCGCATCTCAAATATAGACACAGACGCGTTCAAATCAGCTGCTGCCATCCCTCTCCGCCTCCACACTACTTAATCTCAACCCAAATTGTAAGTTTTTGTTATAAATTGATAAATTGTTGTTGATTGTGTTGTATAATTAATCCAAAATTGATAAATAGTTGTTGATTTTTTTGTTTATTCTGTGAAATTTGTATTGTGGATCATGGGTATGATTTCTTTGTTTTATAATGAGTATGTATAACTTGCGACCGTTGTCGGTAGTGGTGTTTTCGTTTTATGATTAATTAATATATATAGGTGGGTATATATATATATATGTAGATTGTGAAATTAATTTTAATTTAATATTGCCTATTTATTATTTCGACTTAGGTATTGCAAAATGGATAGGAAATGGATGTGGGATTTTTGATTGTTTAGAGAGTATGTGAATGGTGTGGAAGAGTTCTTGAATTTTGCCAAAAGTCATGCCAATGTTGATAAAATTCGGTGTCCTTGTGTTCAATGTGGAAACCATAGATTGCATCCAATTCCAATTGTTAGAGGATATTTATTTCAAAATAGAATTATAAGTAGTTATCAAACGTGACATTTTCATGGCGAGTCTAATTTCAATCCAACTTTACTAAGTAAAGAAAAGCAAGCTATTGTGGAGGATATTATGGATGATCAAGACAATATGGTTGACATGGTCAATGATTTAGAAGAATACTTTGTGCACCATTCGGATTTATTTGAATATTATCATGTGTAGCAAATGTTTATTACAAATTTTTGACGACGGCTTTTGCAAAAATCATCGTGTAAAAGTATCTTCAACGACGGTTTTTTTCAAAAACCGTCAGTGGAATATATAGATTCCACGACCGTTTTCAAAAAATTCAAAAATTTGAAGAATTATTATTCCACGACCTTTTTGTGAAAAACCGTCGTGGAAGACAGATCTTCAACGACGATTTTTCAAAAAACAGTCGTAAAAGACCCAGCCTTCCACGACTATTTTTTGACGAAAACTGTCGTGAAAGGTGGATTCTTCAAATTTTTGAAATTCACGTCACCCACCTATATCTATGCGCGCCCAAGGTTCCTAATATGCCTCACTCTCCTCTCTCAAATCCCTCTTTCTATCTCTCTAAAACCTCTCTTTCTCTCTCTAAAATCCCTCACTCTCTCTCTAAAATTGCCTCCACCGTGCTGCCATCACCTCCACCGCGCCGCCAGCACCTCCACTGGGCAGCCCTCACCTCCACCGCCGGTAAGCTCCCCCTCCCTCTATCTCTCCTCTTCCCCCTCCCTCTCTCTCTCCTCTTCCCCCTCGCCCACCCCCCCCCACCCCCCTCTTCCCCTTTGCCAACCCCCCCACCCCCCATGCCCCCCTCGCCCAACCCCCCCACCCCCCGCGACCCCCCACCCCCCTCTTCCCCCTCGCGCGCCCAAGCCCCCCACCCCCCGCTCACCCTTCTTCCCCCTCACCCAGCCCCCCCACCCCCCTCTTCCCCCTTGCGCGCCCAGGCCCCCCACCCCCCTCTCCCCCTTCTTCCCCCTCACCCCCCACCCCCTTTGCCCCCCTCGCCCAGCCGCCCCCACCCCACACCCGCCCCTCGCCCATCTGTGAAATTGTGTAATTAAAGTTGTAAAGATGTGCATAATGTGTACTATGTGAGGATATGTAAATATGTACAATAGGAATTGGAATTATGTGAATCTGTGTAATTTGTGGAATTATATGTGTAATTGAAATTGTGAATTTGCCAATATGTGTAACATGTGAAATGAAATGATTTTGTGAAATTATGTTGTTGAAATTGTAAAGTTGTGAATATATGAAGATTTGAATACATCAAATTATGTCAATATATGTAAAGTTGTGCATATGTGTAATATGTGAGGTTATGTAAATATGTGTAATATGTGAAATTATGTGAATATGTGAAATTTGTGAAATTAAATATGTAATTGAAATTCTAAATTTGTCAATATGTGTAATATGTGACATTAAAAAATATGTGAAATTGTGTGAAAATGTAAGAAATGGAATATGTGAAGATGTGAATATGTGTAGTTTGTGATTTAATATTAGTATGCATGTGCTAGTTTTAGAATACTTTGCACAGGTACAATGTCTTGCCCCATTGATAGTGATGAGTATGAGGACGAGTACGAAGATTGCACTCCATCTTCACTGCAATATAGCAAGGGAAACCAACGAAGTAAGCCACGAAGGAGAATCGAATTTGATCCAAATGTAGACTTTGAGCGAAGGGGTACATTAATGAAAAAAATTCATCGGATGAGAAAGAAAGGTTTAAGAATTGAAGTAACTTTTGATTCAAAAGGCCAACCGAAAGGTGCACCCGGTCATGAATTAAGCAGTTGGATCGGAGTCCTCAGTCGAGAGCACATTCCAATATGGACAAAAGATTGGAGGTCTAAGGATTTAGATAAAGTCAAAGATGTGATTGGAGAGAGATACATGCAGCTTTCACAGTTGAGGATTGGTATAGGAAAAGGGCTTTGAAGGTTTGTGGTGAATTAGCAAAGGGGTTCAGATCTGACCTCTATGTTACCTTCGTACAGCCATACCTTTCTATTCCGGAGGAGGATGAGAATGTATATAAACGGCCTCCTACGGTAGTACACTACTACCCCTCCATAAACGATGATGATTGGAAAGCTTTTGTGAGGTATCGACGTTGGACCGAATTCCAACTGCTATCATTAAACGCAAGAAAAATGCGAGCGGAGAATGAATACTGCTCTATGGTTGGCCGAGTCAGATATAGAGAGCTCGAGCAATCCTTGATACGTTAATATCTTACTCATATTACATATATCAATTATTCTATCATTACTATGTTGCTAACATAGCGTAACACAGTTTGCAAAGACGGGCGTGCTACCAACACGGGAGGAGTTGTGGGTCAAATCACGTCAAGCTCCCGATGGCCAGTTCAAAAATCCAAAAGTAGCAGAAATTGGGAAATTGATTATAAGTTTACTGACCACAAACAATTAAT
The DNA here is from genome assembly GCA_025403435.1 of Artocarpus heterophyllus. Lineage (NCBI taxonomy): Eukaryota > Viridiplantae > Streptophyta > Magnoliopsida > Rosales > Moraceae > Artocarpus > Artocarpus heterophyllus. The sequence continues at coordinate 21,500,636 of CM046341.1, forward strand.
TTGTAATTTAATACCAGATCAAGAATTGCTTAAATAACATGGTTGTGTTGTTTTATAGGATGAATACACAACGCAACAAAGTCAAGGGAGCTTCCAATCAGTCGGTAATGATGACATTTTGATGAGGCCACTAAGGAAACCGAAACATTCAGGACGTGTTCGCGGTCAATCGAAGTATGTGAAGTAGTCTCAATACTTTGACCTCTAATCAGGTACTTCGAAATTGAATTCTGAAATGTCGAAGATGCAGATGGAGATTGCAAAACTATGGGGTCTTGTGATGGAGCTCATTTCCCAAGGACTGTACCAAGTCGACGGATGATAGCATCCTACAACGCAACAGCGTCAAAGCTAGTTGTAACCCTCCCAATAATGTAGCAGAAGGTCCTAGAAGCTCCAGAAGCTTTAGAAGCTCTAGAAGTCCAATTGTCACCTCCTTGTCAAGAGCCCGAACAATGTAAGCTCTTCGTTGAGGATAGAGTTAATGGTGGGTGTGCACTTGTTGCGCTTGGAAAGGTGTGGATGAAGAGTCTTCCAACTGATACAGTTCATGGACAACTATTAAGGTAAGAGAACGTGCGCGTTAGCATCACTACCATCAGAGTTAGAACAACTGAATTGCCTGTTCCAACACTTGAAGCAACAACTGTGGGTGAAGCAGCCGGAAGCTTCATCGCATGGCCGAAGAGGTTAGTTGAAGTCATCACATTGACGAAGACGAGTCGAGCGCCTAGCCATGTTCCACAAGATCTAAGCGGAAAGAAACGCCAAAAAAAGACAAGCTCTACAAAAGCAAGAGAATCACAACCTGAGGTAGAATAAGAACAAGAGCAAACCGTTGCTAATGAGCAACTGCAAGCATTTAACTTCGCTTCAATACCTCAAGAATTTATGCAATTAGCTCTATACGCACATTCTTTCATGCGCGATGGGTCGATGATTCAGTGGCCAATACCAGTAAATGTCACTGGCAATGAATTCCCTATCTATGTGGGGTATGAAGACGTTTACTACTTCATCAACTTTGATAAAATTGGGGCAAACTGTATCTTGGTATACCTCAGGTAATAACTTCATCCTTATTTCATATTTTTAAAATATAAGTAGAGTTGTAAGGTGCTTTCAAATAATTGACTATTTTTTTCTATTGTAGTTTTTGTGAACTTCAAGGCTTGGCACAAAATTTCGGCTTCATATCTCCGGCCATTGTTTCAAGTGCTACAAGAGACCTACAGAGTGATCGTAGAGAGCGCGCCACATTACTCCTCCACCTATTAGCTCAAGCACCAAGGAGGAAATTAATCTTCTTTCTATACAATGTTGGAGAACATTGGATGTTGGGACTTATTTCACCATGGGAGGACCAAATATATTGGTTTAACCCCCTCGGACACCCACCACATGAGGATTTTGTATCAATCACGAGATTGTAAGTATTAATATTCTCTTATAAATTTAAATTAAATTTTTTTAGTCCCATATATTTGTATCGTCTATTAATTCATTTAAAAATGACACATTGTTAGGGCACTTAACGATTGGAAGCTTCAAGTGAAAAGCGGTGTCACAAACCGACCGAATGGAACACTATATTCCAAACGTAAGTGTCCAAGACAACAAGGAAATGTAGAATGTGGTTTTTTTATTCTACGTTTCATGCGAGATATAATTACAAGTGGAATACAAGCCTTAGGAAAAAAGGATTTTCATATACATACAGATATACATGAAGTTAGATTAGAGTGGATACAATTTGTAAATAGGTATGTGCTTTTTAGATAGATAGATGGAGATGATAGATAAACAATTGCTGAAAATAGCTCAAATGTAAATCATCTTGTAAATACCTAGAAATTTTAATATACTCTAATTTTTGTAAGCAATCAGGGCCTTGTTGTAATGGATAACACCCGAAACTGGCCATCCCGTGGGAAAACAAAAATTTTTGGTGAATTTTTTTTAGGGGGAATACCAATTTTTCACGACGGTTTCATGAAAAACCGTCATGGAAAGGGGGGGATTCCACGATAGTTTTGTTAAAAACCGTCATGGAATCCCCCATTTACACGACGGTTTCTTGAAAAACTGTCGTGTAAAGTGGGGGATTCCATGACGGTTTTTCACGAAACCGTCGTGGAATCCCACCCCATTTTACCTCTCCTCGCTCCAATTTTTGTATTACATGATGGTAAAGAACCGTTGTGAAAACTCCACGTTGTACCACGACTAAAGCTTTCACAATAGTTTTTTGACCATCGTGGAATCCACAGTTTATAGTAGTGATTATACCATAACACGATGATGTGGAACTCATCCTGTATTGTACAGCGAGGAAACATAATGATTTGACACCTATTGTTTTAAATTGAGAAGCATGACACTACAAGAAAAACTACATTTAATGATATATTATTAACCACATGTAATTTTTGAATGTCGTTGAAAAGTACATACAACGATATCTCCAGTAAAGTTGTCGTTAATGATATTTAAAATAATAATTAACGACATCTATATAAACGTCGTATTAAACGCCTTCTTTTAACGACAATAGTTTAGAATTGTTAAATTATTTAACGACAAGTAGGAGATATCGTCAAAGCCTCAGAGATTCTACGACACCCCTTATAGATGACATTGGTCAAGATGTCGTCTATAGAGGGTCTCGTAGAATCTCCAAGGCTTTGACGACATCTCCTACTTGTCGTTAAATAATTTAACGACACTTAACTATTATCGTTAAAAGAAAACCTATAAGCGACGTCTATATAGATGTCGTAAATTATTATTTCAAATGTCATTAACGACATGTTTGTTAGAGATATCGTTGTATCTACTTTTCAACTACATTCAAAAACTACATGTCGTTAACAATATGTCGTTAAATGTAACTTTTCTTGTAGTGTGGTTAGGAAAACTAACTCCATAAATAACGATTGAATATAGAAGAATGGTGAGACGTGAAGAGGGCAACGGTTACATCCTTGGGCACGAATACCCTTAAAAGTAAAATAGGGGGCGGTGATGACGCTCCTTTGGATTGAAAGTCCTAGAATGCACTGTACAAGAATCGACTTGGTGAGGATTTGGGATTTGATATCCCCTCATCGGAACACCCTTGGAATGATTGGAGGGTGGTCAAGTGCGCCCATGTGGGTTTCAATGAGTTGAGTGATACTCTATTGAACGTGGATACCTAGAAATACATATCTTATTTTAGAACACCATATTATTGCTAGATATAGTATTCAAGGTTTGCTGTATTTTAAGGGTAATTTATCTCAGAACCTCTTAGCAAGCATTCATAATAGGGGCAAATAAAACCTTAAAAAAGTATTCCTATATGCCTCTAACTCAACTCCTATTTCTAAATTTTCTAACTTCTATTTTAAGTTTTCTACCCATATTTCTCCAACCAAAAGTGCACCAACCCTTCTGTCTTGATAATTGAGTCTTAAAAATTATGGCGACATTGTCTAATACATATGGCCAAAATTAGAGATGTTATGTCTTTGGCTTCTCATTAATGTAAATTTACGATGATGTTAAGCAACGAAATATTCTGTCTTTAGAAAATTTTACATGGAAGTTCAATAGATCAGCGCCCTTAAATGTTTGATCCAGAAAAGGTTCCCATTTTTTTCCCAATGGAGATTTTTGGCAACCAAACAACGAGTTCTCAAAGATTATGACAAAGGGAACATTATTTGCACCTCCTCATGTGGAATCCATGTTGAAGAATTTGTCGATTTTGGATGGCTGTCATGGCCTGCAAATAGTTACCACAGAGTGAGATGGAACTGATTTTTCGAATTTGTTGACCATAAAATTCTACCAACAACTAAAAATCAAATTCCTAAATTCAAAACTTAATTGAGCAAATCAAAACAACAAAAAATTCAAAATATAACAAACCAAAAAAAAAAGGAGCACAAGCGATGTGCAGTGGTTCGACCAAGAATAGCCCACTTCACTGATTTTTCACTATTGATAAAGTTTATTACACACTCAATCTCACCAGTTTGCTCTCAGAACAATTTTGGCATAATAAGGGCATACAATTCTAAGTTCCCTACCCCTTTTCGAGTCAACTAACCTCTTATTTATAGTGTGCCTATGTCATCGGTTATTTCATGTCGCTTGTGCTGTAACATTCGGAAACCAAATGTCGTCATGGTGATGGACAACACCCTATTATGACAACAGTTGTAGGCAGTTGCCCTCATTCTTTTCGAAGAGTATTGGAGAACGGTTTTTGATTGTATTTCTCCATGTTCAAATTGTATAAAGTCGGATTTGATAATTCCTCAAAAAATGTTGAGCTATCATCTCTTAGCCAAGGCTTCATTGTTCCTCAAAAAAAATATTGAGCTCTGCCCTCTTACCACGGCTTAGTTGTTCCTCAATGAAAATTTTTGACGAGACTTAGTTGTTCCTCAACATTGAGCTATCCCCTCTTGCAAGAGGCTTAGTTGTTCTTCAATGAAAATGCTAAGCTATCCTCTCTTACCTAGGACTTAGTTGTTTCTCAACGAAAATGTTGAACTATCCTCTCTTAGATGGGGCTTAATTGTTTCTCAGCAATAATGTTCAGCTATTTCCTCTTGGTCCCTAGGGTGGGACTTGAGGATTCCATGAGAAGGGTGGCGGAAATTTCCTAAATGGAAATGTTAAGCTATCCCCTCTTAACTAGGGTTTAATAGTTCCTAAAGAAGGATGTTGAGCTAATCCTTCTTAGTCCCTCAGCAAAGACTTGGGGATTCAGTGAGAGAGATGGCAGACATTTCCTAGATAGAAGTGATGAACTAGTTTTCCTTGGTCCCTAAGTTAGGACTTGATGATTCCTACAGAAGGATGACGAGCATTCTTAGACAGAAATGATGAGCTATCTTTTCTTAGTCTCTAGGTTAGGACTTAATGATTCTTTGAGAGGAACATTGAGAGAGATGACAAACATTTCCAAGATGAAAATGTTGAGTTATCCCATGGTCGAAGATTTCTCGCCATTAAGGCACAAAACATTTAGCTGAAGAATTAATGTTCAATTGCTTTGCATTGATAACGAGTATAATAGATTGACTATTTAATCATGTGGTATAACATAATTTTAATTGAATTAGAAAAATATCTGCATTGCGGCTGATAGGGAAGATAACAAATATTAAGGTAAAGCGTGCAACGGTTATCTCTCCTTTTTTATTACTATTTATATGTTTTTATTATTTATTTAATTCTTTTTTCTATTTTTATTGAGGAAAACATTTATTGTCGACTTAGATATTATATCAGGGGCTTAATTAGGAAAACATGTGAGGCATTATTTTTCAATCTAACTACTCTTGTAATAAATTTGAAGCATATCATTTTCAAAAAATATAAAGACATAATTTATCACAAGTATTTTGAGTTAGGGTAAAGCAAACAAGTATTATCTAAGGGTATTTTGGCCTTTTTGGTTAAAAGAAATAGTATGAATCAAAGGAAGAAAAAATAAATAGTAGAATATGATATTAATAGTAAAGAAGTGATATATCACCTAATTTACTACGATATCTTTGTTTGTTAGAGTTTCTAAGTAACACATTGGATGAGAGTTTCAAAACTTATTTATATTAAGTCTTTTTAACGAGAGTTTCATAGCATCTGGTGGAACAAAATAAAGATTCGTGATCTTTGTTATGTTTCCCAAGTCAGATTGTTCAGTGGAGAGTGGACTATTAATTATCGAGAACAAGAGTATATCTTTGTTCAACCTAATGGTGCCACACCCAAGCCCGATCATGTTAATGGTGGGACTCAAGCTAAATGGGTCCCACCTATTTAGAATTGTTACAAACACAATATAAATGATGCTATATCCTTTCAAAATATGGAAGCTAATGTATCTACTACTAGACAACTTATGCAAATAGGAGCTGTTATTAAGGTATCTGCTCATTTTGTGCAGCGTTGGCCAAAAAGTTAGATGGTGCTTGTGCTGCTTAAGAAGATGAAGCTTAAACTTTTGCTTTATGTTTGCTTTGGGCATGAGATGTGGAATTAAATCTTCAGTTGGAGTTAGACGTATTGATTATTGTACAAACTTTGCATGAGCTTGGTGTTTTATTGTTAGATGTGCATAGCTTATTGCCTTTTTTTCACAAATTACAATTTTACATGTATTTATAGAGACTAATAAAATAGTCCACTCATTGGCTTCTTATGCTCTTACTATAGACAATGAGTTTATTTAGTTGGAAGACTCTTCTTCAATAATAGAAACTGTTATTGTACAAAATGCTTTATTTTAGTAATAGTAGTTTCTATTTTTAAAAAAAAAACTTTTGGTTGCTTCACCAAAATAATTTTTCCTAAAATATGTCCCTATTTGAATTTTTTATGCAACTTTTTCAAATACTATTTATACCAATATATTTTATTTTTTTTAATGTGCTTTATTTATATATTATATATATTCAACCAAATACTTGTTTCCATTGAAGTGTGCATTTTGGTTGCTCAACTTTTTTTCCTTTCTAATCTCGCATCTTTAAATTTTCCTCATTCCAAGATACGTACATACATACATATATATATATATATGGTTGGTCTTAAGTCCGATGACAGATATCATACGGACGCTTATTTCAACCGTTAGATGAAGATTAAATAGACGTGATTTAAAAAGGGGTAAGCTAAAAAGAAAATAGTAGAAATAAGCACACGTAGAGGCATTTAAAAAGAGAACAAATGTGATTAATATTTTAAAAAGTATACTATTAAGTCGTTTAGTAGTCATACCGAGAAAACATGCCTAATCAAGCCCACGTGATATGGGGCCCTAGCATGTTGGGAGGCGCTTTGATAGCACATGTACTACACGCGCTTAAGTTGGCCCAATGAAGAAGTGACATCTGGCAATGTGTGGATTTTTTCGGATGGCTAGATTGTTGATGCAGCATTGAATGATGAATTAGAGTTAGCCACACTACAGTAGACTGCTAACTATGATGCTGATTGGGCGCTGAAAAATTTTTCAAAAAATTATGATTTTTGACCCTAGATTCCATTTTCCCCTACAAACAAGCCTAGAAAAATTATTTATTTTACAAAATAAAAACAACTAAAAATAATAAATATTATTAATAGCTTATTTAGCACAAACCTAAATAAAACCTAAAAACACAAACTAAAATAAAAAATACTACTTAATTAAACTTATGGTTTTGAACAAAAACAAATATTTTAAGAACAAAAACACTTAGAAAAAAATTATCTAAAAATCTTAATAACATAACTAATACAAAATACACTAAAACATGCAAAAATGCTAAGTTAGAGGATAAAGTTGAAAAATAAAAAGGTAAAACCTTTGAAATTTACCTTATAAAATGAGCAACCAAAGTTTCTAAACACAAGGAATTGATATGAATATCATTAAATCAATGTTTATCATGATTGATAAGATTTAGAAAATGCACATTTCTTAAAGCTAAAATCAATCATTTTACATTCATATTTCTCATTTCACTCCTTAATTATAACATTTGTGTGTTTTATAGTATTTTCATGTGTTAGTGTGAAAATAGGTATAATTACATGTTTTTGGTGTGATTTTACGTTTAAATATATTTTTAGTAATTTTTAGAAATATTTTTGTGTGTAAAATAATTGGTTATGTATTTTATTCTATTTTTTGTGTTTCACTTTATTTTTAGTTTAATAAGTATTAATAAATATTTACATAATTTTCATAATTCTTAGCTTGTAAAATAACTTTCTATGTGTCTATTTGTTAGGTATTTTAAAATGAATAAAATAAGAACTAAATGGTACAAGAAATAGTAAAAATGGATCAACATACTCAAAGAAGAAGACAACCACCTTACAACATCTGCACATGGCTTCACGAGATTTGTCCATGCTAGCTTTGGGTTCCACTACATCAGCTTTGTGTCAGCCCCTGTGTCAAAACTCTGGCCACAATTCCATGCAAAGAAAGAACGCCTTGGGAATCTGACATTAAACGGCTCAGTTGTTTAGTTTGTAGGAAGCTAGATGGGAAATAGAATCTAGCTACATCTAGTTCAAAGCAAAATTTGTAAAGTTTTCATAATTTTTGCGTGTTTTTATTTTCTCTTAAAAAATGTTGAAAATTTATTTGAGGAATGATTTTGGTTTCAATGAAAAATCATTAGAATAATTGAGTGATGGATTTTCTAGAGACACATTCTAATAAACATAAATTTTTAATTCATTCTCGAATAAAATTTCATTAATAAAAGGATTTTTGTTTTTGTGTGCTTGTTATAATAGTTGTTTTAATAATTTTATTTGTACTGCTTACCTTTTAATGTTATTATCTTATTTGTCAGATGCATTATTTTTCTTCAATAGGTATTTTGTGTGTCATGTAAGATAAGTTGTCTTGATTTTTAAAATAAGGTCTTATTTTGTCAAAAGTTGTACAGTAGTGTTTTGTTTGTCAAAAGCTAAATAGTATTGTTAGGTGAAAATTTTCAAAAAGTTTTACAGTTATGTAACGTCTATCCATCTGTTTATATCTGTCCTCATAGCTGTCCTTACTTGTTTTTACCCAACACTTTATCCATTGTCTCTACTCAGATATGTATAAGATCTCATTTTAGGTTTAGATTTCAATCAAAGGGAAGTTAAATAGAGCCTGATAAAGAAAAAGAGTGTTAGATTTAGAAACCATTATGACATCCTCTTCCTAGTCATCTTAAAGCTTCACAAACATTTGTGTGTTTTATGCCTCTAATCCAGGAAAGGGTAATAAGTACTTAAATGTTGCATTCTATTCAGGTTACGTTTTGGTTAAGAGAAGAATGAATCTTGTGTATGGAGAGGGTAGTCTAAGTTTAATAGGTACTATTGCCATAGGAACTCGTTCTTGAGGTACTTCAGTTTTAGGTATTATTCCTGGTATTTTTACTCAAGGTCCTTTGTGTTGTCAAACCATAGGTATTGAAAGAATAGTTGTAGGTATCCCTGAGTGAATAAGAGATATGGTTAGCTCCTCTGACGCTTTTATTGCTTTAGTAGGAGGTCTAGGTACTCTAGAATAACTTTTTCCTATTACTACCTGAAAATTGTTAGGACTTCCTTCTAAACCTATTGGTCCATTAAATATAATTATTGGTTTCTTTGACAACTTGCTAAGTTTTTTAGATAATAATGTGGATTAGAACTTTCTTGTAGAGATCAAAAGGAAGATCTTTGCCTTTGCCCCAAGTGTGGAGGAATATCTCAAAAAGATACAGATCATCACTTCCAAGACAAACACTGTAACTTCCAAGCTAGATTGGAAGAAGGAAGATAGCAGAAAATGCTTTCAAGAATTAGATCTTTCTCTCTAAAGTCTTTGATATTTTGTTTTACATACAACATATTAATTTATGTTTATGTTTGTGTTTTTAATATCCGCCCTCGTGTGTGTGTATATATATATATATATATGTTTTTGCTCTTTTTGCTTAATCTTTTTAAACATTGGGGACAATGTTCAATTTAAGTTTGAGGGAGAGACTTGTGTCAAAATTTTCAAAATTTGTCAAATTTTTTCGATATTGTGTCTGTATTTTAATGAGATTAGTTTTAGAACCAATAAAAAAAATTAAAAAATTTTAAAAATAAAAAATGGTATGCTGTTTGTAAAATTTTAATATTCATGTTCTCTAGAGTCAAGATGGCTGAGTAAAGGATTTTTCTTGAAACACATTTTAATGTGGTCCAAAAATGTAATCTTGTGTGTTTGTATAATCTCATTTTTGCATCTTCTTTTTCTTGCATACATGTTTGAAGATGACTGAGGTAAAGAATATCGAATATTCTTGAAACGCATCTTTGCCTTATTAGAAACAATTGAGTAAAAGAGTGATTAGCATTCTTGAAATATGTTTCTGCATATTTGTAAAACTGTGTGTCTACATTGCATCTGACTGTTTTAATTAAAAAAATCTAAAAAGTCTAAAAAATAAAAAATATCAAAATAAAAAATATATATTTTGTTATATATGTAAATATTTTTGTTTTTCGGTTATTTGCCTCCTGTCGAATGACGATATTAAAGGTTATATCATTTTCATGACTTGTGGTGATTTTTCCCCATCCCGAGCACTCAATTTCTAACTTTAATTTGTTATACTAATTTAGAGACTATATATGTTAATATTATTTGTCAATTTTCTATTAAAATTCGAACAAAATGACCATTTTTGTTGACAGTTCATATTTCAAGGGAAATGAATGTTACGTTTTGAAGTTTACAGGGTAAAGTGTTACAAAGGCTATAATTTAGGAGGAGTTTTTGTAATTAATCCTAGATATAATTTTGGCCACCTTTGGATCATTTGAGCCTTTCAAGTTAACTTGTTTATGTTTATATCTCTAGTTATCTGTTGAGCTTAATATTTCCCTTTTTCTTTGTCACCTACAAATTTTAGCCTAGCCGATAAATAAATTCATAACTCTCTTTTTATCTTTCAATCATAGGCATTTGTTCAAATGTTTGGATTCATGCTGATATTATGGGAGGATGAGTAGGGTTTTGAAAGTTTGTTACAAAAGTCTGTCTGTTTGTTATGAAAGTTTGCTTTGTTTATTTTGTAATTTTTGTTTACTCTATAAGCCTATTGAAAAAGTAAAAAAAAAAAAAGTAAACAAAGAAAGAAAAAAAGTAAAAAAAAAAGTTTAAAAAAAAGCTGAATAAAAGTGGATGATACAAGGAAATTTATATCAAGTTTGGGTTTGTTACTTGGGAAATAGATAGTATATTTTAAAGGTCCGAGAATGGTGTAAGTATCTTGTAGGTAAATTAAGTCACAAATCTATCTTTTATCCTACCTTTTACCCTATATATTATAAACTAAATAAAGTCCTAATGATCTTTAATGAAGTGTTATACTACATTAGTGGAGGGAGGGATGAAAAACAAACTTATGAGATTTTACTAAAATAAATTAGTTTATTTTAACGTAAATTTATCTAGTTAGTATGCACTAATTAGTGATAGAAAATCATACACATAGGGGAAAATCTATCTTTAATATGAGACATGCTCTTGAAATGAACCATAAGCATGATTAATATTTGCATTTTCACTTTGAGGAATGAATCTAAGATAATCCCTGAGGAAAATCTATGAGGAGTCACAACTTTTGAAAGACCAAAATTGTTGGTTTGAGCAATAAGCTGATTAGGGGTTTGATGAGACTTAAAAAATACACATTTTTTATGAGCTAAAATCAATCATTTTATATTCATATTTCTCGTTAAACTCCTTAACTATAACATTTGTGTTATATAGTATTTTTGTGTGTTAATGTGAAAATATGTATAATTACATGTTTTTAGTGTGATTTTATGGTTAAGTATGTTTTTGGTAATTTTTAGAATTTTTTTTGTGTGTAAAATAATTAATTGTGTAATTCCATTGTATTTTGTGTGTTTTACTCAATTTAAAAATGAAACAACATACTCAAAAGAAGAAAACAACCACCATATAGCATCTCCATATGGCTTTACGAGATTCGTCCATGCTAGCTTTGGGTTCCACTTATAACGCCCCCCTTACGGACGTCACAGATGTCGTTACATTCATACATTCATACTTATTTGAGCTTTAAACATAAACATAAGTCCAAAACTTATACGATACTTTAATAGAAAATGTAGTTAAGGAAAACATAACCAGGATCCATTCATACATATATATATTTTTTTAAATAACATTGCTTAACTTATTCTATATCATAAATTATTCAACTACACTTTAAATTAATCATAAACTTATTTTAATAAAATGGATATATCAAGTTGTAAAATCATAACTTATAAAAAAACAACACATCACTTAAAAGTTACTTGTTCCCACAGTTCGGCAGGCCGAACTTGGGACTTCGGCAGGCAGGACATGATCGGCAGGCCGGAGTTCCTCAACCGATAGGCCGGTAGAGGCTTTGCAAATCTGAGCTTAAAAACTTGTCATCGTTCGGCAGGCCGAATGTGTGATCGGCAGGCTAAACCTTCAAACATCGGCAAGCCGACCAATGATGTTCGGCAGGCCGACTGAGCCAAAATCCTAGAGAAAACTTAATTTCAAAACAGATTTAACTTTTCATAAAAATGCGGAAGATCAAAATTCTTTAAAATGAAAAAATAAAATATAAAACCATAGTTCATGTATTCTTAAAACTTATCATAAAAATATGTTCAAATAATAAACTTGATTAAAAATACATAAACTTTATTCTTGGCGTTCTTTACACATAAACTTTATTCTTGGCGTTCTTTCGGTTACAATTCATCGTACTTTGTGCTCACACGCCTTCCCATGTCCTATGCCTAATCCATGATTTTCTTACCCTTATCTGCAACATGACATAAACTTGAATAAGCTAATGCTTAGTAAGTACATATAATTCTCACAATTTAAAAACATTTCATATACATCATCATCACCATCATAATAGTGCATTAAGCACATTTTCATAGAAACATATCTTTCATTACATTGACCATATTAAAACTTATTCCATTTTATCTTAAGGGCCCAAGTGTTGCACCATAAACATCATAGTAGGCGCGCCGTCATGAGAGGAGAAGGGTAGCTAATCCCAAACCAAACATGACATCATAACTTATCATAACATAACATTGGTGTGCCACACTTATTAGCTGATACATATATACATAACTTTCATACTTTGAAACATGTCATCATCATACATGCATAACTTTAAATCATGAAAGTCTTTCATAAGAAATCCTTTGAGGAAAATAACCATAAAATCATCATGAACATCATTGTAAAAATAACATCAAACCTTATAAAACGTATCATGTTGCAGGTGAGAATGTACTTACCTTAAAGCTAGCTTACTTAACCTTAATATGCTTTGGTGACGACGCCGCGTTCTCGATATGCTCGTTCCTTTGCGTGTTCATGCCATTTATCCATTTAAAAATACAATAAAATTAATACTTATTATCATTGTGTAAATCATCCATTTATATAACATTCATTCATATCACATCACATATAAACATAATTCATAACATGCATCCTTAAGTATAATCATCGAAACACCTCATACATTACAATCATGAAAAATCTGTCAACAATAATAATAACGTAGATGAGTAATCTTTTGAATACATTTTTCTAATAATTTAAAATACATATATTTTAAATTTTAAAATTCATACAAACATCTTATTATCATGCATTTCAATATCATAAAATTATTTTCTCATTAATAAAATCATTTAAGCATATAAAACATTTCATAAAACGAAAATCCAAAAAAAACATTGTTAAAACAGTTTTCTTAACCTAATTTCATAGAAATTTCATAACATAAAATACACTCATCAAAATATTACTAAACTTTGTAGTCTATATCATAACATATACATGAACATTCTTACCAAATTTTGTGAAAAACATCATTCATTTGCCCCTTGAATAAAAATTACATTTTTCATGCATCATAGCCAATAGCAATATTTACTGTGAGTGGTACAAGATTGAAAATTCATAACTTATCATGGACATATCGAAATGACTTGAAATTTGGAGGAACATCACATAACACATGCATGAATAATATATAAAAAAAATTCAGGACAAAATACAATACCTAGAGGAAGATATTGCAGACGAATTGAGGAGGAGAAATACTTTTCAGAAACATCAAAAGAAATGAATTCTTACCTTAAAAATTTTCTTCTCAAAACCCTTGAATTCAACCAAAGAAATATAACTTTTTCTTTCAATATTTGCAGAGAATTTTTGAGAGAAAGAAGGATGGAATTCATGAAGAAGAGAAGAAGAAGAGAGAAAGACAAAAGAAGCATCTCAGAAATTGAGAGAGAGAAGACGTGAGAGGATGAGAGAAAAATGGAAAAAGAACGTTAAAATTTTTTTAACGTAATGAGCATAACTGACAAAAAATTCAATACTCTCCATTAAGTCAAAAATTTTCTAACTAATTGATGGCTAAATTTGCGTGGAGAATGGAGAGAAAAGAGGGTAAGTCAAACAAATCATTCATCACTTACCATATTTTGCCCTCTCAAAATAGGAAACCATTTAAAATAATACCAATCAATGCGAAGTCAAACCTTTTATTTCCTTCACTGAGGAAATTAATCCATAAATATGCCAATTAATCACCCAATTAACGTAATTATGTCAGCCATAAATTTGGAGAGATTTCTGCTGACTGCTCGTCAGTCATCTTCGGCCTGCCGATTCACCACATCGGCCTGCCGGTTCCACCCAGTTCGGCCTACCGATGGTTTCCATCGGCCAGCCGATCTTTGGCAGACTTTTTGGCCTGCCGAACTTAAAAGTCTGGCCTGCCGAACTATCCTTAAAATACTATACTTATAACATTCATGTCATTATTGCATCATAATTAAACATACATTATAATTAACATGAACACTTGAGCACAACGATTCCATGCGGTCGTCACCTGTCATAAGCTTGAAATAAAAGTTAGTAACATTAAGATCGTATATCATAACATATAACATAAATTATTATTAATATTTCCTTAACATCGTTACTAACTTAATGTGATCTGTTACATAAAAATAGGTGGGTGTTACACCACTTCATCAGCTTTGTGTCAGCCCCTGCGTCATCAAGTTTTTGGCGTGTTTAGCATCATTTTTCTCCCTTTTCCCAGCATACAAATATCCATTTATAAGAATGACTATGGGCCCACATTATAAAATTCGAGCCTGAGAAAATGATTGAAGAACATGTCATAATTATTTGAAGACTTATTTCTCTGTTTTTGGATTTTTTATTATGTTATATTACTTGTAGATCCATTATGTTTCTTATTTTGTTGTAAATTAAATGTAGGAAAGATAAACAGAAAGTTTAAACATAGGCCTTTAATGTTGGATAAGGCATCTCAGATGCCATGCATATATTTCATGTGTGAACTTTTATTTTTTTTTGTTGACTTTTGCATGCAGCTCGCATGCTTCTTTCGTATATAAATAGAAGGCTTTGCCTCAATGTAATCTTTGTCTTTCATTAGTCAGAGACTTGAGTTCTACTTATGCTCTGTTTAATTAATGTTGAGATCACATGTAATATTTCCGGTAAATAATATTTAAGTTACTTTTATTTTGAAAACATGTTTTTAAATTCCTTTTTAGCTGAGATAAGTGGGTGAGATTGTGATTAATTTCACTTAGTTATGTTTAGTTTTTCTCCTTTTTCTAAGCTGTTATAATGCCAAAATCATTATAGAAAGCTTAGTAAATTTAGATTTATTTTAGGTTATTTTCTTGTAAATTTGGAGAGTTTGATTTATCATAGACATAAACTGACACGTGTAATGTTTAGGAGAACTTTGATTTATCATCGAAGAACTTTGATTTATCATCGACAAAGAATGGCATTGTAAATACTTATAATCTATCTTCAAGGTAAATTTTTTAACTAACTTTAAGTTTATATTTATTTGTTAACTTGATTTTTTCCTATATTATAGACATGAACTAATAATGCTTGATAATTCTTGATTAGTCATAGACAGAGGATTGCATGGCATATTCTTAAATCTTTTTAGCAAATGTTTAGGAGAACTAAAATATAATTAAGTTAGAAACCAGAATTAATCCTTTAACCTCAACATTTTCATAATTATTGTTTTCTTTAAATTAACCGCATTTCTTATTGTTGAAGTTCAATAATTAATCTTAATTTTTTGTTTTAGATTTGTTAATTTTCTCGTAAACTCGGTAACCCACAAAATCATAAAATTTACAGAACTTGTAAATAATTTGAAATTAAATTGTAAAAACTTGTAAATAATTATCTAACTCGGTAAATAAATAAATAAATAATATAACAATATATTGCACCTTTGCAACATCTTTCCCTATGGGATTGACCTACGGACTCACTGAGTATTTATTACTTGTAGCAACCTTATACTTGAGCTTATATCGGATTGTACTTCTCAATACCAAACAATGATCAATAAATATATTCCATGTTGACAACTCCATAAAGTAGAGTTAACATATAGCTTTTTTGGTTTTAAAGTTTCTAACGTTAATGACATTTTCAACATTTACTTTAATGAAATTACATTATCTATTTTTCCTGATTGAATTTGAATGTTTGGATTATAATTTAATATGGTAATAATAATGCAAGAATAATAATTTCCCTTCATAATTTAATTTAAAATTTTCTCATTGTTTATGAAGAACAAGTGTCACATGTCGCGCAATTCAAGAGCTCAACTCGTAATCATTCACATGAACTTAGAACTTAATTTCATATTATTTAAATTCGCAATTTCATATAAGTTTTATTACCAGTTCTTGGTTACCATTAATATAGTATTGGCTAAAATTAGTTCTACTTCATTATAAGTTGACACTTAATACAAATTCTACCGAGACTATAATATTTGCAAATTCTTACTTTTATTGCTTTCTTTCAAATGATAACTCATTCAAAACTATTCCCAACATGTTCTAACAATCAAAATGGAAAGCAATTACCGAAATAGATTACCTGAATAATTGTTAGTTTGCTCCATTTTAAAAAATAAATGAATGTTTACATTTTAGGGTTCGTTTGGTCTATGGCCTCGGAATGGTGTCATTTAGAACTTTATGGTTTGAACTATGGGTTCTAAACAGTGTTTTTGAAATGGCATTTGGAACATAAAGGTTTAAAATGAAAATAAAACATCACATAAAGTTTTAAAATGAGAATTGATATTTGAAAAACTATAATTTATGAAAGAAAAGCGAGAATAAGCATGGTTTTTACTGTAGAAAATAGTTCAAACTGTTGGAAACAAAGTGCGCAGCGGAATTTTTAAAAATTTTTCATCAGAGTATTTTCCAAAACACAAATTTGACATGTTATACATATAAATTAAACAGATCTTACTAACCTCAGTATGCCGAAGAACCTCCGCGACCTGTGTAGAGAAGTAACGTTCCAGAAGAGCCTCAACCAACTGGTCTTCTTTGCTATTCTCTATCCACAACCGGAGTGAGTGTGGGCTCACACGTACAGCTCTTCCACCGGTGACTCTCCTTCCAATCAATAGAGAGAACCCAAAGCTAGTGTTCGTGATTTGTGAACAAAAGCTCTCAGGGAGTTTTCAGATGCTCACTAGAAGAGTATCACTCTTAATCTCTCAAATTGATTTGAGTAAATCATTAGACTCACTTCCTTTTTATACCTATTGGTCCTTGGGGTCAGTCCATATCAGATTAGATCTCAAAAATCGAAACAGAATCAAGTTCGGATCAATATCTGATAAGATACGCGTGAAAAACGCGTAATCTTAACTGTCGCGGTCGGCATGCCGAACTGTGAGATAGGCAGGCCGAACTGGCCAGTTCGGCAGGCCGAACACGTCATCCGGCATGCCGAACTGCCGAGAAAAAATCTCCGCGAATCTTTTATTTTCCACCCGAGATTCTAAAGGATAAAGTCTCAGTTTTGATTCAAATAGCCCAATAGAAAAGATATATGATCAAAACAAACTTTATCAAGATAATTTCTAAGAAAATAAATCAATTCATAATAATTCTACAAGTTTATCTTGTTCTAATTGTCCAAAATTAAAACAACCGATAAACAGACAAGAATTATCCGAACGCCATAATTCAACAAGTTCATCTTGAACTAATTTCTTACATAATTAATTCAACCGATAAACAGACATGAATTATTTGATTCTTATAAATTTTAAACCAATCTGATAAATCCGACATAAGTCACCAATTATTGGAAAAGCACGCCGTGTCGTTACAGGATTTTGTGAGCTAGCAAAGGGGACCAAAATGGACCTATAAAGTTCAAGCTCATGATAATTATGAAACCCAATATCCCAGATATACATTTCACAATTATCAACTCCAACGCTACTCCACTAAAAGCTTGGAGCTGCACTCTCGAACTTTATAGAATTACGAAGCTCGTGTAGCTAAGTCTCCATGACATATCATAGTGTATCGCATCCCCATATGATCATCCATAATCGGCTTAAGGACAAGTTCTGTCTTACCTTCCCGATTATTTTTATCTTACGTTCCATTGTCTCACCATTAGAAAACTTACCATCCAAAGATAGTATACCATTCGGTTACACTTATGTATCCAAATGGTTGAGCGCTCCAGTTTTCCAATTACAGGACAACGCATATAAGAGGATATCATTACTCCTAAAGAGGAGCTATGGATTCCATATCTATGAATAACAAGTCTACGCTACCAAGAGTCATGCCTCCAACGTACCGGCATGCATGCCACTATAGAGATGTGGGAGTCACCCATTGGTACATCAAAAGACACAAGTCGAGACAACGGGCCCATTATTCATCTCAGGATTAAGATACAATACAAATGATTGTCTAAAGTGAATCGATTTGCCAAGACAGAATTATTAATCCAAATCAATTCACTTTATGTCCCGATCCAACACATCGTCACCTATGACAACGCGCCAATGTTTCTATTCACGGAGTCCAACTCCGATGGCCAAGACAAACCATCTCCCTAAAGGGATATAGACACCATAACAATCTTTACATGAATAAAGCGCCCAACTTTATTCCCTCGATTACAGATCATATATTTTAGACCATCACCTTAAGAGCCGTGTCTACCGCATAATCATCCCATCATATGCCCAACTCTTAAGATTTAGACTGACAGTCTCAGACTACTGTTTGCTTATCATACATTCAACAAATATGAACGTAAAGAGGACAATATTTGGTATATATAAATGAATAAATTCTTTATTGATAAAAATGTCTCCAAAAACGTATTACATTTTTACTCCTTAGAGCATACATGTCTAACACAAACTATGTGAACTTGAGGGGGAGCAAAGTTTAGATTTTGAGTGTTTTTGCTGGTTTAAAATCATTTATATAGTTTAAACTGGTCTCAGTTATTGCTTCACAAATACTAGTTTGAATTGCCTCTATAGTTTGAATTAGCTTAAATGGTTTAAACCTATATACCAAATGACTTATTAGTATTTCCTAGTTTACATTTTTTGTGATTACTTCTCAAATAAATACACAGTGGTTATCAATTTAATTAAATAAAATTACATACTATTGTCCTTCTATTATTCATTTTTTTTACTTTTTTATTCAAATAAAGTTACACTTGCACCCTTGATCTATAATATAATATTGTCCACCACTTTAAGTAACCCTATCAATCAGTAATCAACAGTCCTTTACCCAATAACATCTTCACGTGTATCAAAAGGTGTGCCAACTTGTGGCACACATCAGTGCTGGATTAAAACTGATACCGAATTTGAGAATTACCCTATACATATGTATATTATATTATAATGTGCTCCTATTGAAGTGAGAATTCAAAACTTTGTATTTCAAACATAAAGCATGTGTTGATTGAAACGTGTGTTTTGGTCCTTTGTAATATATCTTATTGAAATGCCTTTTTTAAATTATCTCTGTTAGAATATCTTGTAATCAAATATTTTTCATATAATTCTCAGAAAATGTTGATTTGTTAAAATAATTCTCATAAATATTTTTTTTTTCTAATTGCCCCAGTAAAACAATTTCTCTCAAATGCTCCCCTACGAAACATCTTTTTCTTGTAACCTTCTCAATAATAGCTTCTTATGGATACTTGTTTTCTAACTTAAAACGGTTAAAATAATATTTTCCTCAAATGTTCCTTACCAAAGCATTTCTTCTTGTAGCCATCTATAATAATATTATACAAAAAGTGATCCTCATAAATATATATTTTTTTTCTAATCGCCCACTATTTTTTAGATTATCTCTACCTAAATAATTTTGTTCCTACAACAACTCATCTACTATTTATATGCGTGTGTATGTATATATATAAACAACATTCAACCGAAACGTACATTTTGATTGGAACATTTATTTTAATCCCCTTTTTGTATATCTCTTCAGATCTTATGTTTTTAAATGTGACTTTATTTTTCTTTTTAAAACTTTTTTATTGATATAACTTTTCTCCAATGTGCCCTTGATTTTTTTTTTCTTTGGTAGTCTTCATAGATAATATGTTTTCAAATCCGACTCTAATAATTATCCTTTTTTTTTTCCTCTCTAATTGCATCTCATTGCGTTGTTGAAATAATTTTTCTTCTTATAAAAAAGCTATCTTTTTCTTGTAACCCATCAAGGAAATAAAAATAAACTTCTAAAAAAGTTTTACATTCATGTCTTAAAAAAATTCAATGAAATAAATATGAATCTGCAAATGCACATACTTCCTACTAGCAATTGAAGAGGAGTTATAACCATGACTAACTAATTAGCTTAGACTAATGAAATAAGGTTTGTTTTTGTTTTTTTTTTTTTTGGGAAAATAACTATGTAACACCCAACAATCGATTTAGACTCGCTTGTTATTAGTACATAATTGGGCTACAAATGCTATATTCTGTCCTCAATTTTAATCTTGACAAACAACAACAACAACAACACTAACAAGTGAATAATACTGTATGAGCGAATTAAGAAACATTATGGAAGGCTTATTTGATTATTAACTTTTAGGAGAAATTATACCAAATAACAGATTTTGCTATTCAATTAGTTAATAATGTCAAAAGTTTTAAAAATGTATTTAAAAAAAAGCAGAATGAATATTTTAGAAACATTAAAAGTCCAAATTACCCTAATATAAACTAGTCTGATTTTTTATCTTTCTTTTTTTTTAACCTACATTTCTTGCTCTCGTCCCTCTTTCTGTTCTTCTTCTCTCTCCGATATTTGTTTCTGCTCTATGGCCAGCCAAATCAACATCGAGGGAGGATGGCCATACCAGATTGGCGAGGAACGGCGGCCAGACCAAATCGACAAGGGCAGAGCACATACAAGTTCGAGGAAGCCGGAGATGTTGACGAGTTGGAGGTTTTGTTTTCGACGACAGGCGCAAGATGCACAACGGCTGCTCCATGCCGAGATCTAGACGAAGACATAGTTTCTTTTCTAAGGTAGTGGTTTGCCGGCGAACATTGTTTTGATGAACGGAGCAACGAACCGATCGACTCTCGTGACGAAGCTGTCGCGTTGGAAAGAAGGAGCTGTCGCACCGTAGATTGTGCGAGTCGCGATCTGAAGTTCTCGTTTGTGAAGGATTCGAGCTTCTCCCGCGATGGCTGGGTTCTTGGATCGACAACGGATCACGGCGATGGCGCTAAAGTGAAAGATCAGTGACGCCAAGTTTGTAGATGGACAGGATTCGGCTGTGGCCGCATTTGTTGTGTCGTTGACACCTTTTATAAAGATGTTTTCTTCAAACAGTTTTCTGTTAGATGTTTTTATAACTTGCTTTTGTTGAACTCGTTAAAAGTTTTGGATCTACTTTAGCTTTACATTTTGTCCTAAATCTCTCTTGTTTGTATAGTTTAACCATTGCTTCTGTTTCTTTTACTCGATCAATTGCTGTGATTTATAGAGCACTATTTGCTTATTCTAGTTCCATGTGTCACGTTTCATGCTGATGTTTGTGGAAATGGATGCATTTTGCTAAAATATGATCTCTGCCAGAGAAGTCCAGCAAAATCCACGACGGTAATGGCAGAGAAAAGAAAAAGGAAAAAAAAAATCAGTTTTATTTGTTTGGTTCATATTTATTTTTGCTCAGATTGGTTGAGATTTAGGTACTTTGATATGTTTTTGTTCAGATTGAACTTTGATTTTGGATTTTGTTAGCTCTTTGATGAGATTCGTTTTTGATTTATGCTTTTGTTTAGTGTTTTATACATATTTGTTAATATTTTTACCAGGCAAAACGATATTTACTTGCTACTGGTGGTGTTGCTGGTGCCGCTAATATAGTATTAATAAAGTCATACTATACAGTCCAACGAAGTCATTGATGAATTTTTGTATTTACACAGTAATACAATATTATCAAAATAATACTGTATTTCTAAGCCATTGACAGTCTAGCGTAATCGCCAAAGAAATTTGTATTTATACGTAATACAGTATTACTAAGTTGATATTGTATTTCCTAACCGTCTTGTATTTCTTGGCCGCTAACAGTCCAGTAGAGTCGCTAGCGAATTTTTGTATTTACATGAAAATACAGTATTACTAGAGAAATATTGTATTTATTAGCCGTCGGTGGTCGAGTGAAGTCGCTAGTAAATTTTTGCATTTACACTATAATACACTATTATCAGGTTAATACTATAATTTTCGGCTGCCAGTAGTCTGTTGAAGTCGTCGGTGAATTTTTTTTATTTACACAGTAATATAATATTACCAAAGTAATAGTGTATTTCCCAGCCGTCATTAATGCTAGCAAGGGAGAATGATGTGAGATATAGAGGAGAATAAGGTGGCGTATTTTAGGGTTTTTGTTCTCAATTTCTCAAGAGATATTATTCAATTTCTTACGATATGCTATTTAATATATATTTTGCAAGTATATGACTTTTTTTTGGTGAAACCCCCCAGTATCCGAGCCCACCACGAACCCTTAAGGGCCCCTCAACTTTAGGTGGTTTAGCCCAACTAATTTAGGGTCGACCTATGGAGAGACTTGAAGGTAACAAGAGTCTTTCAACACCAAGCAATTATGTTCACAAGGACTCGAACCGAATCGCTTGCTTAAGTAGAACAACCCTTACCAACTGAATCAGCCAAATATTGATTGCAACTATAAGACTTTATTTATTAAGTTTTAACATAAATATACTATTTTACCCATTCTCTCAACTTTTAAAGTAGTGCCTCGGAGCCTAGATGTTACTTTGGAAAGTCAAAATCACTCAATTATTGGACCACACTTGGGCCTCAAGCCCTTAGCTTTGGAGGAGGATACGTGTAAAAGCGCAAGGGCACAAGAGACAAAGTACTTACGATAATTTTAAGTTGTGTAGTAAGGATGAGATAAGTTAAAAAAGGAGGGCAAAAAAAAAGAAGAAAAAAGATAGGGTTTTTAGCAAAACCAAGCCAATTGGCACTAACCGTATATCTGCAAAATGTATCGAAGTGACAACCAAAGTCCTTTTTTTTGTTTCTAGTTTTATATGTTTTATTACTTCAAAACGTCATATCATTTTAATTTACTTGTACTACAGTTAAGAACCTATAGGATTACTAATGTTTATATTGTGTGTAGTGATGAAGCTAAAAATTTTTTACATAAAAGATAGAGGTGTTTATCGGTCAGTTTTCATCAATTTTTGATCAGTCAATTTTCGGCCAACGGTGGTCGACTTTGATAAAGCAGGACCGAACAGACAAAGAGTTAGTCTATTTTTGATCAGCAAGGGCTGGCTTTGTGGTGATTGATTTTGGTTAGTTTTCGACTAGAGTAACCAGTCAGGACACCGAGAGTAATCCAAGAGTTGAAGAGCAACAACTTAGTCTTGATTTAGTCCAAATTCAATGGATTTGACAGTGGAAACCAAAAGATAATGTTATATAGAATAAATCTACTGAAATCCACTTTATGCAAAAAATATATATATATATATTAAAAACCCTAAGTTTGTTGATTTCATCTTATATGTATTGTATATATTATATAATATATATTATACTAGTTTAGAAGTTGGAAGTCCTCAGTTAGTCAGGTTGTTATCGATGGAGGCAAAATGTTATTTCCAAAAACCGACTCTAGAAAAATCATGGATGGTCGATTGTCACCTTATGACCTATTTTTTCGGGGTTTTTCATCAGTTTCAGTTAGTTTCGGTTTTTCATTTTTTTTAGCAGGCCTAATAGAGGGCTAACAATTACAAAAAAATTTAATTCAAATCAACAACTATGAATGTACTATAATTATCCTCCAACAAGTTTTAATGCTTTAAAAATGTTAGATAATAACCTCACTAACAAGAGTATTGAAATGTATTTTTTGATAAACACAAATAAAATAGCATTCACAAATTGATTTATCATTTGATTGTTAGGTTAAGATGACATTCTTAAATTTATTAGGATAAATAAACAAATAAATTGTAGGTATTATGTGTTTTATTCTTTGAAAATGTTAGATAATAACATCATTATCAAGACTATTAAAAATGTAATTCTTGATAAATACAAATAAAAAAATTCACAAATTGATTTCTCATTTGATTGGTAGGTTTAAGGTGACATTCTTGAATATATTTGGATAAATAAACATATAAATCGTTAACCTTATGTATGTAGCATATATAAATATAATCACACTTTATTTTTAATAACAACAACAACAACAATAATTATTATATTACTTTTTTAATATAATATTTATACGGCATGAGAACTAGACCAAAAAAGTTCACAACAATCATCAAATTGTTGCAAACAAAAGAAAAAATACAATACAACATTTTCATTAGAAAATATATAAAACAAAAGATATATTGACCATTAAAGTGATTGTTGTTTGCTTGTTGTCGTTTTATACTTAAATGGCTAAAAGCGGCTGCGTGCACATGTTGCGTGGCCCATGCCTTCAACTCGAAAATGACCCATTTTGACTCATTTTACTATTCATATAACCCTAGAAGGTATTT
Source organism: Artocarpus heterophyllus (assembly GCA_025403435.1). Taxonomy (NCBI): domain Eukaryota; kingdom Viridiplantae; phylum Streptophyta; class Magnoliopsida; order Rosales; family Moraceae; genus Artocarpus; species Artocarpus heterophyllus. The sequence goes on from CM046341.1 coordinate 21,525,199, forward strand.
AAACCTCATTATAGCTTAGCAAACATATGTTTTTGCTCTCAAAAACTCATATCAAAGGTAGCCAAAAAGAGAGAAAAGAGGGGGAGAAAGAGGGAGATCAAGAAGTCTACTGCTTGGAAATTCTCAACGATCTTCATCATCTCTCCCCCTAGTTCATCAAATTGAGTTGTAATGTTGTTAAAGGTTATGGTATTCTTTTCAATTTCAATTATGTTTACCTAAGTATTTTGCGGTTAAAAGTGAATTCAAAGCCTGAGACATGGTTGTGTAATTGATTGTGTAAATTATTCTCTAGATTTCTAGTTGAAATTGCTTATTTTTACTAAAAGTACTGCTCATAGCCAATTTATTGTATTGTTTGGGGTGGCAATGAAACTTTGAATTTGCTTGATACAAGGTAAGAAACCTTGATATGTAATTGTCATGTGTTTTTAATCATAAGTAGCACAATGTGTCATTGATTATGATCAAGTTTTCATATGATTGCATGTTAAATATAATCTAGGTTAAATGAACCAAGCTTGTATGTTTGTGGCCTAAATCAACCTATCTGTTTTAGCATAATGCTTCCATTAGATTGAATCTAAAGAGCTTATTCTAGGTTGTTTAATGGAAAGAGATTTAATGAAGAGCTTGTTTTATTAAACTACAAAATGAGAAAAGATCAAGATAGCAGAGCTTATTACTATCTACGGTTGTTAGTTTTAATAGAAAATTCAGAAACAATTCTAAGATTAATTGTATAAACATTGTCAAATACTGGAGAATGAACCTTTAACCCATTTTATTATTATTGTTTTTAATCCTTAGAATTTTACACTCGTTTATTTATTTTGTTTTGTGAATTTAAATTTCTGTTAATTTAATTAATCAAATCAAAACCTTTTCCTTTTATAAAAAAATAATATTAATGTAAAAAATTGTAATAGCAAATTTATTAAATTCAATCCTTTGCGGGAATAACTCTTGCTTGTCATTTTACTCAAAAATGACTATTATAAACCTAACAAGATTTTATCTTTTGATGGGTGTTTCGGGATCCTGTCAGACACCTTATAATTGCAATTGCTTTGTAATTATAATTTGAAACGATAAAAGTCTCATCTTTTGAGCTGGTGTCCTCATCACTCATAGTTTTTTTCTCAAGTTAGGTTTTTGTCCATATTACATAATCATATAAACTATGTTCATCTCTCTTTATTTAAGTTTATGATTATTTTAATTATTATTAGTTATGTAAGCTTATTGCTAGTAGGTTGCGCCAACCTTTAGCATGGTGTATGGGCATGCTATGTGGTATGCGGGCGCATAGAGCTAGCAGGCAGGGAGGCCATTGGGATGCCTAGGCAAGCAAGGTGCACTGTGTGGCATGTTGGCACCAGATCTCGCAACTGTAAGGCTACTTGCTACACACTGGGCGTGCATAGGGCAGGCTAATGGTTGTTTTGAACTTTTTTTTAATTTTTTTTGTGTTTTTTATATTCTTAAGAAAAATTCTAAAAATAAGAAAAATTTATTTTAATCATTTCATTAAAATACATATCTAGAGGCCGTTGATACAAAGTATCAACTAATCCTAACAACTTCAACTTTCGTCACTCAGCCACTTTAATGAATTTTTGAAATTATTTTTCTAAAATTTAGGAAAACAACACACAAAATAAAAACAACACCCAAAAACAAAAACAAAAACAAAAACAAAAACAAAAAATTCTAAGTTAAAGTTTCAAATGAGTTAACATCCATACAATCTAAACTAGAAAGGTATTCAGAATGATATGAATACTATTTAGATATAAATGGCCTCCTTTCAAAAATTTTCCAAACACTTTCTTCATATTTTCCTTGATCAGAACAATTTTCTTTCACAACAAATCTTTTTTCACACAATTTTTAGTCCTAGAATCAGATTTACAAGTTTCACTTTTTGTTGACATCAAATTTGCAAGTTCATATGTTTCTTCAACCAAGGACTGATCTTTCTCAGTTGGTTTAGTTTCACAATTTTTAAAATCAACAGATGGTTTCTATGTATTAAACACATTGAATTCAGGAGTCATGTTTCTAAAAGACAATTTTACAACTCCATTTCTACGATCAATCAAAGCATTGGAAGTTGTAAGAAATAGACGACCTAAAATAACAAGATCTGAACATTTGAATTAGCAACAGGTTGTATATCCACAACAATAAAATCTACTAAGTAGTAAAATTTATCAATTTGAAGTAACACATCCTCAACAACTCCTCTTGGAATTTTCATAGAACGATCAACTAACTAAAGTGACATAGATGTTAGCTTAAGTTCACCTAAACCTAACTGTTGGTAAATAGAATAAGGCAAAAGGTTGACACTAGCACCAAGATCTAGCAATGCATGTTCAATGTGAGTGTTTCCTGTGATACAAGAGATTGTTGGACAGCCTAGATCTTCGAACTTAGATGGTGAATCATATTGAATGATGGAACTAACATTCTCAACTAAAAAATGCAGTCTTAGTCACATTATGCTTCTTTTTAATTGTGCACAGATCTTTTAAAAATTTAGCATAAGATAGGACTTGTTTGATTGCATCTAAAAGTGGAATGTTAATTTTGACTTGCTTGAAAAGTTTACGAATTTCAGCATTATCATACTTCTCTTTTGAAAGCAAAGCTTGAGGAAATGGAACTTTTCGGAAAAAAATTTTTTGAAACAACCTTTTCTGTTTTAGAATTTTCCTCATTACTATTAATTTTATCATTACTTTTCAAAGTTGAGTTAACCTTTTGATCTTTTAAAAGAATGGTTTTATCAACAGCTTTTCCACTTCGAAGAGTTGTGACAAATTAATAGTTTCTTGTTGTGGTGGTGAACTTCAAGAGGCAACTTCATTAACAAATAGATAATGTATAGGTTGAGCAGAAAATTTGCCTTGTTCTTGAATGTGAAGTGAAGAAGTAAGCTTAAAAATAGACTCTTTAATTTCATGAATGTCTTGTAAGGTGTGAGTGTTGTAATTGAATGAATGCTTTTTGAGCTTGCATGAATAATTGCAAAGTGTCTTCAAGAGTTTTGACTCATGAATAAAGATTTTCAGGAGGTGGAAAATTTTGTGGAGGCTTTTAAAATTTTTTATGGATTTGGTGGATATTGTGGATTCTGAGGTTGTTGTGTAAATGGTGGACAATTTTGAGAATTTTAAGGTGGCTGTAGTGGTGGTTGAAATTGTTGTTGTGGTTGATCATTCCTCCAACTAAAATGAGATGATTTCCCTATTGTGGATTCATGTGTCAAAATGTGGAGATGAATATAGCTCCCTAATTAAGTCCTATTGGTTTGTGTAATTCATATGTTCATAGGACTCTTCCGTAAAAATTAGGAATTCATAAGTTGAGTATCCTAAAGCTTGCAAACACTACATAAAGGTTCAATTTTGGGTTCTTAAACATTCCTACATTCTATGGCTTAAATCTTTTTAGTCAAATATATAATCTTATCATTTAGATCATTCTCTTGACTAAGTTGATGAATACCACTTTGAGTATTAGCAAGATTCGACCTAATTGAGCCTTCAAAATTAACACGTTGCTAGCATTGAAAGTTATTAGCCAAGTTATCTAGAAAATCTAGCACCTCATCAGGTTCTTTATCAAGAAATTCTCCATTACATATTGTCTCCATGAATTGACGGGTTTTAGGAGTTAAGCCTTCATAAAAGAAACTTATGTAATGTCATTTTTCAAAACCGTGATGTGAGCAAGAGTTCAACAAATCCTTAAAACATCTCAACATTGAAAATAGACATTCATTGTATTTAAGAACAACTACAAAGTAGAAATAGCATTGTCCTTATTTATTTGATGTTACTGAATGATGTGACCAAAAACTCAACATAGAGAACTTCAACTTTTCATCACAAAACGACTACCTGCTTCTTGTTTTAACCGCGAAATATAAAACAAAGTGCTTCCTAAATAAATTAATTTTAACGACAAATGGGCTATAGCTGAACATTTCGATGTATCAAGGATAGCTCAAACGGTATGGAGTAAAGTATATGAGATTTGATTTCGAGAGATTACGAATTAGATATCATGCATTGTGTTAAAATACAATATTGATTGGACTAAGCAAAATATCAATTATAAAGAGATTGAAAAAGAAAATAAATTAGCTGAAACTTTGTAGCATAAAAACCATGCGAATCTGTGGAAACTACTTTTCACGGGGCCTGCTATTCGGTTTCCTTACAGAAACGCTGCAAATCCATGCTTGTATTGATCTAAACTAAAAATTCTCACAATAGGTGATTGTCAATAGCCTACGATAATACTTATAAGCAAGGGCAGAGCCACTCACGGACTAAGGTGGGCGGTCTCCTTGTTAAGAATTATGGACAAAATCCAATTCCTCTTTTAGGATCTACTTGTGTGGAATAATAACTAGAAAATAGCAACACAAAAATTTTTACGCTGAAAAACCTTAAAATGGGTAAAGCCACAACATTGTCTAAAGACAATTAGAAAATCTCTTCACTATATAAAAATAATGGGTACATAAGAAACTCTTAAGTTTATAACAATTACTTGAGGTATACTTACAAAAATAGCTCTCACGCTCACAAGGTGTAGTAATCTCTCTATTTTTCTTTCACACTCACTAAGTTTAGTAATCTCTCAAAAACTCTCTTTGTGAGATATTATCTCTCTCTCACACAGGAACTCCCTTTATTCTCTTTACTTCCTCTTAGTATCCAAGAAATGCCTTGGGATTGGATGCACCAAATCAAGGATGGAGGCATATATTTATAGCCTCCTCCATTGCCTTTGAATTAACCCCCTCCGTTGCCTTTGACATTCAATAATAAAGGCTTTCAAGAATGGTGGCTGATTAGGTACCAAAGTTAATTGCCCCTACTTTTGACTTCTAATTGTAGGTGTCGAATTTTGATGCCCACGTGCGATAAAAACTTCACCCAGCAATTCTCCCCCTTTTCAACCCAAGAGGGGAAAAAATGATTGTAAGCCATTATCAACTCAAACTCATTTAGCAAGCTTAGAGCACAACTCAAACTTATGCCGAGGGTCACCTTTGTCAGCATATCTGCTCCATTCTTGTTGGTGCGAATATTCTATACTTGGAATAGCTTTTTCTCAAATGCGTTATGAATCCAGTGATATTTGACATCAATATGCTTCATTCTGTAATGGTAGGTGATATTCTTACTAAGATCCATTTCACTTTGACTATCACAGTGAACCACGTGCCCATCTTGTTTCAAACCCAATTCTTGGAGAAAATTCTTCATCCATAACATCTCTTTTCCTACTTCCATAACAGCAATATACTATGCTTCTATTGGGGATAAGGCAATACATTTTGGCAACTTAGACTACCAAGATATAACTTCCCCTACAAAAGTAAAAAAATAACCAGATGTAGACTTTCTACCATCAAGATCAATGGCTATGTCTGCATCAACATATCCTTCCATGACTGGTTTTCCTTTTCCGAAGCTCAAACACAATTTTGATGTGCCTCTTAGATATCCTAAGATCCACTTGATAGGTTTCTAGTGTTTTTTGCCTAGGATTTGCCAAGAAACGACTCACGACTCCAACTACATAAGCAATATCTCGCCTCGTATAAATCATCACATACATCAAGCTTCCAATAGCTAAAGAGTAAGGAATAGCCAGCATCTTTTTCTTTTCTTCTTCTGAAGAAGGACTCATCTTCTTGGTGAGTTTGAATAGTCCACCAAGAGGCAAAGAAACTTGCTTTGCTTTTTCATTTTGAACTTTTTAAGTATCCATTCAATATAGTTCTCATGTGATAGCCATAAGATTCAGGACCTCCTATATCGGATAATCTCTATTCCCAAAATCTGTTTGGCTGAACCCAAATCTTTCATCTCAAAGACTCCAAATAATTCTTTCTTTAGCTAATTGATCATCTCAATATCCTGGCCAATTATTAGCATGTCATCGACATATAACAATAGAGTTTTCATTAGGAAATTGCTTAATATAGACACAAGAATCTGCAGCAGTTCTCTTGAACTTTCAATCCATCATGAACGAATCAAACTTCATGTAGCATTGACGCGAGGCTTATTTCAAACCATATAAGCTCTCCTTCAACTTGCAGACTAGATGTTCATTCCTTTTGACTTCAAAATCTTCAAGCTATTGTATGTAGATTTCTTTTTTTATATGCTCAACCTCGAGATCTAGGCTTGTTGCTAATCCCAAGATTATTCTGATTGATGACATTTTCACTACTTAAGAGAAGATTTCATCAAATTCAATCTCTTTACTTCTGTCCAAAACCTTTGATGACTAACCGAGCTTTGTATTTTACCAGATTACTGTGTCCATCATCTTTCAATATGAACACCTATTTGTTCCTTAGGGTCCTTTTGCCATTAGAAAGCTTCATCAACTCATATGTGTTGTCCTTCAAGAGAGAATTCATCTCTTCTTGCAGGGACTCCATCTACCTATCCTTATCTTTATGAGCCAACACTTCTTAGAAAATTTCTAGCGGCCCCCATTTTGTAAGAAGAACATAATTTGATGGTGGATATCTCATGGACGGCCTTCAATCTCTGGTTGACCTTCTGAGAGGTTACTCGTAATTCTTCGGTTCTTGATTTTGCTCCCCCTAATTGTTATCCTCTTGTACTAGTACGTCACCTTAAGCATCATTATCTTTAGGAGGTAACTCTAAATCATCAGCTGCTTTTTGTTCTTCTTTTTATGATATGTTGTGGTGAACGACTCAACTCTATCTTTGCTTTTTCAGGTTGACTCTTTTCGTCACATGAATCATTAACTATCTGGTCCTCATGGAAGACCACATCTCCGCTCCTCACAATTTTCCTCTTTTCTAGATATCAAAACCTATACCTGAACTCTTCATCTCTATCGCTGATGAAGATACATGGGGCTGCCTTGTTATCAAGCTTTGAACTTTGTTCCCTTGATACGTGCACAAAACCTTTGCAATTGAACACCTTTAGATTAGAGTAGGAAACATCTTTGCATATCCATGCTCTTTTTAAAACATCAAACTTCAAAGGAACTGATGGAGATCTATTGATCAAGTAGCATGCTGTCTGGACAGCTGCATCCTAGAAGGGTTTTAATAACTTTGATGATCTCAGCTAGGCATCTAACTCTCTCTATGATGGTGCGATTCATCTGTTCTGTTGCATCATTATGTTGAAGAGTCCCGAGTATCGTCTTCTCATGTCGAATACCATGTTTAGAACTGTAATCTCTAAACTCATCGAAAATGCATTTGCCTCTATTGTCTGATTGGAGACACTTCAATGGCTTCCTTTTTTTCTCTTTCAATCATAGCATGAAATTGTTTAAAATTGTAAGAATGAGGTCTATTGTTTTCAATAGATATACCCAAACCTTTCTAGAGGCATGATCTATAAAGGTTACAAAATATCTAGTTCCTTCGAGGGATTCTAATTCAATAGGACCATAAACATCAGAGTATACACGTGCTAACACCTTTTTTCTCCTAATAAAGGAACTTCTGAATGAAACCCTATGTTGTTTTCCAAACAACCAATAATCATAGGGATCGAATAGAGAACCTTTCTCTAATGGAATAAGCTTCTTCTTTGTGAGGAGTTGCATTCCCTTTTCACTCATATGGCCAAGCTGCTTATGCCATAGACTTGGTGAAGTATTGACTGCTACATGTTACTCTATTTACGCAAGCCTTCCCTTTTGTTTTGTATAGCGTGCAACATAGCTTTCCTCTTACGACAGTCATAGATCCTTTATAAAGTTTCCATCTTCTGTTACCAAAATGCCTCTCATAGCCTTGCTCATCTAGGGCATTCACTGAGATTAGATTGAGGCGTAACTCAAGGATGTACTTCACATCTTTCAAAGTAAGTTGGCAACCAATGTTTGTTTGAATACAATCATCTCAAATTCTGACTTTCTTGGAAAAAGTAGAATTTCTCATCTTCATAGTAATGTATGTGGTAAACATCTCTTTGTTGGGAGTGACGTGAAAATAAGCTCCTGAATCTACCATACACTTGACCATATTGTCGTCGACATGTAAGCATTCATCTGCAAGAAGCAGTGATGTATCGCCCAAAATGATTCTTTAAATGCAGACATTTATAGTATAGAAAAGTTGTCGTATCTACAAGGAGGTAGGAATTTGAAAGATTGAAAATTTTTGGTTTAAAATGGAAAAGGGATTTTTATAAACAAAAGTTAAAAGAAAACAAATATTTTTGAAAATTTTAAAGTAAGATTTTAAAACATAAAATTAAAGTGGTAAAGCTTCGAAAATCCCTTGTATATTTCGTAACTGATAGCGACAATATATAAAGCTACAATGTAATAAGGGTTTTCCTATAAAATGTAACAAAATAGTCATCTCTCACTAATGATTTGGTGCACTGAATATGAAAATTATAACCATTGTCACTACAATTATACGTAACAGAATTTTACGATAGAAAAGATAATAACAAATTAGAATTAATATATTTTAATGGAATAAATTATAGCATTAATTTTAACAACACCTTATCTTATTAAATGGTTTAAGAATACACTATGTCATACTCTGTCAACAGTAAATTAAGCATTACCATGCATTTATTGTGTCAATTCATATTTATAATGCAGCAAAAACTTCATTTAATTAATAGGCATGATTTTAGTATTATTAATATTAATTATGCAACACAATTATATCATATAAAAAAAGTATGACTGAATTTATGTAAGAATTAGACAGCATAAAAACATTAACAATATAATTTATTCCATAAAAATATAAATATTACAAAATAGCTATAGAGTTAAAAACTATATCACAATACTATACATACAAGATCATCTCTCTACCTCACTAAACTTTTCATACTAATTTAAGCACTATTTTGTTATTTTTAGTAGGGTCGGATAAGTATCCTAACAGTATCTCCTTCTAAAAGAGGGTACTACTGAGCTTCTAGCTCAACAATTGAAGAAAGGAAGGTAGTAGAATTGGCCAAAAGGCCGTTTGGGTTTATACAGTAGGAATTTTTACTATTCATGTATTTTTTTCTAATTTTTTAATATATTTTATTATATTTAGTTATTTATTTATTTATTTTTATTATTTTTTTATGTGATTCCCATTACATCCAAATAAGGATGAACTTAAAAGAACGCCTTTTCTTCTTTTTTTTTTTTCATGCTATTACGCATTCTTCACCATGCGAGTTTGGATTCGAGATTTGGTGCGACGCTAGTACAAGATGGACGATTTGCGGCCTTCGGATCCACTGACCGAAGACTCGGCAAACGGCTAGGATCATGCCAAGCTGAGCAAGACCACTAGGGACGAATGTTGACCGACGAATTAATCTGGGTATGCTGATCGGATGACAGCTATGGAGTGTATACATGAGAGTTGGTCCACCTGATCCAAATTGTTGTTGAAGATTCCCTCAACACACGACAGGTGATCCGACGGCTGAAACGAGACCTATGAAAATTTTTTACCATGCCAAAAAAAAATCATTATCTTTTAAAGTCTCGAGTAGAGTAATGTGAGTACTAGAAGCTGAATCGGAATAATTGATTAACTTTCGGGTTTGAGCATCATGTCTTTTCTTGGTAATTGCATGACCATTTATGCGAGAAACACTAAGATGGTGAATCAAATGGGACATTCGAGATCATCATCTGCGCTAATTATTAATTTAGAATTAGCATGAGGTTAAAGATTCCCATAATACACGATCAGCTTACTAAAGATGGGACCACAAGCAAAAAGAAATTAAAGATTGACCAATTTGATAATTATTTTACTTTCTTTGCGAACCACATATAGTATCAAAAGTAAAAAGTATAAAGACTAAAGAAAATTTTTGTAGGAGACCTATTCTGTCAATTTTTGATGTGCTTTTCCCATGAAAAAAAGACCAACACAGTAGGGCTCTGCTAAATCATCCTCCTCCGGTTTTTTTTTTTTTCCTGACAAGTGTTGTTTTCTTTTTTTCCTTATCTGGTCATTCTTTGCTTCCTTTATCATTCTTTTATTCTTTTTTTGGTACGGCACATAGGTTTCAGGGTGTTTCTTAAGACTTCTGATGTAAGTTTATTTGAGAATCAAGTTTCAACTCTCAACTGTTACAATATCAAACTCTTATATACTACAATATAAAATAAAAATATATTATAGTATAAAACTCTCACATGTTACAGTTTTAAGTTTCCAACTTTAAGTTCCCAAACATTCTGAACTAATCACATATGATCGGTGTGACGAGGTTTTTGCTACTTTTTTGTGACGGTTTCATAGTTACAAAGATATTCTACCTAGAAAAACATGTCCCATATTGACATTATCACTGCTAAAATATTATCAGTGGTTGATATTTATGAATAACTAAACTGCTATTACTTAATATTTTATTATTATACTTCTTTCCCGCATAATATACCCATTGTCAAATCCAATAAACATATAATTATATTAAGAAGTGTTATTCAACTCAATCAGCACTTGGTCGGGAACTAAAGCTACATGTTTGAAAATGAAAGATTGACTAAAGCCTAGTACGAAAAGTTGTAACCATTGAGTTGCTAAACAAAATAATTGAATGCATTATATGACAAATGGCAAAATACACGATCAGGGCCCACTAGGAAAACACCAAACTAAGCACATGATTTGGCATGACGTAAAAACGACGGCAGAGTACTTTTTCAAAAATGAACGCCAAATGAAAGACTTTCTTAATTACCTGAAATCCAAATGCAAAACATACTGACTGCGTTGAAAGACAGATCGATCAAATATTTCTTTAACACCGAAGCAACTTACAAAGAAGTGTTAATTTGACGAAAAAAAATTCCCAGGAAGAGATCTTATGTTTAAAAGATAAGGAAAAAAAGGTTCGAAACTCCGGATTTGAAGAGAACAGATTGAATACTGAAATTGCAGAAGTAACTAAGCTCATGCAGAGCTGGCTATCTTGACATAACCGTACTAGAATTATACATGGAATGTTACTGGAACTTGATTACTGAATTAATCGTCTTTTTAACTACTAAAAGACTGAAATTGCCGAACTCATTTTCAATTGTATTGCAACGGCAACAGCAGAGGAAAGATCCTATATTATGAGCATGACAAAGGCTATAAAAGAGAAATGTCATTATAGTAGGAAAGTTACTAGTCCACTTTTATTGACAAATTATGATTATAATTTCACACAAGCCGAGTCCACCCATCTGAGCCATTGCCCTTGATTTCTCTTCTCTTGACTTCGATTCTGTACATTCTCTCCCCACTTCCCTCCTTGAAAATTGAGAGGCAATCGCCGCTCTGCAGTTTCCTGTCCCGCACAAACGACAGCCAACCTGCCGAAAAGACGAGCTTGCGTCGATTGGATCCGGTTTGGATATTCGACATCCGAAACGTCCACGTGAGGCCGTTCTGGTTTCGGACGAGGAGATCCACTGCTTCGCCACTTTGCGAAGGAGTAAATTCCCTGAAGAAGTCGCTGGGAACCATCAATTTGCTCTCTACGTCTGTCTGAGTAAGAGACTTTGTGAAAACCATGTTGAAAGTTGATTTGGAGCAGTCAGTAGTACTTCAAAGTGAAGGTTTCTGCGTGTTTGATATGGTCGGGTTTGGATATTTATAATTGGACGAAAGGGAGAGAAAGCTAATGAAGCACTGCTGGGAGGGACAGAATACTTTATGAATGCACCAGTTAATTAGTTTGAAAAAGAAGAAATTCTTTTGTCGAACAAGGTAATCGTGGCGGGTCCTACGAGAGAAGGATAATTACAAAACAAGAAAAGCCATTTATAGTTCAAAAAAGATCAGACATGGGTCCAGGGATGAAAAGGACCGCAGGGTGAGCGTGTTAGTTGGGATGAATAATGAAGGGCATATTAAAGTTTGTGACTTGTAAAATAAATTGTTAGTCTTGAAACAATTCGAATGTTTAATGCAAAAGTTACCATATCAAATAATAACAGTTATTTGATACTATAGTAGATGTCAAAATGTCATATGAAGCATAATATATGTTAATTATGATTAAAATTAACATTGTGTTAGAAAATCATTTTCCTGCTCAAATACTATAGTATAAACACCCTTGACAAGCACGAGATTATATATAATAAGTGTATTAGAATAATGAGACTTGCGCTTTGTGAGTAGAATTTGGTAATACTAAGCACATCAAAATTTGTGCTCTATGCTATGCAGGATCTTTAGCTATTGTTTCCATTTCTAGACTTCTAGTCACAATGCAATCAAACAAGTTATACGAGTATATCAAAATTGAATTAAAAAGTGTACTTGTTTTTATCTTTTTTCATGCTGTCTTAGATGATGATCATATAGCCTACAACGTTAGTCGAATCTACTAAAAAGTTGACAGTGATTCCGAAATTATTCACTAGCTTACTTTTTCTTTTTCTTTGGCTATATCTGCAGTACATCATTATCCTTTGCAGTTTTTAAACTATACTTTTTGGACCGTTTGGTTTCTATCACTTTCTTAGTTATAAACAATGTAAAGTTTTCAAATGCTACGATAATAATAAAAAAAATAGCTACAATATAAAGTTCTCACATGTTATAATAAAAACAGTTTTAACCACCTTGCCAAACACCCAAAATAAAGAGTAGAACTTGCTGAAGCGGTCATACGATTTTTCTTGGTGTAATTATTACACCAATTGTTGGACAAGATAGATTTGCAAGCTTATAAAATTAATTTAAATGTATAACAGACCAACAACTAAAAAAATTGAGCCCAAGATTTAAAAATTCATAACTTTTTTTTTTTGTTTAAACTCGGATTTAGATGATTCCTCTTCCTATGTGTTTAGAGCTCAAAAACAAATGAACAATCTAGATCCATATAGCCTAAGTAATTCTTCTACGAACATCGTGTTTTTGTAAGATTTGTAAACAACTGATGTTCATTTGGTGCACGAGTGCAATTTGTATTGTTTTGAACCTATTATGGGGTTTGAATAATGGCTTTGGATTAGCATTTAGAATGTAAAGATTTAAATAAGGAGTAAAACATCACATCATAGAACTAGTATTTAGATAGTATAAGAATTATGAGGAAACAACAAATGTAGTCTTGGGTTTGCATGGTTCAAATTGTTTAAACAATGACACTTCTTTTTGGAGGGAAGAGGAGGGGCAAAGTTCTCAAAACTAGAGGTTTTGCCCATTTTAAACTATCTTTGTTTTAAACTTTTTCTTAATGTTCTTTACCAAATGTCATTCTAACTTGAACCTATAGGTTCAAATGACCAAAACTCACGTAACAAATAGTACCTAAACTTTTTAAAATAGTTGTTTTGATACTCTATCTCCACATACAAATTTAGATTTTGTTCATAGCATTAAGTATAATTTGTTAAATTGTATATCTAAACGACAATTAAATTGTAGTTTAAATCAGCTCAATTCAAAAGGCTGTTGAATCTAATCATAATAAAGACAATACCCTATGTGTATGTTTTTTAGCATTTGTATCAAGTACTTAATTAAACTCTATGAGCATTGCACCAGTATCTTGTTGTTTTATAGTTTGTAGTAATAGTAACCTGCAACATATATTGCATATCATTTGGCGTCGGGGCTAGGATCAGACTAATGAACTAGGGTTGACACAGTGATCGTCCCAACAAGCCAGGGTCTAGTTAAACCAACGGAATGCGTCGGGGTTGGATTTGGACCTATGAAATTGGCTAAGGCCAAGACTGGATCGATAGATTGAAATTGGGGTAGGATAAGCATCAGAAAATAGGCCGATGTCGGGGTCGGGATTGAGGCTAACGACGAGCTATCTCTCCACGCTTTATTATAAGATAAAAATAAAATAATAAAACTAATTTTTAAACCCAACCCCAACGAAGAATATGATCAGTGGATCCAACCTCAATGAAGATCCTTTGGTCATTGGACCACCCTGCTATAAGATCCTCTGGTCATGTTATGATGCGTGTCCACCACTAGATGATGATGAAATTGACGAAACATTAAAAAAAATGGCACGATAGGATTTAAATAAAGTGTATTATGAACTGTGAATAAAATCTAAATCCATCTTTTGATAGAGTATTAAAAACAACAATTTTAAAAAATAATTTTTTATAACAAATGTTACAAAAGCTCAATAATTATGAAATGAAAAACTTTTTTTTTTTTCCATCAGGCTGTGGCCCGACCCTCTCAGTGGGGTGGGCCCCACCCTATGGGTCCCACTGTGGGACCCACCGGGTGGGGCTCACCCCATTGAGAGGGCCGGGCCACAGCCCGGTTGGGATGTATAACACTGCTATTATGAAAGAACTACTTAGGCTACATGGACGTGGATACAATCCTTTTTTCGCTACAAATGCATAGGAAGAAGAATTTTTTCGATCAAAGTTGGAATTGAAAAGTTATGATTGTTTTTTTAATTTCAAGAGGCAAAAAATAGAATGCCATACTAAGTTGTCGTCAAATTTTGGTGCCGATTTAAAAATGAATTAATATACCTTTTCAAGAAGAGCAAGCTCTTTAACAATACACGTGTCATTTCCTATTACCGACACCCAATTCTTTTAAAATATAGAAGATAAAAAAACATTCTTACGCTTCTACATATGAATTTTACCTTGATGTGCCTAAAATTTACTACATCATACAACAACTGAAAAAAGAAAAGGCCTGCTTTATAGAATTTTTATTTAAACTCATTGAATGCGGCACGTGGAGAATAGTGCACTTAGAAAGTAATGATTTCACCAAAAAGTCTATGTACAGTAGACAAACAACCAGAATACACACAACACAGCCAAAGCCGGTCAACAATCTTGGGCCAGCTTGCAAATTTTTGGAAACCTGCCATGCCAAATCTGCACAACATAGACTTCACTCATGCTCGTATAGCCACGTGGATTTTATATATAAACATTTGTTGTACCATAAAAATGACCTTTTTTCTTTTTACTTTTGTTATAAATATTTTTTGTTTTCTCTAGCTAGCTGGAATCCTCCCAATTGATAGACGAAGTACGGACCAAGATGAAACTACTAAAAAAGAAAAGAGACTAATTGGAGTGATGGACCAATACGTGAGCTTAATTATGTATTTGATTCATCACATTACCGACATTAAAAAAGTTGGAATAATTGCATTGGTAGTTTGTCAGTTTTTGCCATCCTTTTTCAACGTAAGGAATTATTAGACGATGTATCAAACATCTTATATTTATAATTTATGAATTAAGGTCACAATTTAAACTTTTTTTGGGCAAAATTTATTTCTTTTTACAGATAATTAAATTTGAAGGAAAACTTTTTTTTGTTTAATCCTAAACCTATGAATCACACACTCGATAAGACAGGACAAAGAATTGAAATTGGCATATATCTTTACCTTGTAATTCCTTTGAGCTTGAAGTACAAGTGAAGCTGAAATTAAATTACACGCAATACATGAACATACATAATTTTTTAGATTTGTTTTATGATCTGATTAATCAAACTCTGGTAAGACGAACAATGCTAATTAGTAAATATATTTTTAAAATCGTTGTTTGTTGTTGTCACATTAGATAAATATTCAGAAAAATGTTCTCAAATATTATGGTTTTATAGAGACAATCTTCATTAATCTGGTGATAATTTGTCATCAGCAACTAGTGTCATAACATAAGTTAATTTGTGGGACTATAATGATAACACTGGTGGGTAGATTTTATTAAAAAGAAAAATGGTCAGTCAAATTAAAGGAGACAAATATCGATATAAATTGTAGAAGAATCGCCCATCTATTTAAAAATTTAATACTGCTTTTGTAACATCTAGAATTCAATTAAGTAAGGTTAGCATGTATATAGTGGATTAATATGCCTTAATGTGATTTAAATTTAATTTAAACATTTTATGGTATATTTTAAATTTATCTCACCTTTAGTTATTTTTGTTTGTTATTTTGAATTTTGAAACAAAACAATTTGTCAAGTGTCTAATATGTTTCTTTTGGCGTTGGAACATGATTTTCATTTCACAGAACCACATTTCCCTCTATTTAATCCCCTCTCCCTCTTTTTCTTTTTCCTTCATTTTCCTCCTTTCTTTCCCTGCTCTCTCTCTTCCACTTTCACGCTCTCTCTCCCTTTCTCCTTTCCCTCTTGATTTTTATTCAAAAATTTGAGCAAAAGTGAGATTTGCTCGGAATGTTAGCTAGATTGGAAGTTCAAGAAGCGAGATTTGATCTTCATAAACCTAATTTAAAGCTCAAATTTGATATTAGTTTACTTAACTTTTAAATTTTAAACTTTTTCCCAATTTTATAAATTTCTTTGAAATGTTGAAATTTAAGTTTCTAGAGCTTAAGAAACCTTAAATCTAAGTTAGTAGAGCTCAAATCACCTAGAATTTAGGCTTGATTTCACTAAAATCGGATTAAATCGCAATTTCCTCTTTTTCTTCATTTTTAGATTTATTCAAAATCTTTTATGTAAATCTTGTTTAAAGTTGTTTAAAAGTGTTGTAATATGTTTTTTTAGCATCTATGAACATTACTCATGCTTGAGAACTGAGAAAAGAGGTTTAAAATGGAATTTTGGATTTGGGGAGGCCGAGACTCAAAGTCTCGGGTCCCTAGATTTTTCCAGTTCTACAAGCCAATCTTAAACATTGGTAGGCCGGACTCATGAGTTCGGCATGCCGGATTCATACCATCAGCAGGCCGAACCTAGGCCAATCCGGCAGGCTGGTGCTACATGGCTGGCAAGTCGAACTGTGTAGTTCGACAGGCCGGACAAAAAAGTTTGGTAGGCCAACCAGATTTCATGGAATTTTGCTATTTTCACCCGTTTTTCACTGTTTAAAACCTAGATGAAGGTTTTAACCTCATAATATGATTTTGTGAATTTTAAAGGCATACTAAGATACCATGAAATAGCATAGTAGCATATAATATTCTGAGTTAGATATTGATAATGCTTAGTTTACTTTTAAGGTTGATCATGGTTCTGTGGAGCTAATATATAGCAGGTCAAAACTACGGTGTTAGGTCTCAATATAGAGTATCGAGGTAGGACTTCTACCCCTTTTCTTTGGTAGGTAGGTTTTTAAAAGGTTTTAGCCTCAAAAAGATTCTTTTAAAATGATTCTTACAAAATGACTTCTTTTAAAATGAGTTTCAAGAAAATGATTGAGATGAACTCCTTAGTAACTTTCATTACTTGTTGAAGAATGAATATCATAATGAATCAAATAATGAATATAATGAGAATATCTGGTAAATGAGACATGATGATAATATGACACCGTACATGTCAGTTAGTACCGTCCGGAATGATAAAATAGAGCATGATGCCATAGACAGAGATCTGGTCATGGGGAGCGCGACTTGGGGGCAAGTCCCGAAACCCAGCTAAGCCACTATAGTGGTGATAGTATGGCTTTGCCAAAGAGCTATTTGATAAAGTGTAACTCCAAATGAATAGTAATTCTAAAAGGTAAAGATGAAATTAATATGTTTTAATCTTCTTTTTGAAATTTCATAATCTATTTTTTTTTTAAATATGAAACTTTAAGTTTAGAATTAATTTTTTTTAAAATTTAGTCCTACTGAGCCTTCTGCTCACATTTCTTTGTTTGTTTTAAAACCTTTTCCCCTAGGTAGATTACAACTTAGGATCAATTGAGAGGCAACAGGGCAGACATGTGAGTCATAGGAATAATGCTTAGGTTATTTTGTTATTTTAATCAAGGCATATATTATTTAAATTTTTATCTCTCATTGAACTATGATTGTAATATTTTATTGTTGATACCATGTGTGCGCTCTAATGTGGGTCTGGAGGGCCCGGCTCACGTTTATTTGTCTTTATTTTTTTGCCTCATGATTAACTATTTCAAAATAACGGTAGTTATTTTAAAATATTTTTAAGCTATCACGTTTTCAAAATATCTCCAAAATACTTAATTGGTGTTTTAATTAAAAATTTAGTTTAATTAATCTAATTAATCTACCACGTTACTTTTCGTACTTCGAGACGTGACAGTTTTCAATTGGACTAAATAGATGCAAAGAATTTCAAAATTCACTAAGTCAGTTATCAAAAGTTTTAATTCAAAGACTAATATGTTATACACATAAAGATTTGAGGATTCCATCTAAAAAAAGGCAGCTATTATAAGCACAAAATTGAACACTAGATCCCTAAAAAAAATGAAAAATGAAATAAAGAAACGCAACACTAGAATAACAACTTGATTTGCTTGGCTTGAAAGTCACTAGACGACCTCCGCGTTTATGGATGCGTAAAAAAATTATTGCAATTGATTTTTTTCGGCGTTCACTTTTTTTTTTTGTGAATTATATCTGTTCTTGATTTCAGGAATAAATTAACGGGCTTCCCACGCCATAATTAGTGGTCCCTGCCTTGTTTTCTTTTCTCAACTTTTACTGATTTTGGTTCATAGGCTAAAATTAGCTTCTACTTGGTAAAAGAGTTCCAACAAATTCAAACCGCTACAATGTAAATTATATATTAGCTATATTATAATTTTTTAAACAAATAACAATTGAAACTATTAGTTTAAACTCTTTTGTTAAACATCTTATTTGTCTTTACTTTCCTTTTTTTAATTAAAAAAGCACTAGTTGTGTGTTCTAAAAAAACATTATTTTGAAGAACTTTTTGTATCATAAAACAAACATCTTAAAATGTGTTTGGAAACGTGGTTGGTATTAAAACACTGTTACATATGAGAATTTTATACTATAACAGTTAAAATTTATTGTTTTTAAACAAGGCCTGGCAACAATTTTTTTATATATTAAAAAATCTTATACAAATTAAAAGCAGCCACTTGCTAGCTGTAAAAGGCAAAATATATTTGAAGAGAAAAAGTAATCTAACTTCCAATCCAATGTACAATTCGATCTAATTTGTCTATCTTATCCATGCAAAAGCCGCTGAGCTACGTTTCTTGGAGGGAGTGAAAGAATTTGTTCTAGAGTGTTTAAGAAATATGGTTAGAACCAATGATTTAAATTAATTTTGGTTAATAACACTTTAATAGAGCTTTAGACTGTGATAACTTTTTGCTTTTTGTTGTAGCTGCTAAGAGTTTTACACTATTTATTAGTTGAAACCAATTAGTTTTAACTGAGAACTAAAAACCTTATTAATCAAGATGGACATGAAGAAAATTAAAGAAGTGGACCAATTGGATGACCGTCCTTTATTTACATTCATTACCTAGTTCAGAAATTAACGGGCTTCCCACGCCATAATTAGTGGTCCCTGCCTTGTTTTCTTGTCTCAACTTTTACTGATTTTGGTTCATAGGCTAAAATTACCTTCTACTTGGTAAAAGAGTTCCAACAAATTCAAACCGCTACAATGTAAAGCTTATAATAGTTACATTATAATTTTTTAAACAAATAATAATTGAAACTTTCGTTAAACACCTTATTTATTAAATACCTTATTTATCTTTTCTTTTCCTTTTTTAATTAGAAAAGCACTAGTTGTGTCTTCTAAAAAAAACACTATTTTGAAGAACTTTTCGTATCATAAAAACAAACATTTTAAAATGTGTTTGGGTACATGGTTGGTATTAAAACACTGTTACATATGAAAATTTTATACTATAGCAGTTAAAACTTGTTGTTACTAAACAAGGCCTGGCAACAATTTTTTTATATATTAAAAAATCTTATACAAATTAAAAGCAGCCACTTGCTAGCTGTAAAAGGCAAAATATATTTGAAGAGAAAAAGTAATCTAACTTCCAATCCAATGTGCAATTCCATCTAACTTATCTATCTTATCCATATAAAAGCGGCTTTAATTTCGGTTAATAACACTTTAATAAAGTTTTAGATTGTGATAAATTTTTGCTTTTTATTGTAGCTGCTAAAAGCTTTACACTATTAATTTGTTGGTTGAAATCAATTGGTTTTAACTGAGAGCCAAACACCTAATTGATCAAGATGGACATGAAGACAATTAAAGAAGTGGACCAATTGGATGACCGTCCTTTATTTACATTCATCACCTAGTTCAGAAATGATTAAACAAAGGATATTTATTAACAGATTTGTTGGACGAAGATCTATTTCGTCAACTTTTGCGGTCCCTTTCTTAAACAATATAATAATGTCTAAATACTGAAAGACAAAAATTGCCAAACTCATACTCAACTGTATTTCAATGGCAGCAGGAAAAATTCTCTTCACAGAGAGTACAACAGAAATGTCATGTTTGGATTGATTTATTATTTATTATTCAGTCTACAAATTTCGACCAGTCTACGGAGTAACATTAGTATATTAACTCCAAAGAAAACCCAAGAAGCTTCAATACTCTTGAAACATTTGTATTAATACTTCAAAACAGTATTGTTTTATTAATTTATTGTAGCCTAGCTAGCTAGAATCCTCCCAATTAATTGATAAAAATTAACAGAAATAAATGGAGTGATGGACCAAAATGAGCTTATTTTCTACGCGTGATACATCACATTGAGAACATATGTATAAAAAAAAAAGAGTGCTAAATTGTTCTAGTATACCATGATTCATGAAGATCTAGTTTACCAATTTTTCCCTGTCCTTTTCCTACATAGAAAATACTACGGTATTCTGTGATAATTTTATTTTTTTAATCTGTTTCAACTTTTTATAAGGATCTAGTACAAACCAATGCTTCAATTATTCTTCGCAATTTTCTTTCTAGAGAGTGCATGCTTTCCAAAATATTTGGTGATATTTTATTAAAGAACTTTTCATATCGTTATCACAAAGGTTCTTTATTTCTTTAAGATTAACCAATATATTTCTTTGACGAACTTAGCTTGTCCTTTTCAAAACTCCGGAGTACTATATGTTTCAAGCATAATTTAATTGAATAAAGAAAACATAAATATTCAACGAGGGACATTCACATATATATACACACACACACATTTGTTAAGTTGAAAATGTTGTTGGCATATTCCTAATTTAAAACTATGAAGTACTTCATGGAACCAAAAAATGATGACGTGTAATATCAAGAATTAGTTATTCAAGGTTCGTTTGGAAAATGGATTCAAATTAGTGATTTAATTTGAGTTAGTGTGATTTGAATTAGGATTTCAGTTAGTGATTTGAATTGTTATTCAAATTAACGTTTGGATGTGCATTTAAGTTTTAATCTGAGTATAGAATAAAATTGAAATTTGTGTTTAGAGAGGTAGTGAAGATAGTTTTTTATTTATTAATAAATATAATAAAATCGTAATGTTAATGATCTTCAAAAATATGCAATATAGATATTGATTTATTCCTCTCTTCATTAAGAACATAGTGAAAAAAGAATCATCTTAATTAGATATCAAATGAAAAAATTATGACTTTTTTTCCTCAAATATAGGAGAGAGAATTTTAGTTTTTACTGTAGCAAGGTATACGAGTATCAAAAGTTTAAGGGATGAGAATTCTAAAAACTTGGACTCTTGATACTGAAATGATTCAAATTTTGGAGAAAATAAACATATATTCAAATGATTCTTGATATTCGAATCCAAATTTAAACCTATTGAATTCAAAAAATGCATGAATCAAACATACCCTCAAATTTTTGTTATACATTTTTAACATCAATATCACATTAAACAAATGCGTTATATTTCTCATTTTTACATCCCCTATGATATGACACTACGTTCAAGATCAATATTATATATATCACATGTATATTTATTTATTATAGATGCACACAATTTAGCATCCATGATTGGATATACGTGGGACCAAGTAATCATCATGGCATTATCATTCTTTTATTTATTTTTTAAAATTTTTTTGTAAGGCACGTAGATTCTAGGATGTTTCATGGGAATTTTAAAAGATTTGTATGTATATTTATTTATTATAGATGCAAATAATTTAGCATCCATGATTGGATATACGTGGGACCAAGTAATCATCATAGCAATATCATTCTTTTATTTATTTTTTTTTAATTTTTTTGTAAGGCACGTAGATTCTAGGATGTTTCGTGGGAATTTAATAAGATTTGTTGAACTCCTTGTCATATATAATGGATAGATCATATATTAATATAGGAAAAAAAATTAAAATAAAAAGATATAAAATTTTATGAGAAGCAAAATATGATATTGGGTGAATTTTATATAACTTTAGAAAAGTGGAATATAAATTTTATATATAATATTGAAAGGAAAAAAAGTTTAAAAAGACGTGGTCATTTACTCTGGTCCGGTTCGTATATAGCTTTGTCCTTGGGAGTGGCCGATGTGACGAGGTTTTCATTACTTTTTCACTGCGGTTCTAGTTACAAAGATATTCTACCTAGAATAACTTGTCCCATACTAATTGGCCCTAGCGATAAAATATTAACAGTAGTTTATATTTATCAATAATTATTTTTTTACTATTTTATTATTTTATACTTCTTTCATGCATAATATTCCCATTGTCAGAGCCAATGAATATATAATTATATTAAGCAGTATGTTGTTCTAGATATTAGAATACTATTCAACTGATCAATCACCACTTGGTCGGGAACAAAATAATTGAATGCATTATACGACAAAAAGACAAAATTGCGATCAGGGCCCACTAGTTACATCATAGGATTACTCTTTCAAAAATTCAGCTCAATATGAGAAGACTTTTTTGATTACCTGAATTCCAAATGCAAAACATACCGACTGTATTGAAAGACAGATCCATCAGATATATCTCAATTACCCGAGCAACTTATCAAGAATTGTTATTTTGACCCCAAAAATTTTTTTTTCCAGGAAGAGACCTCAAGTTTATAAGATGAGAAAAGGACAAGTTAGAAATCGCCTTTTGAACTCCTTAAAGACTGAAATTGCCAAACTCATTTTCAATTGTATTGCAAACGGCAATACGCAACAGGAAAGATCCTATATTATGAGCGTGACAGAGTATGCAAGAGAAAAGTGTAACGTCCCGAAATTTATTTAACATTAATGTAATGTAAATGATGAATTAGTGTGCCATAATTAAAGTTTTAACTTTAATTAGATTATTTGGTTGGATTTTTAGTTTTTGGTTGTTTTGTTAAATTGATACATTTAAATGATTTTTTATGGATTTAAAATGATGTTTTGAGTTTTAAAACACAACAATTTGTAAAATGTTAAAAATACTCCGTTTTGCAAAACCGTGGGCGGCACATGGTTTTCGCACAGTAAAACCGCCCACCGATTTTCTCTATTTATTTCTCTCTTCTCTCTCTCTCTCCTCACTCTCACGTTCAACACTCTCTCTCTTCTCTCTCTCTCGGCAGCTCCCTCTCTCTCTCTCAATCTCTTTCAAAAATTTTGATTTCCATTCGAATCCAAGCTTCGGAACAGCAAGGAGGAAGCTCGGGGACGTGATTCGGCGACCGAGAACGCGGATTGAAGCTTCGATTCGAGGTTAGATTCGAAATTTCTAAACTTTTTACAAAATTTTCGAATTTGTGTGTTTTTGAAATCTAAGTTTGTTTTAGCTTAGAAAACCGTGGATTTGTGTTAAATGAGCTTAGAACAACTAGAATCTAAACATAGATTGAAGAAAAACGGATTGGATTCAAGATTTTCATTTTTTTCCTCTTTTTCTCATTTTTGGATTTTTGAAGATTTTGAGTTTAAATGTTGTTTAAATGATTCCAAACATGTTCTAGAATGTTTTTCTATCAATTATAGTTGTTTTTCATGCCTGGGATTTGAGAAAAACAGGTTAGAAACAAGATTTGGATTTTGGGGATCGAGAAACCCGTGGCTGGGATTTCTGGATCTTCCTAGTTCGGCAGGCCGAAGTTCATGTTCGGCAGGCCGGAGTAATGATCGGCAGGCCGGTGTTCTTCCGACCGGCAGGCCGAATCTGGGGAAATGTTCGGCAGGCCGAACCTTGTTTCCGGCAGGCCGAACTGTGCAGTTCGGCAGGCCGACCGAGGCATGGAAAATTTTGTGATTTTTACCCGATTTCACTGTTTTGAACCCTAATTTAAATCCCAACCTTATAGGATGATTTTAATGATACAAATGGCACACTAGGACATCATGAAATGATTTAGTAACATAGAATGTTTCGAACTAGATATTGATCGACTTAGTTTGTATCTAGGATTGTTCGTGGTTCCGTGGAGCTAACGTATAGCAGATCGGGATTACGGTGTGGGGTACCGGCACGAGTACTGAGGTAGGACTTCTATCCTATTTCTTTGGTAGCCTGGTTTTGAAAATGATTTGGCTTTGAAAATGATTTCTATCAAAATGTTTTCAACGGTTGTTTGGAAATGGTTTTATCGGTTATATTTTTATATACCGTGACATGAAATGAATTTCATAATGAATGTAATTGACAACACTCGGTAATTGGGTTTTGAATGATAATGATAATAAACACTAAGGCATGATGCCATATCAGAGATCGGGTCGTGATCGACCTTGGGGGCAGGTCCCGAAACCCAGCTGGGCCACTACGGTGGTGATATCATGGTTTGCCTAGGTAAAAGTAGACTGGTGTTTTGATTTGACGAGTAAACTGTTCTGTGTCAGAACGGTTCTACTCAATTTATTTATTTATTTATTCAAGTTCCTTTTTGTATAACTCCTGAAAATGTTATGTTTCTTTGTATTAAATTGTTTTATAAAACTCAGTCCTACTGAGCCTTTCGCTCACGTTTTATCTGTTTTAAATTCCCCCCTTCTAGGTGGTTTCCCATTTAGGTTTGGAGAAGATTCTTCGGACCGAACTCAGGAGCAATAGGAGAATTTATTTATATTCTGTATTATTAATCAAGGCATGTAAGACTTTAACTTCATTTATACTTGGACTGTAATTGTATTTATGATATTGTCAGAACCATGTGTGTGCACAAGTTGTGGGTTGTGGAACCCATATTCGCGGTTTTTATTTAATTGCTATTATTTGCCTAATATTTTATAAACTCGTTTATCGAATGTGGTGGAAAAATCTCTTTATTTCTTACTTAATTGGATTTTTAAACTCTTAATTTCAATTAAATTCTCTTTTAATTAATCTAAATATTCCGCCACGTCACCTCCCGTACTCCGGGGCGTGACAAAAAGTCATAGTAGGAAAGTTATCAATGCATGTTTGTTTTGAAAAGCTAGAAATTTTGTTATCAGAGAAGGTTATAATGGTGGGTCCTACGAGATAAAGATAAACAACAAGAAAAGCAGAAAAGGTCTTTACATATAATTTTCATTATGATTAAAGCAAAAAAAGATCTAATGTGGGTCCACAAATAAAAAAAGAA
Source organism: Artocarpus heterophyllus (assembly GCA_025403435.1). Lineage (NCBI taxonomy): Eukaryota > Viridiplantae > Streptophyta > Magnoliopsida > Rosales > Moraceae > Artocarpus > Artocarpus heterophyllus. The sequence goes on from CM046341.1 coordinate 21,550,531, forward strand.
ACCAAGATGGTCTCACCTAAATTGAAAGAGAGCATGTTTTTTAAGCGTGTCTACCCTGTCTTAGGTCCGCGGATCTTTTGTTATACCTTGGCCCATTTTGAGTGTTTGTAATACTTTATTAAAAAAAAAAAAAGAAGACTTATTTGGTATTATCTGAACACAATTGTGCAGGTTGAGCAGTGCTATTTGGTAATGAGTGCAGAGTATCAAGGCTTGGAACTTGTAAAAATAAATTTTTAATTTTTAAATTTGTGGTAATTAAATGAGGAAAACAATACATAAATTAGATATCAGATATCATATTTAGCACAAAAAACCCCTTGTTATATTGTGATCGAACGGTTAAACAAAAAACAAGTGCCATCTGTAAATTAACGTCTGCTTTCATTTTGGGCTTAAACTCGTACAATTTTACTTTTGAGCTTCGCCCCAAAAGGACTCGTATCATTGAGAGATAGTGTCCTTACTAATAAGAGGAATTTTCATAAATTTTATTTTTAAGATTTACTCTTTATAAATGCCACATATGTTTATTTGTTGTATAACTTAACATAACTTCTTTAAGTATGATATAAATAAACATAATTTTTAAAAGTGTGTCATAACATGTAATTTTCTCTACATTTCTTATAATCATTACTTATAATCATTCTTAAACGATATGAGACTACATAATTTATACTTTTTTGGTCCTTATTCACTCAAGTGAATTATAGTTGTCCCAATTTATTTATTTATCGTTGCCTAGAATCCTCGACGTAAGGGCCGCCAAGATGATATTGCCAGAAAAGAAAAGAAAATTAACAAAAACAAATGGCGTGACGTACCATGATGAGTTTAATTTCTATGCGTGTGATAAATCACATTGAGAACAGATGCATATGAAGAAGTGAGAAATACTTCCATTAGATCATGGTTCATGAAGATTTTAGCCTGCGATTCTTTTTCCTGTCCTTTTCCTGCATAAAAAGTTAGTAGTACGGTGTCTTGTGATAAAATAATTTCTATCTGTTTTAACTTTTTTATAATGATCTGGAATGAATCAATATGCTTCAATAATTCTTCACAATTTTCTTTTTAGATTGCGCACGGTTTCCAAAATGTTTGATGGGACTTCATTAAGGAACTTGTCATATCGTTAGCACAAGGTTCTTTATTTTTTAATATTAGCAATATATTTCTTTGACGATCTTTTTCAAAACTCAACAATGAATATTTTAACCATAATTAATTAAATGAATAATTAAAATATTCAGGAAAGGTTGTGTATATAGATTTCTTAAGCTGGAAATTTTGTATGCATATTGCTAATTTAAAAACTATGACGTGTAATACCAAGAATTTATTATCCAAACCATTGTTGCAACATTAATATTTCATCCAACAAGTATCATATTATATTTCTCCCTGTTATCTGTTATATAACATTACATTCAGTACCTATTACATATATATATGGATATATATATATATACTTATATATCAGAAGCACATACTTTAGCATCCATAATGCATGTACTTGGGACCAAGTAATCATCAGTACTGCACAACTTTCAAAAGCCAAATACAGCGGCAGACAAATTGATCATGATACTTCCAATATAATTGGCAGGCCTTACAAACAAGACAAAAGGGTATCACAAAAACAAGCGTTAATGGACTTCGAAAGTTTGATACAAAAGAAAAGGTGTTACTATTACATAGTACTGAAATCAGCATGACAATATTAATTTGCTTGATTAGCTAGAAAGTTACTAGACGAAATCTGCATGTGATAGCACGTGGGTATGTATATATATATATTGGAATTTGAGCATAATTGGTGGTCGTTGTCTTTGTTTTCTTGAACTTTACAGATTTCGGTTCATATGCTCAAATTAAGTTTTTCTTTTTGAATTTTTTTTAATTCAAAAAAGCACCGGGAGAACTTTCATACATAAACAAATAAAAAAACATTTTATACAGAAAAAAAAAACTTTTGAAAATTAATAGCCTGTTTGGGAATACATAACCAATTTTTAGTTCAAACTTTGTAAGAAAAATATTGTACCAATTTGTGTTAAAATCACAAAATGCAATTTTAACCTCATTCCTAAACAGGTTATAAAAGTTACTTTATACAACTTTTCAAAAGGCGAAAACAAAAAGTTACTTTTGCGTAAAATAAAAATGATCAAAGACAAAACTTAACATTTCGTAAGAAGGAAAATGGAGAGAAAATGAGAGGTAAAAATGAAAATTAGGAAAGATGTAATGTGTATATATAATATTTTTTTGAAAGTGATGTATATATATATATATATATATATATATTGAGATCTCACTAAACTCTCTGTTTTATACTCCTCAAAAATTACATTAGGCTTTGCAACCGCTAATCTAAAAAATCTGGATAGTTAACTTCTAAAAATTTTATTTAGTGAAAAATAAGGTTTTATAACCTTGGGTGGGAGTCCCACCCTCCCATGGGCGGTGAGCTCCACGAGTGAGTACCACGAATAAGGACAAATGAAAATTGCTCTTTAGTAAAATATGCAGTTTAACAAGCCTAAAAGTCACTTATACTGAGCTAGACCATCAGCTTGATTGTTTTTTTGTACAAGGGAACGCATGAAATTTCTTTGGTATGATTTGTTGACTTCTTGAATTTAATTTTTTTTTTTAAGTTGTAAATGATTTGTGAAGAAAGTTATGGCGCTCTGTAAAAGATCTCTATATTTATGATGGGGGTACATGGTTTTTATTTTAATGCGCATTTCAAAATCTTATGGCCTGGTTATGGGAGACAGTTACTCATTTGATCAAACCTTTCAAGGTCATTTTAGTACAAACACAACGGTAACAGCCAAACTATCCTTGCCTATGCTGACATTTCGGTAATAGGCACTGATGATGACCTAATAATTTTTATGTAAATTCAGATTTTCCAGGAAACAAAAATTCTGCATCACTTTCCAACTAGCTACGAGGTGTACCACTTTGAAAAGATGTTTCACTAGATCTGAAATTTTCTCTACTGGCCAATGACAATTTTTTCAATGAGTGGAGCACTCCAGAGAGAACAAGTACAGAATTTTTCTTTTTTTCTGGGGATGACCAAACAAAAGTTGAAATTTTCCGGGGATGACCAAACAAAGGTTACATTAGAAATGAGTTAGAATCAGAATTAATTTTAGTTAAAAATATTATAGTATATAAAAATTTTATAATATAGTAATTTTTTACTTTTTACTATAGTATGTAAAAGCTTTTTATTTTTAGCCTAAATCACTTTGACAAACACCCTAAGTTCTCAATTGATTATGCAAAACAAATAGAATTTCATAAAATTTTGGCAGGTCAAAGGGACCTTGGAGACCATTAGAGATTGTTAATTTAGCATCAACATTTGTTCTCCATGAGGTCAAATTTTTCCTGAAATATGGACCGTCTTATACGGTGTTTGGAAGGATGGTAGGAACCAATGGTGAGAACCACTTTTACTGTAGCATGTGAAAGTTTTATACTGTAGCATATTTTTTTATTGTTATTGTAGCATATGAGAATTTTACATTATTTATAATTAAAATTGTGGTGAAAACTAAGTGATTCCCACCACTACTAAACACCCCCTTAATCAAGATGGACAACAAGCAAAAGAAATTAAATAAGTGGACTATGCCTTTGGATGACTTCCTTTGTGCATATTCATCACTATCATAAAAAAGGAGAGAAGAGTTTTTATTGGACGATCTACTTGGCGCCCTTTTTCTAGCCCTTTCCCTAAGAAGATGCAAGTCGAAGAAAATACGGTCTTCTTTTGCTGAAACCATCTTGTTTTTGTTTTCCTTTTTTTTTTTTCTTTATATATCATGGGTCCCACTCCGATCTTTTTGGGCGATTATTGGATTTGGATATGTTGAATCGGCAGAATAGCTTTTGAAACTTTTCTCAGTTGGTCAGTGAAGGGATATGTTCAAAACATCATCATGTGATTGCATCTGGGACAAGTTCTTAATAAAGGTCCAACCAAACGCCTTGGAATATACGTGGCTTAAAAAAACTAAGGCAAAAAAAAAAAAAAAAAGTAGGCAGAAAATTGATGCAAGATATAAAGGACAAAGAAAAAGCAACACTTGTACAGTAAGAAAATAAAAAAAAAAACAAAAAAAAAAAAAGTTGAAATTCAACCAGTCCTAACATGACTTTTGGGAGCTCTATACAGTCATCAGCAAATATAATGCGTAATTGAAAGTTGAATACCTTTGATTTAAAGATATAAAATTAGTGAAAATCGAGGTGCACGTCAAAGAATTCGTATGAGATTTTTTGTTTTTATTATTGTTTTGTTTCAATTAGATTAATGGGGTTTAAACCCTATACCAAGAAAGAGTGGAGCTAAGCATTTTTTCAAATCGAAGTAAAATTTTATATAATATTTTTTCTCATAAAAATTTATATTTCCGTTCAAACCTATCAATCAAACGATTTTCGTTCAAATTTTCTGTTGCAACTTACGAACCAAACAAGCACTTAACATGACAATCTTAATATAGCTATGTTTTATATTTTGAACTATTAATCTTGATGGTGGCTATACACCTACATCTGCATACATACATATACTAGTACAATGCTCCTCTTTGCGCTGCCCTTGACTGAACGCTCAAAAACTTGGAATAAAGTTTTGCATATATAATGCCAAACTGGTTTACTAATCGGTCGCTTTCTTTTATTTATTTAATTATTTATCATTGTACTACCTTGAATAATAACACATGGCAACAACCCTTCATGATACATATAGTTTGATAAAAGCAAGCAAACTTTTTATTTTTTATTTTTTTGGAAGGTGCAAACTAAGTCTGAAAGATCAATCAAGACATCTTTGATTGTCTTATTGAAAAGGACCCTCTGCGAAAGCATGATCTAGTTCTTGATTTTATGTCTACAGCTATCAATAAATATATATAAAGGTGATTGATAAAATCAGTTCTAGTTAAAAGTTTAAATTGCTAAGAAGCTCTTACATACACGGATTAAAAAAATGAACTACAATGTATGTAGTCTTCAGTTTAAAAGTTTAAGTTTTAAACATTCTTATCCGACACATTGAAATCTAGAATCTATTTGTGCTTTGGATAAATATCTTTTGTGAGCCGCGGTTGTGGCAGCCAAATTGGACCAAGTTTAAGGTCATGATTCGGCAAGAACGTAGGAACATCATCGTCCTTGTTTATTTGATGTTTACGCTTAGGCACTGAAGATGGGACCAAAAATTCAACATAGAGAACTTCAATTTCTCATCACAAAACTACTACCTGATTCTTGTTTTAGCCGACGAAATATAAAACAAAGTGCTCCCTAAATAAATTAATTTCAACAACAAATGGCGATAGTAGAAAAATCTCATTGTATCAATGGTCATTAATTAGCTCAAACGGTATGGAGTAAAATAGATAACATTTGAGTTCAAGAGAATGCAGGTTAGATATCATGCATTCTATTAAAATGAAATATTTATGTCTACTGTAATATTATTAAACAATGGATTGACTTTTATTATTTGTAAAAAAAGTTTAACATTATAGCCACTTATAAAAATTAATACAAGAGTAAAATTATTAAATAAACAAATAGCTTGTGGTATTTTCTCAAAGAGTTTTTTTGTGGTATAATTCAATCTACAGTTCAAAAAATGGCATATGTGTAAAGCGCCCATTATAATACAATCTTGATTGGACCAAGCAAAATCTCAATTATAAAGAGAGATTGAAATAGAAAGTAAATTGGCCCAAACTTTATGGCACAATTAGACCATGCGAGTCTTTGGAGGTTACTTTTCGCGAGGCCTGCAATTTTGTTTCTTTACAGAAACGCTGGAAATCCATGCCTTGTATTGATTTATATCAAAAATTCCAAGAATAGGTGATTGTCATTGTCGGTAGCCTACCATAATAACTATAGGTATTGCGCTGTAATGTTTAAATTTTAGACAATCCGGACTCCCATGAAAGTTCGAGGTATTGCGCCGTGTTACTAAACCTCCGGCAATGGCAATTGCCGACTCAAGACTGCCAACACCTGAGCATGATACTTGTCAGTGGAAGATGTTTAGCACGGCGATTCCGATTGTGCTACCATTAGTTTTCTCACTTGAAAGTCACAAAAAGGTTAACTATAAAACTATACCTCTTAGTTTTAGTTATTTTTTAATTTGTTCTTTTGTTTTTAGAAACTATAAATGTATCCTTTAAATTTTGAAAAACTTGTTTTAATTTTATCTTTTATAGACTTTTTGACTAGAAGAAAATGGAAATAAAATAAAGATACTCTTAATTAGGTCAAATTTGTTTTAAAATATTTTTTTCTTGAGAAATTTTTTTAAAAAATATTCTTACATTTAAAAAGCCATGAAACTTAAGGTCCTTTTTCTAAAATAATTTGTTTTGTTTTAAGATTTTTATGTTTTTAAATCTATAAAATATGGCTCATAACAGTTTAAAGGTAATTATATTGTTTTGCTTAATTTTTTTACATTCATAAGGATGAAATTTAATTTAAATTTTCAAATTTCAAGTAATACCTTTGTAATTTTTAAGAATAGATAGACAAATTGAAAAAATAATTATGAGGTATAATTATATAACTAATCCTATTACAAAACATATACAAAAATTAAAAGCCACACAAATATAACACAAATAAAAAGCTAGACATGATGAGACAAAATAATAAGATCAACCTGTTTGTACCCTACCGAAAATCTTTACAAATACGTGCATTTGGAAACGTAGTTGGAACCGCAATTTAGAACAAAAAATATAATAACAAGTGAGAGAAAACATTATAGAAAAGTTACGGTTTTTAAATGTGCTCCCAAACCCTATTATAGTATAATAACCATCAGTTGTTTCTCTAATCTAGGCAATTTTTCAAAATATATATGCCTAGTATTAACACATACGACAGACATTTATTGTTGTTGTTGTCGCTGTTGTTGAATGAGACTCCTGAGACACAACAAGTTAATCAAGTATAAAATGTAGTAATACAATATTATGTTGAAGTCGTTCAATTCTCACGAAACAAACTCAAGAAAATGATGAATTGCGTAGAACAATATAATAAGAGAAAAAAATTATTTATGTGAGGGTAATATACTCATTTTGAAGGGTGATCAAAATAAAGAAATTAGTAGAAAGGCTGAATTAAAACACCCAATTCAAAGGTGCATAAATCTGACTACAAAAGGGCACTTCACTAAATTTCTCATTTCCTTTGTGATTTAATAGATACATAAAACTACAACACATGCACATACACTAAATTTGATTGGGGAGATATTTTTTTTGCAACGTCAAAAATGAATCCGTCATTTGTCAATGGTATTTTCTATAACTATTCTTAACTTAAATTGGGCGCCTAACGGATTTACCACAAATCAATTGAATTTGTTCATGTCATGAAAAAAAAGTTCATATGGAAAATGGCATGCAATTATATTTATAATACTAAATATATCCCTAATAATATTATTCTAAGATACCAGCAGTAGTCATAATCGACGATATTGAGCCATCGATTGTCAGTATCCTACTAGGATACTTGAAGATATCCCACCATAATATTTAAAATTCTAGTGACTGAAGACCGTCAAATTGATGGTGGCTGACGATGCTACCTTATTTTTCTCACCGGCTTGCGTAAAAAGAAATCCAGGAAGTGACATAGATATGAATTGTATCAAACTTGTTGAGGAATTAAAATCACACAAATTACATATTTATATAGTGCCATCCTGACACTTAAAAAAGTTGTACACACTACCATTCGTATTTCATGTTTAAATTATATTACACTTAAATTGACAGAGTTAAATTGAGAAATTTCAAAGTTCAGGGGATAAATTAAAATGTTTTTCAGGGTTAAAGATTTTTTTCCCCTAAAAACTTGAAAACCTATGCACATATGCATCCATACGTTCATGCATTTTACCAAACACTATAGGTCACATATGATTTTCGCTTGTTTCTTAAATGTGTTTTTACTATTTTCTCGCCATTATGTCTTTCAACTAGATGCTATCGAAGATGGGAGATTGCCTTCCGGCAAAATCTGGTAGATTTTTTGTTGTGATCTAGTAGATTATTATTATTGTTATTATTATTATTTTACCAGCGAAGTAATTTCAGCAACACATATTGCTAACTTACTCAAAAAGAAGCAGTAATGAAAGAGTAATTTTTCGGAGACAGAAATGAAGGGATGCATGTTCAAATAGTTATTTGTGTGTTTTCCCCAAAGTTATACCTATTTTACTTAAAATTACAGTACTTGACAGATTCATGAGCATGGACTTGAAAGATAACATTTTTTTTTAAAATATTTTAGGAATTAAGAATTTACATAGAAATTATAATAGTATTTTCACGTTTAATCCTATAAAAGTACGTACGTAGGTTTTTTTTGCCTAAACAACTCCTTTATGTTAATGACCATTTTGAATGTCTGTCATTTATATTTGTCACATTTTACATTGTTTGTTATATTTCGACCATTACTAAAATTCTTAGTATACTCGTGTCTGGTGAAAATTTGCCAACAATATTCTCTCGTTAAACACTCACGGTAAACGGAATTATGTGAATTAAAAGCAAGAGAAAGAACAAGAACACTGAGAAATTATAGTGGTTCACTCGTGAAAGCTACGTCCACATTGAGAGAAAATTTTATTATTTTGCTTGAATACACGTACCAAAGACTAGAGTCCCATTTCTGAGGTTTTTACTTCCATTTATAGTAACAATTTGCATATGGAATAATTATGGGAAATAAAGAATAAAATCTCAATTAAATCAAGAATATTCTCTTTCTTGATATGCTTTAACGACTTCCCTATATCTTTAGTTTGAGTTCTTTCCCAAAATTCATTCCTTCAGTAGAGATTTGGTTGCCTTTTTCCAAATTCAAACTCACATACTTGTGTTCAATGAACCTGGTCAATTGGTTGTCTCGACTTCCTGCTTTTTAGACCCTATCTCAGCTGACCAGAAGAGCTTTCTTGAACTCACCCCCTGCTAAGTCCTTCTCCCGGACTTGGGCTTTTTACGAGGTTCTTCTTGATCTCGACTTTGTCCCTTACTAATGAGAACAAAATTGCCTAACTCTGCTTGGGGACATGCCATATTACATGCTGCAATGCTTATTCCCATAAGGCCAATTGCATATCAAAAAAGACTCACCGTTGCGAATTGTTTCTGGCAAAGAGCCATATATTTCCCATCTAAGAATTTTCGGTTGTGCAGTATATGTCCCAATTCTTCACCACAGCGCACTAAGATGGGTCCTCAAAGAAGACTAGGAAGTTATGTTGGATTTCAATCCTCGTCAATAATTAAGTATCTCGAATCCTTGATGGGTATCTCTTTATGGCAAGGTTTGCTAATTGTCAATTTGATGAGACAGTTTTCCCAGCATTAGGGGGGAAATAAGCAACAGCTAGAAAAACAAGATGGAATGCATTATCATTATCTCACTTTGATCCTCGAACAAATCAAAGTGACTTAGAAGTTCAAAAAATTATCCATTTATAAAAGGTCGCAAATCAGCTACCAAATGTATTTACTGATATTAAGAAAGTGACAAAATCGCATATACCAACTGAGAATGCTCCTATTCGAATTGATGTTCCCATAAAAAAAATATTGATACTGTAGGAAATGAGTCTAAGGCATGATAGAAGCATGGTAGACCCATCGGTTCCAAGAATAAAAATCCAAGAAAGAAAAAGAAGCTAAATAATAATCAAGTTGGCATTTCCAATGTTATTAATATTCTTGAAGAGACTAGTATAAAAACAATTGACATAGCTAAAGAAATAACTCCAGAAGAGGTTCAAGTACCTAAAGATGACGTTAATGAAGAGATCTCAGTAAGCTATGTCACTTCAGGAAAGAGATGGAACTAAAATGAAATTGTTGTCGACAACATATTTGCATATGCAATAGCTCCTAATATTACAAAAGAAAAGGAGGATCTTGAACCAATGTCTGTTGAAGAATGTAAGCGTAGAAATGATTGGCCAAAATGGAAAGATGCAATCTAGGCAAAATTAAATTCACTTGAAAAAGTCAAGTTTTTGGGCCTGTTGTCCAAACACCTGAAGGTGTAAAACCAGTAGGCCCACAAGTGGGTATATGTGCGAAAGCATAATGAGAAAAATGAACTTGTCAGATATAAAGCACACCTTCTCGTACAAGGCTTTTCGCAAAAACCTGGTATTGATTATGAGGAGACAAATTCACTAGTGGTGGATGCAATTACATTTAGATTTTTTATTAGCCGGGCAATTTTAGAAGGATTTCACATGCATCTAATGGATGTTGTAATTGTTAGTGGTGTACCCTAAGCCAATTATGTAATGAACACATTTTGACTTCGTTACATTTGCATTTTATTAATAAAGAGGCATTTTCATTATTGTTTTTTATTTTAATTTCATGAATAGTTAATTCTGCCTAATGTCATCAAGTATGTGACTTGATAGTAAAACTCTTAGGTGAAAATTGAATTCTATTTTAAATTATCCCTAGTCGGTCATTATTATTGGGATAATAATGAATGAAGACTAGTATAAAGTTTGACTGATGATTATGTTTTACTAATCATGTGTATGAGATACTAAGTCAACTCATAGATACAATTTGAGAAATGATGTATTGAATTGACCTGTTATGAGCATACTGCATGGATAATTGTCATAAGTGATTCTCATCACAATAGTATTATCCTAGTCCTTTGACCTGAAATCATCATTGTTTCCTACATGACAAGTTCTATATTTTGACACAGTCTAATATTATCTTTAACAGGATGATGGAATAAATTGTTGTTGGATATAGAGTGAATCATGTGAGGAATGTGAGTGATTAAGAAGGAATTTGTCCCTCATTTATTATAAGAAAGATATCTATAGGCCCTTCGATAAGTTAGATTGAAGAAAAATGTATGGCCATACTAGAATGTATTGATAAGGGTTATCAATATCAGTCTACTTAAGATCGAGAAATAATATGATTGAATAGTATAAGAATGACATAAACCATGCCTTATGTTCAATCAAGGTATCTAGTGACAAAAGGACTTTAATACTTATTGTATATTAGGTTATGTCAGATTATTGACATTTGCATAACTTGGGTAATCATAATGTCTTACTAGAGGCTGCTTATGATTTGTGGGCCATAAACAAAATTTCAAGCTCACTACCAACGTTATGTGAACCTATAGGGTTCCACACTTAGAACAGACCAAAAATGAATTTTTGGTCTACTATGTCTAGGTTCAATGTACCTAATAATGTCCAAATTCAATGTATTAGATATGTCTAGGTTCATTAAATCTGACATTGTCTAGATTCTATGAATCATATTTGAATTACAGTTTATCCTAGTTAAAATCTGACTCTTTCTCGAAGTCAATATATATATGTATATATCTTTTTTAGGGTTTCTGGCCTAATTAGAAGAAAAAAGGCGTTCTCTTATTCTAAATGGCAAAAACATTAAAAACCTTAAAATTAGAGAGACTCATTTAACGCAAAGAGAAGGTGCTAGCACACCAATTCGTTTTTGAGAGAGTATGTTTATGTGGATACCTACAGAGGGCGTTGCTCTAAGTAACAACGTCTGAATCTGATCTCAAATACGAAAAGCTCGAGTTAGAGTGTCACTGGAGTGAACCCACTCTCTTCCTTCCAACAATCTTGCCCTTTTTGTCATCCTAGTAAGATTCTATGACTTTTTTATTAATTTAATCGAATTGCATGGATCTTGCGAGAGTTTTGTGGGAATTAATTTTGATTTTTTGCTGCTTATTTAAATCACAAAATCCAACAAAACCCAACAGTAACGGCCTATCTGTATGGGTCACTTAATAGTGATATTCACATGGAAGTCCCTAATGGCTTAAAAATGCCTAAAGCATGCAATTCAAAACCCTGGGAAATGTATTGAATCAAATTACAAAGATCTTTGCACGGATTAAAACAATTTGGACGCATGTGGTATAATTGTCTTAGTGAATATCTTTTGAAAGAAGGATATACTAACAATCCAATTTGCCCATGTGTTTTTATTAAAAGGTTGAAGTCTAGATTTGCTATTATTGCAATTTATGTTGATGATTTGGATATCATTGGGACTCATGAAGAGCTTACAGATGTGATAACATATTTGAAAAATGAATTTGAAATGAAGGATTTAGGAAAAACAAAATTTTGTCTCGACTTGTAGATCGAGCATTTATCGGGAAGGATTTTTATTCATCAATCAACATATATTGAAAAGATATTAAAGAAAATTTTATATTAGAGTATTTTCTAAAACACAAGTTTGACATACTACATGCATAAATTAACCACATCTTACTAACCATTGAATGCCGAAGAACTCCCGTAATCAGTGAAGAGAAGTAACGTTTCAGAAGAGCCTCAACCAACTGGTCTTTTTTGCTATTCTCTATCCATGATCGGAGTGAGTATGGGCTCACACGTACAGCTCTTCCACCAAGTGACTCTCCTTCCAACCAATTGAGAGAACCCAAAACTAGTGTTCGTGATTTGTGAACAAGAGCTCTCAGGGAGTTTCAAATTCTCACCAGTAGAGTATCTCTCTTAATCTCTCAATTGATCTAAATAACTCTTAAGACTTACTCCATATTTATAGAGGTTGGGTCTAGGGTCAGTCCTTATCAAATTAGGCCTTAAAAATTTAAATCAGAATCAAATTCAGATCAATATCTGATGGCAAGCCGAACCTGAGGATCGGCATGCCAAACTGCTAAAAAATATCTCAGCGAATCTTTTATTTTCCACCCGAGATTCTATAGAATAAAGTCTCAGTTTTAATTCAAATAACCCAATAGAAAAGTTATCTAATTAAAACAAGTTTATCTAGATAATCTCTAAGAAAATAAATGAATTCCTAATAATTCTACAAGTTTATCTTGATTTTTTTATTCAAAATTAAATCAATCGATAAACAGACAAGAATTATCTTATCCCAATAATTCAACAAGTTTATCTTGAATTAATTTTGTTAATTTTATCACAAAATTAATTCAACCGATAAACAGACCTAAATTATTTGATTCTTTCAAATTTCAACCAATCTAATAAATCTGACATAAGTCACCAATTATTGAAAAAACACGCCGTATCGTTACAAGATTTTGTGAGCTAGCAAAAGGAACCACATGCACCTATATAGTTCAAGCTCCCGATAATTACGAAACCCAATATCCCAGATATATATTTCATAATTATCAACAACAATGCTACTCCACTAAAAGCTTGAAGCTGCACTCTCGAACTATATAGAAATTACAAAGCCCGTATAGCTAAGTCTCCATGACATATCATAGTGTATCGTATTCCCATAGGATTATCCATAATCAGCATAAGGACAAGTTATGTCTTACCTTCCCGATTATTTTTATCTTACGTTCCATTATCTCACCATCGAAAAACTTACCATCCAAAGACAGTATACCAATCGATTACACCTATGTATCTAAATATTTGAGCGCTCCAATTTTCCAATTACAGAATAACGCATATAAGAGGATATCACTACTCCTAAAGAGGAGCTATGGATTCCATATCTATGAATAACAGGTCTACACTATCAACAGTCATGCCTCTAATATACCAGCATGTATACCACTATTAAGATGTGGGTGTCACCCTTTGGTACATCAAAAGACACAAGTCAAGACAACGGGCCCACTATTCATCTTAGGATTAAGATACAATACAAATGATTATCTAAAGTGAATCGATTTGCCGAGATAGAATTATTAATCCAAATCTATTCACTTTATGTCCCGATCCAACACATCGTCACCTATGACAACGTGCCAATGTTTCTATTTTACGGAGTCCACCACCGATGGCTAAGACAAACCATCTCCCAATAGGGATATAGACAACATAACAATCTTTACATGAATAAAGCACCCAACTTTATTCACTTGATTGCAGATTTTATGATTTAGACCGTCATCTTAAGAATTGTGCCTTACGCATAATCTGTCCAATATATGCCTAATTCTTAAAGGTTTAGATCGACAGTCTCAGACTATTGTTTGCTTAACATACATTCAACAAATATGAACGTAAAAAGGACAAGATTTGGTATATAAATAATAAATAAATTCTTTATTGATAAAAATATCTCTAAAAACATATTACATTTTTACCCCTTAGGGCATACATGTCTAACAGTATAACCATTACAAACACATTTATAAACATATATATAAACATTTAAAAATCATTTACTTCATGTTGTAGGTGAGGTTTGAACTTAACTGGACTACGCTCTAACGTTCTCTATTTTGTTCTTTTTCCTTTCATTAGTCGGCCTCTTGTGTTCTGATCAAACGACTGCCGACTCATTAATTAACTTTCTTTTTATCAATCTATTCAATTGATAATAAAACGTAAACATTAAACATTCATTCCTTTTTTCATAACTTGATATACTATCGGTTAACCTTCCTTTATTTTGCACCCCATTGCTTTTAACTTTGTAACCCACCAGGTTACCGTACCTTTTACTTAACTTTGTAATCTATCGGGTTATTATTCTTTTTACTTATCTCTGTAAACCATCGGGTTATCTTTTTCTTTACTTAACTTTGTAACCCACTGGGTTACCTTTCCTTTACTTGAATATCTCTTATTAAATTTCCCGTCTTATCTGATGGTTTCATTACTTAACGTATTACGGAATATTTTCTATCTATGAACGTTATGCTAATTTAGAGTGTTCGACTCTGTTCTAGCCATTTTCTTAAAAATGATGATTTTACCCTTAATAGGTTTTTCGTTAATTTTGTAACTTTATAAAACTCACTGCTTAACGTTATCGTTCCATTACCTACATATTACAAAAAATTCCCACTGAGGAACGTTTCCTGACATCGGGCGTTTCAGATCCGTTTTGGCCATTTTTCATAAAGTGACCATTTTGTGTGACGACCTGCCTTTTCGGGTAGTCACTTAACTTTCTTAAACATTAATCTTACTTACTTAGTAAGAAAAATACTGAAATAATTTTTTTTCTTTTCCTTTTAACATCCTTGAAAAACATAGTTAAAAATTATTACGGCCTCTATCGCCTTTCAAGTTGAGATCTCGCTCAACACTTGCTAGTAAAACCATTTCAAATCGTTTCTTAAAACTTATTAAGAAACATTTACTGAATCATTGATTAATACTTAACTATATAAGAAAATAAAACATTTCGTAGAATACATATCTTAAAACTTTGAAAACATTTCTTAAAACTTTGATTTTCTTAAAACTTTGAAAACACTATATTAAATAGTGGAAAACCTTTTCTTGAAGTAGCAGAAGTGAACTGTGGTGGTATCCATACCCATATCCTCGCATCTATCCTCCACAGCACCAAGCTCCTTTAACCGGTCCTACTGGTTACCCGTAAGACTACCTACAGCATGAAGAAACTTTTAATGAGCTTTTGCTCAGTAAGGTCAAACAAAATCTCACAAAGCATTTAAACATGCTTGAAAAACTTTTCTTATAAAAACCTTTCTCTTCAAACACTTTTCATAAACATTTCTAAAAACATTTTTCATAAAACATTTTTGAGACGTTTTGCATAACTATTTTTTGTAACGCATTTCTTGATTGTTTTTCTTAAAACATCGTTCATAAACCTTCTCTTGAAAACATGAAAATGTTGTTTATAAACATTTAACGTAAAACATTTCTCAGAATGTTTTGCATAAAATATAAATATTCCATAATAAAGAAAACAAGTAAAATCAAAATGCATGATTCTAATTATGCTCAATTATGAACTTTAATTATGAGCATTTTATGAACATTCTTTTCTTACTTTAACTTTCTACCTTTGTTCCGTAACTTTTCTTGTCTTACTTTAACTTTCTATCCTTGTTCCTTATCTTTCCTTATCTTACTTTAGTGTTCGTACCAACATCACTAATCATGAGATCATAAACATGATGCTTCACTTGCAGAAGACATGAGACCATCAAACATCGAGGTCATGTACCTCACATCTAGGAGGTCAAACTTTAACTTTACTTTCATTACCTCACAACAAGGAGGCTGGTATGATACTTTCTTTTATTGTCTGTGCTTTACCTTCTTTTAACATTAATGAGCATAACAAATGCTAACACATCATATGCAAACACCTTTACAAATCATATCTTATACTCTAAAACCTATGCATAACAAATGCAACAGAAAACGCAAACACATTTTGCAAATCATAACTTATATTCTGAAACTTATTGCATGACAAATGCAACATAAAACGCAAACACACTTTGCAAATTATAACTTGTATTCTGAAACTTATTGCATAACAAATGCGACTTATTGCATAACAAATGCGACATAAAACTTATAACTTATACTGTAAACATTATGCATTTTTAAAAAATGCAAACACACTTTAAATACATTGAAAATCACAACTTGAACTTTTAAAATTTTGCATTTCAATATGCAAATAGACTTTAAACATAACAGTTGCAAATTCATTACAAATCTTCTTTTGAACTTTAAAACTTTTTGCATAATAAATGCAAACATACTTTAAAAGAAACTTGCATAATAATTGCAAACTCATTTACAAATGTATACATAAATATTTAAAAATTATTTACTTCATGCTATAGGTGAGGCTTGAACTTACCTGGACTTAACTTTAACGTTCTCTATTCTATTCCTGTCTCATTTCTTTTCCTTCTATTAGTCGGCTTCTATATCCTGATCATACGACACCCGACTAATTAGTTAACTTTTATTACCAATCCACTCAATTGATAACATAACTTAAACATTAAACATTCATTTCCCCTTTTTTTCATAACTTGGTGTGCTATTGGTCTACCGTTCTTTCACTGGCTTTGTAACCCACCGGGGTTATCTTTCCCTTATTAAATCTCTCGTCTCACATGATGTTTTGTTATCGAACATATCACAGAACATTTTTTCATCTAAGAACGTTATGCTAAATTGGAGTGTTCGACTTTGTTCTAGTCATTTTCTTAAAAATGATGATTTTACCCTTGACGGGTTTTTCATTAATTTCCATAACTTATTACACTCATTGCTTAATTTACCATTTCATTTCTTACATGTTACGAAAAAATACTCGCTAAGGAACGTTTTCTGACATCAAGCGTTTCAGGTCCATTTTGGTCTTTTTTATAAAATGACCAGTTTGCCCCTAACATTTTCTTTCCTTCTTCTTTTTAACTAAATTTTGAATCCTTTAGACCTTAGCATCCTTAATCACTCACTAACTACAACACTATAAGAATTCTACATTTCTTGGTGAAAAACCAAGTTTTCATACGATTTTATGGTTTTGGCCCAAAACACAAAAATATTTACATCTATGCCCTCGGAACCAAAAATGGCCACTTTATACCAAAACGCTCAGTTTCTTGTAAGGAATAAAACTTACAAAAGCACCATGGTTGAATTCTAAACTTTTCAAAACGTTTTCATTTCTTGAAATTTTGTGCCCAAAATTTTGTAAAACTCATAACTGCTGAATTATGGAAAACTATCCATGGTATCCTAACAGTTTCGACGCATTCTACAACTTTTGTGTTTTAACTTTCTTGAAATTCCATCATTTAGAGGGACTTTTTGGCTTATTTTCAAATCTGCCGACAATTATTTTTTCTTTGCAATTTAGTCTCTTTTGAAATTTCACCAAAACCCTTACTTTCTTCTTTCCATCATCATCCTCATCAACATATAACATAAAACAACCATGCCATATTGTCCATATTACATGCCATGGCTTAAACATTTCATCAAACACTTAATATGCATATAAAACACAAACTTTAACTTAATCAAAAAGATTTGGATTTTACCTAATCCATTGCTTGTCTTCACTTTTTCTTGCTTTAAACCCTTCAAAGTTCCCTTAATATCAAGCTCATACCTCACCATAAAAATCCATCAAAACTTGAACAAAAACCCTTGTATACAATAGGGAAAAGTTTTGAGTTTTACCTTAAAACTCCATACTCTTCTTAAGAGCACTTGCTCTTGGTTCCTTGCATACCTTGGAGGCTTAGAATTCATCTAAATTTCTTGAGGGAACTTTCATGGAGGGGACGGTTTTTGGAGGGGAAAAATGAAACATTTTTTTCTTCCTTCCTTTCTTTCTTCCTTTCTTTCTTTCTTCCTTTCTTTCCTTCTTTTCACGTTTTTCTCGTCCACTGTGGAGACCAATTGGTCTTCTTATATAATAAGTAAATTGACCCCTTTTTTTTCTTTTCTTTTTCTTCTTTTTTTTTTAATAAAAAGGTGATGAGTCATCACCTTGGTAATCAATTAGGTTACTTTGGGTGGCCAAATGTGATTGGGCCACATTAGTGGATGTGGTAGCCCAATCAAAACTTTCAAAGTGTCCTATTAACTTTTTACGCAGTCCAAGTTTATACTAACAGTATTTTTCTTATACTACTGGTATTTTCTCCATACTACTACAGCATTCCTTATTCATCCATATTCTTCAAACAGTATTATTCCTATACTACTTCAACTTAAACAGTCTAATTTTTATACTGCATGACCTTAAATAGTCTAATTTATACATTGCGTTATTTTTACAGTGTAATGTTCATACTAGGGGTGAACGGCGGGCGGTTTGATGGTTTTTGGGCGGGTGCGGTGCGGTTTTTTTGGATGGCAGGTTGGCGATTAACCAACCCGCAAACCGCCCACCACATGGCGGGCGGTTTTGGTTTGGTTTTGGGTGGTTGCGGGCGGGTGCGGGCGGGTTGAGGCGGTTTAGACCTATGCTATTGCCCAATGTAATTTTTTGGACCTTTTTTTTAGAAAGTGAAGAAAATTTTGTGGAAAATATAAGATGATAATACATAAAGCATTCCCAACAAGTTTGATGCTTAAAGACAGTGACCATATTCAAAAGTACAAATTAAAAAATATAATCATTCACTGCAACAAGAAACATCAACTACATATAAAGTGATGAATAAAGTCAAGAGTCCATAAAGATTAAAACCTATTCACTGGGTTTGAAAATAATAGAATACTACAAATGAAATGATGAACAAAGTCAAGTGTTCTTTTTCTTTTAGGGCTTTTTCTACTAACTTACTTGATTTGAATTTTGATCACTTCACAAAATAATAGGAGAATTTCTAGTTTCTAATATGTCAAGAGACAGCCGAGCCTATGCTTGAAGTGTTGGATTGTTCAATCATCTCTAAAATAAGAACAAAATCAAATAAATGATAAGTTTTTTTAAAAAAATATATAGGCGGGCGGGTGCGGGTTGAACCCGCCCTCAAAAACTTAAAACCAAACCCGCCCACCGAATATCAACCCGCCCACCAGTGGGTTGCTAACGTAAACCCACTTTTTTTGAGATGGGCGGGCGCGGGGGCGGGCGGTTGGCGGGTGCGGGGCGGTTTTTGTACAGCCCTAGTTCATACTGCATAACTTTATTATTGTACTTCCTTACACTCTATTATTCTAGTACTGTATAATTTTTTATATTATTGTATAATATTTTTCTCCTGAAACTGTATTTTTATCTTACATAATCCTTAAATAAATGCATTTTTAATGTAATAACAATACTTGGGTGTTACAATCTACCATCCTTAAAAATTTTCGTCCTCAAAAATTAGAACTTTCATGGGTAGTTCATTTCCTTATCCTCTTTTCCGTTCTTAACATACTTTCCTTTATCATTACCCTCTTAATAAAAACTAAGTCTCCAACTTAGAACTTCATAAACTTTCATCATTTCACTAATATATTTCTTTGCATTGTAACACATACTTCTGCTACGCAACTTTGATCTTTCATCATTTCACTGATATATTTCTTTGCAGTTTCCAATGAATGCTATTCTTAAAAATAGGGTTCATTTTCATTCAAATCATGTCATGTCTCTCGAAAGATTAGGGTCATCTGACCATAAAATTCATAATTTTTTGGTCCTATACCCATTCTAGAATTATATTTTTTTGTAATTTCCTCATAATGTATAGATCTCCAGCTTCCATCCTCCAACTCGTGAAGGTTTCGCTGACAGATTTGGCATCATTGTCTTGAACGTGGTTCCTATTCGGGCAGTTACGAGCTCATTAGCATGTCTCAACTTAGCTATGAAATGCTTAAGCTCGAAAGAATCATATAGTTAATCATCTAATGTCTGGTCACTCTCAGGCACTCTCGTTTCCATAGGACACTGAAAATCACTTTCGAACATCTGTTATTATGTTATCTTGTTCCGCTTTTCCGCGTTATACATGTAGTCAATACCAAATAACTCTAACAGAGTATGATTTGCTCAAACGGACAACACAGTTGTGCACAAGGACATCATAACATGTCATGAGCTCATCTTCTTGATTTTTGAGCCGTCGGTCATCTATTGAGCATCATTGGCCATATTTGATCATCATTGAGTTGACACCACTAATGGACGACAACTACCATCGACTTGCGAGGACATTCTAGCATATATCATCACGTTCATCCTTTGACCTTTGTCGTCTTGTTGCTCATCCGGAAGTGCCAACATCAGAGGCTATATACCCGATATAAGCATTTAATGTTGGAAAAAATAGTACGCAGTAGAATTTTAAAAATTTTACATCAGAGTAATTTTTAAAACACAAATTTGACATGCTATATGCATAAATTAACCAGATCTTACTAACCTTTGTGGTCGAAGAATCCTCGTAAAATGTGAAGAGAAGTAACGTTCTAGAAGAGCCTCAACCAACTGGTCTATTTTTTTATTCTCTATCCACGACCGAAGTGAGTGTGGGCTCACACGTACAGCTCTTCCATTAGATGACTCTCCTTCCAACCAATCAAGATAACCCAAAGCAAGTGGTCGTGATTTGTGA
This sequence comes from Artocarpus heterophyllus, assembly GCA_025403435.1. Lineage (NCBI taxonomy): Eukaryota > Viridiplantae > Streptophyta > Magnoliopsida > Rosales > Moraceae > Artocarpus > Artocarpus heterophyllus. Next base: position 21,571,489 of record CM046341.1, read on the forward strand.
ACAAAAACTCTAAGGGAGTTTTCAGATTCTCACTAGCAGAGTATCTCTCTTAATCTCTCAATTGATCTGAGTAACTCTTAAGACTTACTCCCTTTATATAGACATTGGTCCTGGGGTCAGTCCTTATCAAATTAGGTCTCAAAAACTCAAAATAGAATCAAGATCGGATCAATATCTGATAAGATCCACGTGGAAACGTGTGATCTTATCCTTCGCTGATCGGCAGGCTGAACAGGTCCCATTGGCAGGCCGAACAACCGAATAAAAAATCTCGCGAATCTTTTATTTTCCACCCAAGATTCTATAAGATAAAGTCTCAGTTTTAATTCAAATAACCCAATAAAGAAGTTATCTAATCAAAACAAATTTATCTAGATAATCTCTAAGAAAATAAATCAATTCGCAATAATTCTACAAGTTTATCTTGATCTAAATTATCTAAAATTAAATCAACCGATAAACAGACAAGAATTATCCGATCCTAATAATTCAACGAGTTTATCTTGAATCGATTTTATCACAAAATTAATTTAACCGATAAACAGACATGAATTATTTGATTCTTCCAAATTTCAATCAATCTAATAAATCCGACATAAGTCATCAATTATTGGAAAAGCACGTCGTGTCGTTACAGGATGTTGTGAGCTAGCAAAGGGGACCAAATAGACCTACATAGTTCAAGCTCTTGATAATTATGAAACCCAATATCCCAGATATACATTTCATAATTATCAATTCCAACGCTACTCTACTAAAAGCTTGGAGTTGCACTCTCGAACTAGATAGAATTACGAAGCTCGTATAGCTAAGTCTCCATGACATATCATAGTGTATCGTATCCCTATATGATAATCCATAATCGGCTTAAGGACAAATTCTATCTTACCTTCCAGATTATTTTTATCTTATGTTCCATTATCTCACCATTAGAAAACTTACTATCTAATGACAGTATACCATTCGGTTACACCTATGTATCTAAATGGTTGAACGCTCTAGTTTTTCAATTATAGGATAACACATATAAGAGGGTATCATTACTCCTAAAGAGGAGCTATGAATTTCATATCTATGAATAACAGGTCTACGCTATCAAGAGTCATGCCTCCAATATACCGGCATGCATACTACTATTAAGATGTGGGTGTTACCCTTTGGTACATCAAAAGACACAAGCCAAGATAACGGGCCTACTATTCATCTCAGGATTAAGATACAACACAAATGATTGTCTAAAGTGAATCGATTTGCCAAGATAAAATTATTATTCCAAATCAATTCACTTTATGTCCCGATCCAACAATCGTCACTTATGACAACGTGCCAATGTTTCTATTTACAGAGTCTACCTCCGATGGTCAAGACACACCATCTCCCAAAAGGGATATAGACAACATAACAATCTTTGCATGAATAAAGTGCCTAACTTTATTCCCTCAATTGCGGATCGTATGATTTAGACCATCACCTTAAGAATCGTGTCTTCCGCATAATCCATCCATCATATTCCCAATTCTTAAGGTTTAGACCGACTGTCTCAAACTATTGTTTGCTTAACATACATTCAACAAATATGAACATAAAGAGGACAAGATTTGGTACATAAATAATGAATAAATTCTTTATTGATAAAAATGTCTCCAAAAACTTATTACATTTTTACTCCTTAGGGTATACATGTCTAACAATCTCCCACTTACACTAAGTGAGTAAATATGACAAGTCTCGCATCCCTATAGCTTCCACATGCCTCTCGAAGACTCTCCCAATAAGTGTCTTCATAAATGGATCAGCTAAATTGTCCTCTGATGTGATCTTGCACACCGTGACATGCCCGCCCTCAACGAAGTCCTTTATCACATGATACTTTCAATCAATATGCTTACTCTTCTTGTGAAATCTTGGTTCCTTAGCATTAGCTACCGTCGCACTATTATCACAGTATAGTGATACCGCTTTATCCATACCAGGAACTACCTCAAGATCCCCAAAGAACTTACGGAGCCACACTGCTTCTTTTGAAGCATCACTGCCTGCCACATACTTGGCCTCCATCGTTGAATCTGAAGTGCAATCTTGCTTAGCACTTCTCCAACTGATGGCACCGCCGCCCAGAGTAAACACATAACCCGAAGTCGATTTCCTAGAATCCAGACAGGATTGAAAATCCGAGTCAGTATATCCTAGAGGAGTTAGGTTTGCACCCGAATATACCAGCATATACCCTCGAGTCCTTCTCAGGTACTTGAAAATATGCTTTACCGCAACCCAATAGTTTAGTCCGGGATCCGCCTGAAATAGACTTACAATCCCGACCGCATAACTAATATCCAGTTGTGTGCAAAGCATGGCATACATGAGAGTACCCACTGCCGAAGCATAAGACACCTTCTTCATGTATTCTCTTTCTTCATAAGACTTAGAAGAGTCATTCTTAGAAAGAGTAATTCTAGAACTAGATGGTTGCCCACGTTTCTTGGAATCCTACATTGTAAACCTCTGAAAAATTTTATCTATGTAGCCAGCCTAGGACAAAGCTATCATTTTGTTCTTCCTATCCCAAAAGATTTGGATACCGAGAACAAAATTAGCCTCTCCTAAGTCCTTCATGTCAAACTGCTTGGTCAACCATAATTTGACTAATAACAATGCCCCAACGTCATTGCCAATTAGCAAAATGTCATCTATATAGAGCAGTAGAAAAACCACTTTTCCATCTTTAATGTGTTTATAAACACATGGTTCATCCACATTTTGTGAGAACCCATAAGACTTGATCACCTGATCAAATCTTATGTTCCAAGAACAAGAAGCCTGCTTGAGTCCATAAATTGACTTCAGCAGCTTACAAACCTTACCCTCTTGACCCGTGACCTTGAACCCGTTTGGTTGTTCTATATAAATGGACTCATCAAGATAGCCATTCAGAAAAGCTGTCTTGACATCCGTCTGCCAAATCTCTTAGTCGAGAGCTGCAGCTATGGACAAGAGAATCCGGATAGACTTAAGCATGGCTATAGGCGAAAAGGTTTCCTCATAATGGATTCCTTCCTTTTGCGTATAACCCTTAGCTACCAGTCTAGCCTTAAAGGTTTCGATCTTTCCATCCACTCCTCTTTGCCTCTTGTAGATCCACTTACACTCTATGGGTTTTACCCCTTCGAGAAGATCCATAAGCTCCCAGACCTAATTAGTCTCCATAGACTTCATCTCAATGTTTGTGGCCTCTGTCTAGAGTTTTGAATCAACATCCTCCATAGCTTCTGCGTAAGTATAAGGATCCCTGTCATGTTCATCCAGTTCAGCCAAGAAGACCTCCCCATTGAACATATACCTCTCAGGTTGATGCTCGATCCTCCCACTACGCCGAAGCCCCTCAGGTTGTTGTTCAGGTTTCTTTGGTTTTTCTACACTGATTGGAACGGTTTCATTCGGAACCTCTGGAGTGATCGGATCACTCCTTAACTCCTCAAGCACCACTTTGCTTTGAGGTTTAAAGTCGTTCATGTAACTCTCCTCAAGGAAAGTTGCATTAGTTGAAACCACGACTTTATTTTCCTTTGGGTTATAAAAATAACCCCCTTTAGTCCCTTTTGGATATCCTACAAACACGCAAACTTCCGAACGTGCTTCCAACTTATTCGGATCCTTAAACAGGACATGAGCTGGACATCCCCATATGCGAATATGGTTTAAGGATGTCTTCCTACCCGTCCACAACTCGTGAGGAGTTTTAGGGACCAATTTTGAAGGCACATTGTTCAAAAGATAACATGTGGTTTGTAGTGCATATCCCCAAAAGGATAAAGGCAATGATGAATAACTCATCATGGACCTAATCATGTCCAACAAAGTCCTATTTCTTCTCTCTACTATGCCATTCTGCTACGGAGTGCCCGGCGCAGTCAAATGGGATAATCCCATTCTCTAATAAGTGTTCCAAGAACTCATCAGAAAGGTATTCCCCACCTCGATCCGATCGAAGTGCCTTTATGGGTCTACCCAATTGCTTTTCCACTTTAGCTCGAAACTCCCTGAACTTGTCAAAAGTTTTGCTTTTGTGGTGCATCAGGTACACATACCTATATCTTGAGTAATCGTCAATAAAAGGGACGAAGTACTCATACCCTCCTCATGCCCGTATGTTCATCGGTCTGCAAACATCACTATGCATAAGTTCTAGAACCCCTTCGGCCCTATTGCCCTTAGACCCGTATGGTCTTTTGGTCTACCCTTCAAACAAGATTCACATTGAGGCATAGATTCCACCCCTAAGTGACTTAAAGGTCTATCCCTTACCAACCTTTGAATCCTATTCAGGTTAATATGACCAAGGCGCAAATACCAAAGATAAGTCTTATTAGAGTGAGAAGTTTTAAGTCTTTTAGAGTTATTATCATTCATCTCAGCATTAAGCAATAAGTCCATCTTAGGTTTGATAAAATATAGATTATTTTGCATCCATCCAGAACAGATAAAAGATTTGTTTTTACGAATCACCACTTTATCATTAAAAGAAACCAAATAGGAGTCTTTAAATAAACAAGATACAAAAATTAAATTCCTTTTAAATTTAGGAACATAAAAACAATCTTGCAAAAATAAATTCCTATAATTATCAAAATAAAGATAGACATCTCCCACTGCTTCCGCTGAGACCAAGGATCCATCGCCCATCCGAAGCGTGAAGTCCTCATACAGCAGACTTCTCGTTTCTTTAAACCCCTGTAGAGAAACACAAACATGATTAGTTGCACCAGAATCTATGACCCAAATGTCACTGGATTCCTTAACCAAACAAGTTTCTAAATATAGAAGATCACACCTACCTCCTTTGGAAAGGAAGTCCTTGCAATGCTTCTTGATATGCCCGACCTTTCCACAAAAGAAGCACTTAAGCTTCTTTGGGTTCTTCTTCTTCTTCTTCTTCTTCTTGCTATTGGTGCTAGCAGGAATAGAAGACTTCCCGTTCTTGGCCCGTTGCTTCTTTCCATTCCCAGAGTTAGGATTGGAACCAGAAGCAGCTACCATGTTGGCCTCACCACCCACAGGAGACTCCCTGATCAGCAGTTCAAACTCTTGTAACTGTTTCATTAGTTCTGTTAAGGTCATATCCCGTCTATTGCTTAAATTAAATGTAGCTCTAAATGAAATAAATTCCTTAGACAGAGTCTTAAAGACCATAGTCATCTGAGTTTCAGCATCGATGTCGGCTCCATTGGTTTGAGCCTCAGCAAGGTAACCCATGACCAACATCATATGCTCCTTTACAGATGTCCCCAGCCTCTGTCTACAGTTTAGAAGTTTCTGAAGTGCCCCTTGCCGCTTTGTTATGGCTTGGCCTCCAAACATATCTTCAAGATTATCCAAGATCTACTTTGCAATCTCATAATCCTGAGGTTGAGCCTATAGCACGTTGTTCATGCTAGCCATAACATAGTAGCGGTCCTGATCATTAACATCTTTCTAGCGATCATAATCTTGGAATTGCTCATTAATTGAGTCTCCCGTAGGCTCGGGAGGATAAGGGGTTGCCAGTACATATTTTAGTTTCTCAAAAGATATGATGATATCCAGGTTCCGTTTCCAATCATTATACTTCTCACCGGTTAATAGGTTTTTGTCATGTATCGATGATAAAGCGTTTTTAGACATTTTTAATCTACAATAAAGAATCATTGTGACACCCGTTATTCTCCTAACGGGTATTGAGGTAATTAAATTAATTTTTAGTGTATAAAAAAAATTGCTTCATTTAAATTTATTTTATAATATTTATTTTTATCTATTTTTAAATTTTCTAAAATTCTCCTATATTTATTTAGTATGTTTACTAAAAAGTCTTAGAACTTCTAATAAATCTCAAAAATGTCATATTGGCATTATGTGTGTTAAAGTCTCTAGAGGAGACATAAGGATATCTTTTCCAACTACTCTTGACCCTCATTTTCTTTATTTCCTCCGTGACATGCTTCAACATGTCTCCTCTATAATTGTTTCTATCACTTCTTTTCAAAGACTTCATCTTTTCTTCCTTTTTCTTCCACGGTTCCCACACTCTTCTTCTCATTTCTTTGCTGAAGCAAAATACTTAGAGAACTTCTTCAAGGCAGCCATAAAAATCAGCCACCATCACCTCCATTTGAGCAAGAATTTCAGTCATACCGAAGTAAAGGAACCTGTTTTGAAGCCATTTCAAGCTTCCAACTAACCATAATCCGAGGTTAGAATCTTATGAACAAATTTAGTCTTTCATTTATAAATTTTCTTTTATACTAAAGGATTATTCAAATTTGCGTTCTTAAACCTAAGTATATGTTTGTTGCTATTTTGGAGCATATGTATGAAGTCTAAGTGTATATGCCCTAGACAGAAAATTTATATTGTTAAACTTTATAATACCTCTATGGGCAGTGGTTATTTCTTGAAATTCTAAGATTAAATTAAAATAAATTTTATGAATGTAGTTGTATGTTGTGCTTTAGTTTTAATTGTCCTTATGCATGCCTTAGGATCAAGGGAGTATGGAGCTAACGTTAATTGATTCCAGGATTAAGAGACTGTTGATAAGCTTGAAAGGTAGGGATTCTATTACTCATCTTTTGTGAGGTTTTTATAGAATTAAAATTGATTGTTTTGCCGCAATATATATATATCTATGTTGAACTGATATTATATGATTATCACATATGAAACTATGACATGGACTCGTCTTGTATTGTACGGCGAGGAACATAATGAATTGACACATGTTATAAATTGAGAAGCATGGTTAGGAAAACTGACTCTATTAATAATGATTTAATATAGAGAAATGGTGAGACATGAAGAGGGCGGCGATTACGTCCTTGGGCATGAATACCCTAAAAGGTAAAATAGGGGGAAGGTGATGACGCTTCCTTGGGTTGAAAGTCCCAGAACACACTGTACAGGAATCGATTTGGTGAGGACTCGGGGCTTGATGTCCCCTCACCGGAACACCCTTGGAATGTTTATAGGGTGATCAAGTGCGCCCATTTGAGTTTCGATGAGTTGAGTGATACTCAATTTAACATGGATACCTAGGAACAATGATGATTGGTAATATTTGTATAAATGTGTAATTATGACACTTGGTAATGATTAACTACGGTATCCATAAGATGTGATCATAATAAACCTCATAATCTGGAATATGATGTGACTTACTAACCATGCAGGTTTTAATGTGGTAATGATAAAAACCTAAAGGTGAGTAATGGCTTTCTCTACTGAGCATAGTGTTGCTCATACCCTTATATTTTTATCTTTTCAGGACTCACTAAGTGTGAGGTGGCTACGAGAAATATAGTTGAGGAAGTGATGTAGCTATATTACATTGGGACTGCTTCAATTGTTGAGAATGTTCTTCATGATAATGTAAGCATCAATTGTTACTTTCTGTGACTGTATTACAATGTGTTGAGGGTTAAAATGATGATGACAACAGTTTATATTATTAAATTTAAGGTGCTACATTAAAACTGTGGTTTATTTATCGTTTATATTTTTATTTTTGAGTTGAGAGTTTTCATTTAAGTCCCGGGCAAATTTTATTTTTAAGGTTTTACTTTTATTATTTATTTTTATTTTATCTCATTAAAAACTGTTAACCCCCATATAGGGGCGTTACAGAATTTTTGGTATCAGAGCCTAGGTTCGGTTAACCTAGGGAGTGTAGCACCACTTTAAAAAAATATATATTTTTGAGATGGTTTTGAAGCTGAATTTTTATTGTCATCATCAAAATGAACCTTCACATTGATTTATACAGACTAGAAGGATGTAACATGGAAAGGCCATAGAATGAAAATACTAATGGTTATATGAGTACAATAATTACATAGAAGGAAAGTATTAATAGTTATGAGGGAATGATAATTATATGGAATGAGTTTATAAGTAGAATGCTTATGAGAGATTCGTATAATATTTGGATCTATAAGCATATCTAATTCGTATAAACGATGAGAAATTCGTGTAGATACGAGGATTTAATAGCCTTTTGTCTCGTGAAAAACAATAAGAAATATGAGGCTTGATTTATTGATTTTAAAGTTTGACATAGATATGCCAAATTTTTCGTAATTGATTCAAACCTAAGTAATGATTATGTGTGGATTCGATGGAGCACATAAGTGTCAATAACTTTTCTTAAAAGTTCTATTTATTTGAGGAATATGATATAAGTTGAGAATCATGGTATTGAATCTTGAGAGAGATAAATGTTAGACTTTTGGTCTGTTGAGACTGTGTAAAGTCTAGAATGCATGAATCTCAAAATTGGAATATTTCGTTACGTACATTGTATTTAAGTGTATCAGTGAATCTTTTGGTTACCTAAGGTTTTGTTATATGAGGAAATTATATATTGTATGAGTAGAATTGTGGGGATTGTAGATGTTCTTAAGTAGTAACATCAAGTGTCTTTGTTCGTTGATATGGTCTACGTTGAAAGACGTAAATCGTATTGATTTCAAGGTTAGTCACATTCTAAACCCTTGGTAGCAATGATGATGAATCCATTGATAGATGTTAAGTATTATGAATAACATATGGGTGTATGCATTGTTCAATAAGGTTTTGATTAAAACAAAATTATTTGAGTTGCTGGAAGATTGTGTTGTTATGAAATGATTTTAAATATCATTCAGGAAGATCCTTGTTGTCGTTAAATTAGATTTGTTGTTCATAGTTAACTTTATCTATAGTGGGCTTTAAATTGGGTTTAAGATTTATACAAATTGGTTTTCAATTTTATGTTTGTTATTTAACTCGTTCTAAATGTGTTAAGGCCCGAAACAACCTGACCATTTTCAACTTAGAACATTTGGGCCTAGTTCAAATCTTAAATCAGTTTGATTCACACTGTCTCTCCCACGTGGTCTCTATACGTGTCATATACAGTGGTTTAATCATTGTTTACAAATACGTTTACTGTGCATAGGAGCTTATTTCTCCGAGTTCACTTTTTCTCTCTTAATTTGTTATTTTCTCTTTAAATCGCAAATCCTCTTCTTTTTCATTAAAAATTCTTCTTTTCCTCTAAAAGAAGAAGGAATTCTAGGATTCTGCAATTTACTATCTTAATTTTTCCTTTCTATTTACTCTTCTTTCATCTCATCATGGACCCAAAGTACCAACACCTAAGAAAGTATTTCCCATCACTCTCCCAAAAGATTCTTAGAAAGAAATACAAGGCTAGAATTACTCGGTTGTGGATTCTTATGCGTTTTGGCATCCCTTGTGATGTGAGAATGTTAATAGAGGGGAAAATCCGTCCGAGTGACTTTAGTCAAGATGTCGGTTTACCAGGAACAGGTACCAGTCGTAGTGCAATGAAAAGAAGAGCTCGTGCCATCGTGGTCACTTGTAACAAATGTGGAAGACAAAATTGTAACGGTAAATGTACTTCACCTGGTTATATGTCTACGAATAGAGAGGATAAAATAAGGTTTTGTAGGGATGGACTTTCAAAGGAGAACTTGGATAGCATCCATCCTCCTCTCCACGGTCACCCTAGTGGATATGTTCAAGGAGCTATTTTTAAACTCTGGCCTAAATTTTATACAGAAAGACAACGCCTCAGGAATATGGTATTTCTAGATCCTGTTTGCCAAACCATAAGAAAACTGGATGGGGAATAAGTCATCGCCCTATAAAGGTTATTTAGTCTTTACTTATTTGAAGCAATTTTAGCTGATGTTCAACAGTTTGTGTTTTTCTTTTACTCAGAATATTTGCTTTTGTGTTTGAAATAATTGTGATTATTAGATTGATACAGTAAGTGTTAATATCTTATTTAATTTATGATTTTCTTAAATATATATATAATAAAATATATTATCTTATCAGACACGTTACATACGGTACAGTAATATGTTTGAATTTTGAAAAGCTTATCCAGATATTTCAAGATTTGTGTCTCAAATTTCAAAAGTTCTACAGTATTTGTCGTTTATATTAAATATCTAGACTTGGTGTATATTTGTCAAAAAGTCTACAGTTGTGTCAAGAGGGTCTTCTGTCAAATTGTTCTCAATTGTCAAAAGTTATACAATTAGAGTCTAATCTTTTTCAAAAAGTGAATCAGATTTTCTGTAAACTATCAATCACCTTATCTTACTTTCTTATCCGCACAAGATTTTGTTTAAATCTTTGGATTACCTTTTCATTACCTACTCGTCTATCTCTTTAGCCCTTTTTGTATATTTCTCATCTTTAAAATCTCATGTAGAACCCGAAGTCTAAGTGGAGCAGACATTAAGCAACCACTTCTATAAACCAAATATTTGTTTATTAGATTGATACAGTAAGTGAATATTTGCTTTTGTGTTTGAAATAATTGTGATTATTAGATTGATACAGTAAGTGTTAATATCTTATTTAATTTATGATTTTCTTAAATATATATATAATAAAATATATTATCTTATCAGACACGTTACATACGGTACAGTAATATGTTTGAATTTTGAAAAGCTTATCCAGATATTTCAAGATTTGTGTCTCAAATTTCAAAAGTTCTACAGTATTTGTCGTTTATATTAAATATCTAGACTTGGTGTATATTTGTCAAAAAGTCTACAGTTGTGTCAAGAGGGTCTTCTGTCAAATTGTTCTCAATTGTCAAAAGTTATACAATTAGAGTCTAATCTTTTTCAAAAAGTGAATCAGATTTTCTGTAAACTATCAATCACCTTATCTTACTTTCTTATCCGCACAAGATTTTGTTTAAATCTTTGGATTACCTTTTCATTACCTACTCGTCTATCTCTTTAGCCCTTTTTGTATATTTCTCATCTTTAAAATCTCATGTAGAACCCGAAGTCTAAGTGGAGCAGACATTAAGCAACCACTTCTATAAACCAAATATGTCTACCTCCCAGTCCACGAAGAAAATAAAGAATGTCTGTGTCTTTTGTGGTTCCAGCCTTGGAAAAGATAAAGCTTATTTAGAAGCTGCAAATCACTTAGGGCAAGTCCTAGCACGCAAGAAGATTAACATAATCTATGGGGGTGGTAGTATAAAAATGATGGTAAATATGGCACTAGCAGCTAGGTCTAGCGACGCTACTGATGTAAGAATTTGGCCTCATATTCCAGTTGAAGGAAACCTTTGTAAGGAAGCCATAGGTAAGGGAGAAGGAGTCAGGAGTATCCCTAGAAATTTTAAAGACATAATCTATAATTCTGATGCTTTTATAGCATTACCTGGTGGTCTAGGTACTCTTGAGGAAATATTTATAGTTGCTTGTGGGCAATTGTTGGGCTTTTATTCCAAACCTTTGGGACTGCTGAATGTAAAGGGTTTTTATGACGGTCTTTTGAAATTTCTAGATTACGCTGTGGAAGAAAACATCACTACAGAATCGGAGAGACAAATCTTTGTCACTGCTTCAACAGCTGAGGAATTGATAGATAAAATGCAAATCATACATCCAGAATCCGACACTGCAACATCCAAGCTTGAATGGGAAAGGGAAAGCCGGGAGCGGCCAATTGATTTGAATCTTCATCTGTAATCTTTTTGTTTTATCTTTGGCATGTAGGCATGTGTGTCCGTATTTCGTGTGTTACGAATAACCGTTTGCCTTGTATTCTGTGTTTCTTGTGGTACGTTGTTGTTCAATCTTTTAGATTCATTGAGCCTAATGCCGGGATGGCTGGATACGGAGTACTTGATGCTCTCGAAACGCATCCTTCTTAAGGTCCGATCTTTTGTTTATCGATGTTTTTGTATCCTCTAAGCATGCATGATATGGATAGCTGGTATACGGAGTGCCTTGTACTCTCGAAACGTATCCGTATCATGTTTGTAATGTGTAATATTCTGTTAATATTATGTGGAAGTACCAGAGTCAGTTACGGGGATATTCCATATGAAATATGAATATATTATTTGGGTTGAATGTTTGTGTCATGAGGATAACTGTTTAATGAAAAATATGTCGGGTATGTTTGCAACCAGAGATTCCGCTTAATATCTCTATGAATAAGTTTAATGTATGGTTTTGAATAGAAGTGTTTGTGATATATGTTTTATGATTATGTTTTAGTTTATTAGTTGAGGTATAAAATCAAATATATTTGACTTTTCCTTACTTAAAAAGGGAAAGGAACCTAAAGATGAAGTATATAAAATTTCTCTGGCAATCTCCTTAAATGTGATTGTAAATCACAGTCCATGGACAATGAAGGACTGGAATCATGGTATGGTCAATATGTATGCCTGATCAGATTCTTAGACTATTATACGGTGTTATAAGTTGAAACTTGTCAGAAATACTCTCATTGAGGGATTTAGGAGTAAGATTTATTATGCAAGTAAATAAGTGGAGATACGATAACTTAAATTTGGAGGACAAACAACATTAACGGTTTAGACTCGGAATTGGAATCATAATGGAATTAAAATTTTTACTAGTATTGCTAGAATTGAAATTTCGAGGACGAAATTTCTTTAAGGGGGGTAGAGCTGTGACACCCGTTATTCTCCTAACGGGTATTGAGGTAATTAAATTAATTTTTAGTGTATAAAAAAAATTGCTTCATTTAAATTTATTTTATAATATTTATTTTTATCTATTTTTAAATTTTCTAAAATTCTCCTATATTTATTTAGTATGTTTACTAAAAAGTCTTAGAACTTCTAATAAATCTCAAAAATGTCATATTGGCATTATGTGTGTTAAAGTCTCTAGAGGAGACATAAGGATATCTTTTCCAACTACTCTTGACCCTCATTTTCTTTATTTCCTCCGTGACATGCTTCAACATGTCTCCTCTATAATTGTTTCTATCACTTCTTTTCAAAGACTTCATCTTTTCTTCCTTTTTCTTCCACGGTTCCCACACTCTTCTTCTCATTTCTTTGCTGAAGCAAAATACTTAGAGAACTTCTTCAAGGCAGCCATAAAAATCAGCCACCATCACCTCCATTTGAGCAAGAATTTCAGTCATACCGAAGTAAAGGAACCTGTTTTGAAGCCATTTCAAGCTTCCAACTAACCATAATCCGAGGTTAGAATCTTATGAACAAATTTAGTCTTTCATTTATAAATTTTCTTTTATACTAAAGGATTATTCAAATTTGCGTTCTTAAACCTAAGTATATGTTTGTTGCTATTTTGGAGCATATGTATGAAGTCTAAGTGTATATGCCCTAGACAGAAAATTTATATTGTTAAACTTTATAATACCTCTATGGGCAGTGGTTATTTCTTGAAATTCTAAGATTAAATTAAAATAAATTTTATGAATGTAGTTGTATGTTGTGCTTTAGTTTTAATTGTCCTTATGCACGCCTTAGGATCAAGGGAGTATGGAGCTAACGTTAATTGATTCCAGGATTAAGAGACTGTTGATAAGCTTGAAAGGTAGGGATTCTATTACTCATCTTTTGTGAGGTTTTTATAGAATTAAAATTGATTGTTTTGCCGCAATATATATATATCTATGTTGAACTGATATTATATGATTATCACATATGAAACTATGACATGGACTCGTCTTGTATTGTACGGCGAGGAACATAATGAATTGACACATGTTATAAATTGAGAAGCATGGTTAGGAAAACTGACTCTATTAATAATGATTTAATATAGAGAAATGGTGAGACATGAAGAGGGCGGCGATTACGTCCTTGGGCATGAATACCCTAAAAGGTAAAATAGGGGGAAGGTGATGACGCTTCCTTGGGTTGAAAGTCCCAGAACACACTGTACAGGAATCGATTTGGTGAGGACTCGGGGCTTGATGTCCCCTCACCGGAACACCCTTGGAATGTTTATAGGGTGATCAAGTGCGCCCATTTGAGTTTCGATGAGTTGAGTGATACTCAATTTAACATGGATACCTAGGAACAATGATGATTGGTAATATTTGTATAAATGTGTAATTATGACACTTGGTAATGATTAACTACGGTATCCATAAGATGTGATCATAATAAACCTCATAATCTGGAATATGATGTGACTTACTAACCATGCAGGTTTTAATGTGGTAATGATAAAAACCTAAAGGTGAGTAATGGCTTTCTCTACTGAGCATAGTGTTGCTCATACCCTTATATTTTTATCTTTTCAGGACTCACTAAGTGTGAGGTGGCTACGAGAAATATAGTTGAGGAAGTGATGTAGCTATATTACATTGGGACTGTTTCAATTGTTGAGAATGTTCTTCATGATAATGTAAGCATCAATTGTTACTTTCTGTGACTGTATTACAATGTGTTGAGGGTTAAAATGATGATGACAACAGTTTATATTATTAAATTTAAGGTGCTACATTAAAACTGTGGTTTATTTATCGTTTATATTTTTATTTTTGAGTTGAGAGTTTTCATTTAAGTCCCGGGCAAATTTTATTTTTAAGGTTTTACTTTTATTATTTATTTTTATTTTATCTCATTAAAAACTGTTAACCCCCATATAGGGGCGTTACAATCATATACCAAACATAAGCAAACATATGATAATAATTTAGTAAGATAACACAATCATGTAAAAATCATACAAATGTGTTTATGTGTCAAAACCTTGAAAATATCACAACCTTACAACGATAATTCCCAACTCATAATTCAACAAGCTCCTAGGGGAGTCATGCCAAATTCAATCAGGAACACGGATCCCCTCCTGATTAATATATGCCATCCAGGACCCGTATGATCCATCATATATTAATAATCGTTTCTTTGGCCATTAATTTTATTAATAGAGCTCCTAGGGGAGGTTAATAATAAAATTAACGTGAGTGTATAACCATTGTTCCAATATTTTATCCATGATTTATAATTATCACCTAGGGGTGTGCAACCATAAATCATGCTAAAATACCTTATCTTCTCAGAGATCCAATCTGGTACATGATAGAAATCCATTCCTAGGGGTCAGGACCACCATGTTCTGCCTATGGACCAAGGATGGAGGCCTTAGGTTCTTTCTTCAAAAATCTTCTCCCACTCAATCTTTTGAAATCAAGGTTTTATTTTAAGAATATGCATGAAGAATTTTAATATGAGTGGCACTCCCTATTCTATATGTCATGTTATCAATATACATGGCAAATCATATTATAATGCACACAAGCAAAGCAATAAAGCAAAGCTACAAGCAAAATAATAAATAACCATAATATTATGGCTCCACCCTAAAGAATAGAAAAATAAGATTACAAGAGAATAATCAAGACATATTATTGATTCTTCATCCTTGAATCCTCAAGTTGTATCCTTCTTCATGTAATTCCCATCTTCAAGTCTTCAATCTCGTATGAATCGAATCTAAATTTAATGTTTCTCAAAATTATCCCAAAAATAAAATTAAAACAGCATTGAAAAAACTGTACCTTTTTTAGAAATTTTCCAGCTCTCGATCGGCAGGCCGATCTGGACGATCGGCCTGCCGGTCATGCTCCATCGGTCTGCCGACTCATGAATGTTCAACCTGCCGAACTAGAAGTTTGGTCTGCCACCAGAGCCACCTGATTTTCGTCCCATTGACGGCCTGCCGAACCACAAGTTTGGCCTGCCGATCTGCGACCATCGGCCTGCCGAACTGTGAGGTTCGGCATGCCAACCAAGCAGAAATCTCCATTCCAAAAAATACAATTTTTAAAGCAATTTATCAATTTTATTTTCAACAATTCAAAAACATAAAATTAGAGACTCAGGAAATACCTTTGCGTGCCATCATCATTCTTCTAGATCCGTCTTCTCTGAATAATTATTTAATTACAAAAGTTTTACAAATTTAAAAATAAATAATAATTCCTAGACGGAGATGATAGTCTACCATCTAATGACATAAAAAACCTAGATACATATTTTAATCTCTAAGGAACCATAACCGGTATTAATTAATTAATAAATAAATAATTAAGAATTTAATCAATCATAATTAATTAATAAACATTCACCACATAATCCATGACAACATAAAATTATATAGAAACCTAGAGTGCCAAATCTCTATAAAATTAAATTCAAGCATAGGAGAGATTAAGATCACAAAATTTATACATATAACATGATCACAAACTCGTAAATTTATGTAAAAAAAACCATGGCTCTGATACCAATTGTTGAAAAAAATAGTACGCAGCGGAATTTTAAAAATTTTGCATCAGAGTAATTTCCAAAACACAAGTTTGACATGCTATATGCATAAATTAACCAGATCTTACTAACCTTTGTGTGCCGAAGAACCCTCGCAAAACGTGAAGAGAAGTAACGTTCCAGAAGAGCCTCAACCAACTCGTCTTATTTGCTATTCTCTATCCACGACCGGAGTGAGTGTGGGCTCACACATATAGCTCTTCCACTAGGTGACTCTCCTTCCAACCAATCGAGAGAACCCAAAGCAAGTGTTCGTGATTTGTGAACAAAAGCTCTCAGGGAGTTTTCAGATTCTCACTAGCAGAGTATCACTCTTAATCTCTCAATTGATCTTAGAAACTCTTAAGACTTACTCCCTTTATATAGAGATTGGTCCTAGGGTTAGTCCTTATCAGATTAGGTCTCAAAACTCAAAACAGAATCAAGTTCGGATCAATATATGATAAGATTCACGTGGAAATGTGTGATCTTATCCTTCGTTGATCGGCAGGCCGAACAGGTCCCATCGGCAGGCCGAACTGTCGAATAAAAAATCTTACGAATCTTTTATTTTCCACCCGAGATTCTATAGGATAAAGTCTCAGTTTTAATTCAAATAACCCAATAGAGAAGTTATCTGATGAAACCAACT
Source organism: Artocarpus heterophyllus (assembly GCA_025403435.1). Lineage (NCBI taxonomy): Eukaryota > Viridiplantae > Streptophyta > Magnoliopsida > Rosales > Moraceae > Artocarpus > Artocarpus heterophyllus. The sequence continues at coordinate 21,588,267 of CM046341.1, forward strand.
TTATCTAGATAATCTCTAAGAAAATAAATCAATTCCCAATAACTCTACAAGTTTATCTTGATCTAAATTATCTAAAATTAAATCAACCGATAAACAGAAAAGAATTATCCAATCTCAATAATTCAACAAGTTTGTCTTGAATCAATTTTATCACAAAATTAATTCAACCGATAAACAGACATGAATTATTTGATTCTTTCAAATTTCAACCAATATAATAAATCCAACATAAGTCATCAATTATTGGAAAAACACGTCGTATCGTTATAGGATGTTGTGAGCTAGCAAAAAGGATCAAATGGATATATTTAGTTCAAGCTCTTGATAATTATAAAACCCAATATTCCATATATATATTTCATAATTATCAACTCCAACGCTACTCTACTAAATGCTTGGAGCTGCACTCTCGAACTACATAGAATTACAAAACCCGTATAGTTAGGTTTCCATGACATATCACAGTGTATCGTATCCCCATATGATAATCCATAATCGGCTTAAGGACAAGTTCTGTCTTACCTTCCCGATTATTTTTATCTTAAGTTCTATTATCTCACCATCAGAAAACTTACTATCCAATGACAGTATACCATTCAGTTACACCTATGTATCTAAATGGTTGAGTGCTCTAGTTTTTTAATTACAGGATAACGCGTATAAGAGGATATCATTACTCCTAAAGAGGAGCTATGGATTTGATATCTATGAATAACAGGTCTACACTATCAAGAGTCATGCCTCCAACGTACCGGCATGCATACCACTATTAAGATGTGGGTGTCACCATTTGGTACATCAAAAGACACAAGCCAAGATAACGGGCCCACTATTCATCTCAGGATTAAGATACAGCACAAATGATTGTCTAAAGTGAATTGATTTGCCGAGACAGAATTATTAATCCAAATCAATTCACTTTATGTCCCGATCTAACATATCGTCACTTATGACAACGTGTCAATGTTTCTATTCACGGAGTCCACCTCTGATGGTCAAGACAAACCATCTCCCAAAAGGGATATAGACAACATAATAATCTTGGCATGAATAAAGTGCCTAACTTTATTCTCTCGATTGCAGATCGTATGATTTAGACCATCACCTTAAGAATCGTGTCTTTCGCATAATCCACCCATCATATGCCCAATTCTTAAGGTTTAGACCGACAATCTAGACTATTGTTTGCTTAACATACATTTAACAAATATGAACGTAAAGAGGACAAGATTTGGTATATAAATAATGAATAAATTCTTTATTGATAAAAATATCTCCAAAAACTTATTACTTTTTAACTCCTTAGGGCATACTTGTCTAACAATTAATCCTTAAATTCTAACTTTCCTTCCTACTTAACTTAACTTACTTACTTGAGCTATGGTGTAGCGGACATATGACAGCGCGAGATGGGATGGCAAGATACCGCTCTGATGCCACCTGTGACAACCTGCATTTTTGGGCAGTCACTTAACTTTCTTAAACATTAATCTTACTTACTTAGCAAGAAAAATACTGAAATAAATTTTTTTTCTTTTCCTTTTAACATCCTTGAAAAACATACTTAAAAACTGTTGCGACCTCTATCGCCTTTCAAGTTGAGATCTCGTTCAACACTGGCCTTTAATACCATTTCAAATTGTTTCTTAAAACTTATTAAGAAACATTTACTGAATCATTGATTAATACTTAACTATATAAGAGAATAAAACATTTCGTAGAATACATATCTTAAAACTTTGAAAACATATCTTAAAACTTTGATTTTCTTAAAACTTTGAAAACACTATATTAAATAGTGGAAAACCTTTTCTTGAAGTAGCAGAAACGAACTGTGGTGGTATCCATACCCAAATCCTCACATTTGTCCTCCACAGCACCAAGCTCCTCTAACCGGTCCTATTGGTTACCCGTAAGACTACCTATAGCATGAAGAAACTTTTAATGAGCTTTCGCTCAGTAAGTTCAAACAAAATCTCACAAAGCATTTAAACATGCTTGAAAAACTTTTCTTATAAAAACCTTTCTCTTAAAACGCTTTTCATAAACATTTCCAAAAAAATTTTTCATAAACATTTTTCATAAAACATTTTTGAAACGTTTTGCATAAACATTTTTTGTAACACATTTCTTGAACGTTTTTCTTAAAACGTCGTTCATAAAACTTCTCTTAAAACATGAAAATGTTTTTTATAAACATTTAACGTAAAACATTTCTTAGAATTTTTTCATAAAATATAAATATTCCATAATAAGGAAAACAAGCAAAATCAAAATGCATGATTCTAATTATGCTCAATTATGAACTTTAATTATGAGCATTTTATGAACATTCTTTTCTTACTTTAACTTTCTACCTTTGTTCCTTAACTATCCTTATCTTACTTTAACTTTCTATCCTTGTTCCTTATCTTACTTTAGTGTTCATACCAACATCATTAATCATGAGGTCATAAACATGATGCTTCACTTGCGGAAGACTTGAGACCATCGAACATCGAGGTCATGTACCTCACATCTAGGAGGTCAAACTTTAACTTTACTTTCATTACCTCACAACAAGGAGGCTAGTACGACACTTTCTTTTATCGTCTATGCTTTACCTTCTTTTTAACGTTAATGAGCATAACAAATGCTAATACATCATATGCAAACACCTTTGCAAATCATATCTTATACTCTAAAACCTATGCATAACAAATGCAACTTATTACATAACAAATGCAACAGAAAACAAACATATTTTGCAAATTATAACTTGTATTATGAAACTTATTGCATGACAAATGTAACTTATTGCATAACAAATGCAACATAAAACGCAAACACATTTTGCAAATCATAACTTGTACTCTGAAACTTATTGCATAACAAATGCAACTTATTGCATAACAAATACGGCATAAGACTTATGAATTATACTGTAAAACATTATGCATTTAAAAAAAATGCAAACAAACTTTAAATACATTGAAAATCATAACTTGAACTTTTAAAAATATTATGCATATCAATATGCAAATAGACTTTAAACATAACAGTTGTAGATTCATTGCAAATCTTTTTTTGAACTTTAAAATTTTTTGCATAATAAATGCAAACATACTTTAAAAGAAACTTGCATAATAATTGCAAACTCATTTACAAACGCATACATATATATTTAAAAATCATTTACTTCATGTTGTAGGTGAGGCTTGAACTTACTTGGACTTAGCTCTAACGTTCTCTATTCCATTCCTATCTCATTCATTTTCCTTCCATTAGTCGATTTTTTTGTTCTGATCATACGACACCCGACTAATTAGTTAACTTTTATTACCAATCCACTCGATTGATAGCATAACTTAAACATTAAACGTTCATTCCCCCTTTTTTTTTCATAACTTGGTATGTTATCGGTCTACCGTTCTTTCACTAACTTTTTAACCCACCCGGGTTGTCTTTCCCTTATTAAATCTCTCGTCTCACATGACAGTTTTGTTACCAAACATATTACGAAACATTTTTTTGTCTAAGAATGTTATGCTAAATCTTAGTGTTCTACTCCGTTCTAGCTGTTTTCTTAAAAATGACAATTTTACCATTGACAGGTTTTTCATCAATTTCCGTAACTTATTACACTTATTGCTTAATTTTACCATTTCATTTCTTACATGTTACGAAAAAATTCTCACTAAGAAACATTTCCCGACATTAGGCATTTCAGGTCTGTTTTGGTCTTTTTTATAAAATGACTATTTTACCCCTAACGTTTTCTTTCCTTCTTTTCTTTGACTAAATTTTGAATCCTTTAGAACTTAGCATCCTTAATTACTCACTAACTACAGCAATGTAAGAATTCTACATTTCTTGGTGAAAAACCCATTTTTCATACGATTTTACGGTTTTGGCCCAAAACACAAAAATATTTACATCTATCCCCTCGGAACCAAAAATGGCCACTTTATACCAAAACACTCAGTTTCTCATAAAGAATAAAACTTACAAAAGTACTATGGTTGAATTCTAAACTTTTCATAACGTTTTCATTTCTTGAAATTTTATGCCTAAAATTTCGTAAAATTCATAACTTCTAAACCAGACAGAATTATGGAAAACTATCCATGGTGTCTTAATAGTTTCGACACGTTCTACAACTTTCATGTTTTAACTTTCTTAAAATTCCATCGTTTAGAGGGACTTTTTGGCTAATTTTTAAATCTGCCGACAATTATTTTTTCTTTGTAATTTAGTCCCTTTTGAAATTTTACCAAAACCCTTGCTTTCTTGTTTCCATCATCATCGTCATCATCATCAACATATAACATAAAACAACCATGCCATATTGTCCATATTACATGCCATGGCTTAAACATTTCATCAAACACTTAATATGCATATAAAACACAAACTTTGACTTAATAAAAAAGATTAGGATTTTACCTAATCCATGCGAGGTGCTTGTCTTCACTTTTCCTTGCTTGAAACCCTTCAAAGTTCCCTTGATATCAAGCCTGTACCTCACCATAAAAATCCATCAAAACTTGAACAAAAACCTTAATATACAATAGGAAAAAGTTTTGAGTTTTACCTTAAAACTCCCTACTCTTCTTAAGAGCACTTGCTTTTGGTTCCTTGCATACCTTGGAGGCTTAGAATTCATCTAAATTTCTTGAGGGAACTTTCATGGAGGGGATGGTTTTTGGAGGGGAAAAATGAAACATTTTATTTTTCTTCCTTTCTTCCTTTCTTCCTTTCTTTCTTTCTTTCCTTCTTTTCACGTTTTTCTCTTCCACCGTGGAGACCAATTGGTCTTCTTATATAATAAGTAAATTGACCCCTTTTTTTTCTTTTCTTTTTTTTTCTTTTTCTTTAAATACAAAAGGTTATGAATCATCACCCTGGTAATCAATTAGGTTACTTTGGGTGGCCAAATGTGATTGGGCCACATTAGTGGATGTGGTAGCCCAATCAAAACTTTCAAAGTGTCCCACTAACTTTTTACGTAGTCTAAGTTTATACTGATAGTATTTTCTCTATGCTACTACAGCATTTCTTATTCATCCATATTCTCCAAACAGTATTATTCCTATACTACTTCAACTTAAATAGTCTAATTTCTATACTCCTGACCTTAAACAGTCTAATTCTTACACCGCGTTACTTCTGCAGTGTAATGTTCATATTACATAACTTTATCAGTGTATTTCCTTACACTATATTATTCTAATACTGTATAATTGTTCATATTATTATACAGTATTTTTTTCCTTAAACTGTATTTTTGTCTTACATAATCTTTAAATTGTTGTATTTTTAATGTAATAAAAATGTCTGGGTGTTACATTTTGCCCTTAATATTTTTCTTTCATTCTTTCCTTGACTAAACTTTGAATCCTTTAAAACTTAACATCCTTAATTACTCACTACGTACAGTAGTGTAAGAATTCTACATTTCTTGGTGAAAAACCCAATTTTCACATGATTTTATTGTTTTAACCCTGACATACAAAAATGTTTACTTTTTTGCCCCCGAAACCAAAAACGAATAATTTATACCATAATGTTTAGTTTTTCACAAGGAACAAAACTTACGAAAGCTCCTTGGTCAAATTCAATACATTTCATAACATTTTCATTTCTTGAAATTTTGTGTCTAAAATTTCGTAAAATTCATAGCTCCTCAACCAAGCAGAATTTTAAAAAACTGTTCACGCTATCCTAACGGTTTCTACAACTTTTGTGTTTTTACTTTCTTGAAATTTCAACGTTTAGGGGGGCTTTTTGGCTGATTTTTAAATATGCCGAGAATACACTTTTCTTTGCAATTTAGTCCTTTTTAGAATTTCACCAAAACCCTTACTTTCTTCTTTCTATCATCATCACCATCAACATATAACATAAAACAACCATGCCTTAACATTCCACCTCCTATACTTATTTACATCCATCACATAATATAATTCCAATATTATCTAACTTTGTACAATTCAAATTTATACTGACAGTATTTTTTTTATACTGCTAGTATATTTTCTATACTACTATAGCATTTCTTATGCATCCATATTCTCCAAACAATATTATTCCTATAATGCTTTAACTTAAACAGTCTAATTTTTGCACTGCTTAACCTTAAACAGTCCAATTCCTACATTGCATTACTTTTGCCGTATAATTTTCATACTACATAACTTTATCAGTGTACTTCTTACACTGCATTATTCTATTACTGTATTATTTTTCATGTTATTATACAATATTTTTCCTTAAACTGTATTTCTGTCTTAATATAATCTTTAACTTATTGCATTTTTAATGTAGTAAAAATGCTTAGGCGTTACACATTAAATTCTTATTAATAGTGTGTATTATGTCTCTCTTAATTGTATATGTAACCTGTGTAAGTTATGTCTATTGCTATTATCTCTAGTTATGATTCTTGGCCTGTAAATAGAGGTTGTATCAAGCTTGTATGCTGTATCTCTAACAAGTGAAAAATAGAAAGATACTTTGTCTTTCATTTCCTCTTGTGCTTTTTCTCTTGTTCTATTTAGTCTTTTGTTATTTTTTGCTTTGTTTTATAACAATTTGAGATATATGTAAAAAAGACAATCCGTTTTTTCTATGGTTCTCCTCAAAGAACAAAATGATTTCTCCCTCGTTTTTCGATGATTTGTCCGTCAAAAAATATTTTCTCCCTCAAATATGCTCGTATAAATATTTTTTTTTATTTCAACATACGTTTTACATTTTTGTATAAAAATGTAACATACTGAATATGAATATGCACACGTGAAGTGCGAGTTTCGACTGGTAGATTAAAACATGGATATCGACATGAAGGGTGGATAGCTTTACTGTTTGACACCCTTTGGGCAAAGCCGTAAAGGTGAAAATAAAGAACATACAATACATACATACATATACACACACACATATATATATATATGTCTGTGTGTGCGTTTAAAAAAACGCCCTATTAGTTCTATAAATTTATATATGCAGGCGACTCATGAAGCAACAATTCCGGCGATCACTTTTATGACCAACAAAGATTAAATAGTCAAGTACTGATCAAAATTCCAAGTTTTCTTATGGTAATTAATTAATTGGTCATCTTCACTGCTTAATTTATTGTTCAAATCTCGCTTTTATGTGTAATGTACTTGATGATTAGTCCGCATTATTTATACAGATCCAAAGTAAATTGATTAGGCATAAAAGCACCTGCTTATTATTATTATTATTATTATTATTATTATTTTGAATTACCAAAGAGAAAAATACCAGATTAGTTTTGAGAAATAGAAAAAATGACTCCAAGATGTGTTGTCTTCTTTGCCATCTAATTATATCCATCCTCTTGATCACGGTTAACACAGGTGCTTTGTGATTTTCTTATACCTATGTTAAATGCATGTGCTTTAATTAAATGCGACAATCTGATTCTAATTATAATTGTTGAGTCTACATTTTATAGATTTCTCAATTATCATGACTTAATAATTTTTTGATTTCTCAACAACTTATTTGGACAAATGAGGGCAGCTTAGTTGGTTGTAAGTCCCTTCACTCCAACCATAGGTTGAGGGTTTGAGTCACGCTTAGCCCCACTCAAAAGCAATGGCATTCCTTCCCCCCTTGTATAAAAAAAAAAGAGTACTAATTTATTTGTTTTGTATCATCATTTCTATTTGGAAGAGATCTTGATGGCATTTGGAGTGTCTTCCAAGAAATTCTGCAGGCAACCAAGTGTAACATGGCACGGGAGATGTTGGCTAACCAGAAACTGTTGCAAGAGGTGCAAGGAAAGGGAAAATGCTGCTTTCGGACTCTGTGGTGGACGTTGGTCAAAAAAATGCTATTGCTACTACAGGTGTTAAGTACTGCAACCAACATGCTTATTATCATGCTACAAATCGGTTTGATGTTGCTTAAACGTACTTCCTTCCTTACAATATATATATATATAACACTAGTGATGAATGCTTGCAGCTCCGTGAAAATTTTCGTGTCAATATGGTTTTAGTGAGGATCTACTACTATGTTTTGTTTACCAGTTTGAATCGAAAAATTTTCAGTTTTTAGTGAGGATCTACTACTATGTTTTGTTTACCAGTTTGAATCGAAAAATTTTCAGTTTGAATCTGTTTCACTACAACGCTTTTTCACGCAAAATTTGGATCCAACGTCCTAAACACACTATGTTAAAGATACTCACAGTTTGCGTCGTGAGTTTCTCTTATTGATTCGGAAAAAAAAAAATTGTAGAAGTCCGAGGCGTCCTTGAGTAAAATTGTCTATAGAAAACCTTGAATGTTCTAATCAAGTACAAAACAGTAATAATTTTAACAGTACCGATTAAGATTTAGACTCAGTTCTTCAAATTTTGTTAATTATTTATGTTGTTGGTCTTCACATACTTTACCCAAAAAGTGTAGCCAGCAAATTGTGCCCCAATTCTCGCTAATTAGTTCATGCACGGAAGCTTGAGGAATCACTTGAATATTTGTCAATACCACATTCTCACAAGTTCTTAACATCAGGTTCAGAACAATAACTGGAAGAATTGAAATGCATCAGAGAATTTTGCGTCGATTTTCTAACATGCATTGACCAATCAAATAACCTAGCAGGAAAAGTGCGAAACTTTGCAGCCTAACAGAAAAACAAACAAAAAGAACAAAAACAAGGAACTAGAACTTTCTGCCATTCCTTTCTTAAAGAAACCAAAAAAATCGAAATGAACGTTAATCAATCCCATATCGATTAACATAAGCCTTAGCAGGCTCAGCCTGGTCTCCAAGCATTACAATTGCGGGGAAAATGCAGAGCAATATCTCTATAACTATGCATTATCGTTTAACCTTGAGATATGCCGACAATCGGCACAAACTTTTTGACATCTTGTGCAAGGATATGTATTCATACACACACATCATCAGGACCCGAAACTTATGGAACAAACTACAAAGATAAGTATAAAGATTCCATATATCGTTAACCTCATCTAGACGAGGTCACATACCATCAACAAGTATTTACAATGACCAAGGTGCGGACAAGAACTCAAAAAACAGTGAAGAAAAGGTTGGGCAGCACACCACTTGCACGAACTAAAAGCAACAAATGAAAATGTATCATAAAAACGTTTGATATGAAAAAGAAACTACAGCATTCTTATTTAAAATCTCACATACAGTCAAAATGGAATGGGAAAATCTTGATATGAAAATAGAAATCACAAAAACTCACCTACCTAGCCCTTCATCTACTAGTCCCCCCTCAAGTACGGATGAATAAAGTCAAACAGGCAACGAATGGAGCTTCTAGAGATTATCAGGTTTATGACTCCAACACAGATCTAAACTGACATAGCTCATTCCCTTCAGCTTCTCTTCCTTCTTGTTTAACGTTGTTAACGCCTTTTGCTGTGCCTCCTGCTCTTTCTCCTGCTACTCCTGTCATCAGAATCAGAATCTGACGCCGTGTCGGAATCAGAAGAATCAGACGATGAGTTGTACCTCCGACGCCTCCCTCTACTTTTCTTCTTTTTCTTCCTCCGCCGCCTCCTCTCCTCCTCTGAATCAGAGGAGGAACTATAATCTGAACTACTCTCCTCAGAAGAATAATCAGAACCTCTAGCTGATGACCCACTGTCAGTCTCGAAAACTGAAGCCTCACTATCATTGCCAGAATCAGAATCTGACCGGTGCTTCCTTTTGCTTTTCTTAGACTGCTTCTTGCTTTTCTCCTCCTCCTCCTCCTTAATATCTGGATTATCCAAATCATAAGAGATTGACACCTTCATCTTCAATTTCGGGTTCTTCAACTGCTGAGTACGAGAAGGCCGCGAGATGTAAACCCGCTCGTTCTTGCACTCATACGTCCAATGCCCAGGCTGAAAACATTTCTGGCATTGCGATGGGGCACCACCAAAAGCAGACATACTGGCCTTAAGGTCTTTCCTCTCACCCAATCTCACAGCCTTTTCAGTACTCATCAGGTACATCTGTCTTTTTGCTTCTCTTTTCTCCTGCCATCTGCTAGGCCCTTCTTCCTTCTGCCCATATGCATTAACATTTCTAGCTGCAGCCGCAGCCGCTCGCTCTGCCTGAGCTCGACTAAGACCCTTTGCGGCACTCAAGGCGGCAGCCTTGATTCTTTCAGCAGCGGCCTGAGCTTTCTCTTCTTTCTTGCTCGACATGTTTTAAAACACAGTTCTTGAATAAGAAGATGCAAGATAACTTTCCCGAACTCAAAAATTGGAACTCCAACTCCCCGGTCAATGTCAACGCAACCTCAACAACCCTGCATTCAAAGATTATCTTAGTCTCCAAAAATTGACATGTTCCAATCCTCACTACATTCTATGGTGGAGAACCCTAGAAACATATAATGTCCAGATAACAGCGGCAGCATTACAATAATGGAAGGGATTAGATAGCCAAAAAAATTCACGAACCAAAAACCAAACAACTAGACCAGAGAGAGTCATAAAAGAGAGAGAAACAAAAGTGGATGACAAAAAAAAAAAAAAAATAGCATCACCCTATGTCATGTCCCCAAGATCAGAATTCACCCTCAAATTTATGCCCACGTGTTCTACCATAATTTCACTTCTAATCATAAAATCTTTCTGCAGCGCCGCCTTAAGGGTAAAGCCCTCAACACAATTCCCTAAGGCCCCTTATTATCTGGAAACTTTTAACTGATTATCTATAAAAAGTCTCAAAATATTGAAATTAATCATAATTAGTTTTTTTTTTTTTAAAAAAAAAACCCTATGAATTAGGCGGCAGCTTGATAACTGAATCTTTGCAGAATTATTTTTTATTTTCTTAAAAAGAATCCTATAAACATGAACCAGTGTTTTCACGCCCAGAACCCAAATCGGTAACTAATTGGGATTAATAAAATTAAAAACTCTGGATCAAAACCGAAATCCAACTCAGTTTTTTAGGACTGAAAATAGAGGGCATCAATAGCTCTTGAAAAACCAAGATTTTAGACAGCTCCCATCAGATTTCAGAACTAACAAGAAAAACTGAAGGAAAAAAACAAAAAATTTAGGGATTTTATTTTTTTGTGAAATCAGGATGACAAAAGAGATTATCATCACACTTAGCAATGAAATCAAGAAGAAAAAACCAATTAAATAAGGAAATTTACATCTGGATTAAGATCATTCAAAAACCCTACCTCAAAATTTCAAGATCTTTAAATATCTCCTTGCTCCAAAAAGACTCGCTGCAGAAGCTGGGCTTTTCTACTCAGCGGAAAGCTCATAGGTGAAGCCAATCAAAGAAAGCTTCGGTTTGTGCTTCCGTGAAAAGAGAGAGGGAGAGAGCGGGAGAGAGTTCGGCTCGAGGAAGGAGAAAGGGGAAAGAAAAGAAGAAAAATGAATGAAGACAGAGAGGGGCGATTAGATGATACAAGGCACGTGAGAAGGAGTTTCAAACATCAGGGTTTGGGGCACTTTTGTTAAATTCAGAAACTTCCACGGCAAAATAAAATTTTAAAAGTCCGAGAGTCAAGATACCATTTGCAGAACAATTATTTAATTATTTTCAATTCTAGGGATGAGTTGATTATATAATTGTAGGTATTAGTTTTAATTATTTTTTAACTTAATTTTTTCTTTTAAAAAATTATAAATATATTTTTTGAATTTGAAAAATTTGTTTTGATATTATCATTTGTGAACTTTCTACACAAAAGACATGGAGGTAAGACAAAAAACCTTTAATTAAACAGAACTTATTCTTGAAATGTATTTTTCTTCTCGAGAAAAATTTTTAAAAAATATTTTAAAATTAAAAAACCATAAACTTAGGATCTTTTTTAATTGATGTTTTGTCTTAGGATTTCTAATTTCTTTAATCTATAAAATATTCTTCATAACTGTTTAAAGATAAATAAATCCTCCTTCTAATTTTTTTTATTTATAGGTATGAAATTGAAATAATTTTTTTAAATTCAAAAGTATACCTATGTAGTTTTTAAAAACAAAAAGATAGATTGAAAAATTGTTAAAATAGAAGGTATAATTATATAATTAACCCTTCAATATGAATACATTTACTTTTGCTAAATGAAGTTTTAAAGCAAATACAAATTGTAATTAAGTACAAAAAAAATTGGAATTTTAAATTATAATATAAATTTTTAGATTTCTCAATAATTTCTAATGTTTATTTTTTATCATCGATTTTCTCAAATGTCTTTTAATTTTTTATTTAAAATACATATCTCATTCTAAATTAGAATAGTATAAATTCTAATTCAGTCACTGTAGACGTTGGATCTACAATTAAATATAAACGTGTTAGATCAATTTAATATTTTGTTGTTTATAAGTTTAGGCCCTCAAATCACCATTGTTAGGATCTGCTAAGCTTCAAAGAATGCCTGTTAAAATGGTTACAGAAAATAATTTAGAACAAAGCTGAGAAAAATCAAATAATACTAGAAAAATAAATGATACCACACGTAGAGATTTATAGTGGTTCACACTATAATGAGAGCTACATCTACTATTCTTCACTATGGATGAAGTGGATGAGTATAGATTACAAAGATGCTAATAGAGATGATATGTGAATGAGAAAATATTTCTGCTAGAGTTTCTATGAAATCTATCGTATATCCCTAATGAAGTTGCTGACTCCTTTATATAGAGGACAACATGAGATCATGGCTCCAAATTGATGGAAGGAATGGGGACAGTTATGCACATTGTCGTGGGCCACATGTCGATCTCTGATAGGGAGTAAGAATCGGGCCTCCCCCACATCTCAATTTGTGGCTTGACATGTTTCCTCTTGTAACTGTCACGTCGTGCATATCGATTTTGTCAAACCGACACTTGGCAAATCTACAACGATAAAAGAATGTTTGATATATATGATGAAATGAGTAAAGTCATAATCGAACCGTAGCTAACGATCAAATCGATCGAGGCCTCAACCTGACTGAGTACTAGGGCAAATGGTGCTTCTCATGCCTGACTGCCTCAAAATCAAACACTCTTGCTAGGCTCGATTCGCTCTGATTGTAATTCAAATTCCTCATTTTAGGCCCTTATTGAATGATTTGGACCTGGCCAAATCGTACCCCAACTAGTTACCCCCTTACTCCTTAGTCGATGTACAGTTACCCCTTGCTCCTTAGTCGATGTAATCAATTAAGGAGTGAATTAGTTGTTCCAAGCAAGCCCAAAACACCAGTTCGATGACACATCATTTTGGACAAAGCTTTGCATTCACACTATGACTATCACCCTTCCTCGAGAAAATGTGAGTCTCAACTACCCATTGCATGTGGTGCACTTGTGAGTAGAGGATTTCGAAATATCTCTGCACCGTTGACGTCAACACTTGGTTTGAAAAGACAACGCCTCGGTTTGAGCAGGAAGTCAAAAAGAAAACTGATCTAAGACGTTAGATTATTTATCTAAGAGCCAATCCAAGCCATCAAATGTCAACTACAGACAATATATAAGAGGGACTTCCTTTTCTCTCTCTTCATCTCACTTCACTTTCTCAAATTTAGGCTTTTCTCTCCAAGTTTCCTGAACTTTCCTCCGATTCTCAGGCAAGATTCTCTTCTCTTTCTTGATTTTCTTGTGATTTTCTTTCCATACGTTTGATTTTCTAATAGTTTCGAGCATTTTAATCACCATTTTTCACCTTATTTTTTGAGTAAATCGATGATTTCCAATCCTGTTTGGTTTCTTTAGACTTAGAACCTTCAAGAACACCTAAAAGACTCATCAAATCTCGAATCCTCTAAACCTAGATCTTTATAGCCCTAGATTTCCCTTAGCATCTTCTTTGTCTTATAAGATGTCGAAAAAAGCAATACACATTAGTTTGAACTCTAGTGAAGACAACGACCCCTGGAATAGCGACGACGATAGGGAACTTGACGAATGGATTTTAGAACAGTCTAGGATCGAATGGGCTTAAAGAATTGGTAGGGCTGGAAGTAGTCGAGAAGCATAAGAGATCGCCACCAAAGCAAAGAAAAGGAGTAGACTTCTGGGTCCTTCCAATCGAAGCGAGCAGATCGAATTGCTCGAGAAAAGAATGCAAATATCACCAATGAAAAGGATCTCGTATTTTTGGAAAAACCCAGAGTCGATCCTTAAGAGTGAGGACCTATCTAACATCTGGGTCAAATATGGAATTCCTGCCTCCATCGTGATTTGTCCTCCCTATCTTGGTGAGCGAGCATATACTTAGAACAATGGTTGGCTATTATGTATACCAAATGTTTTGGGCTAGGACTTCGATTGCCAATCCCCAAGTTTATCCTCGAAGTCACATCCCACTATTAGATCTTAGTAATACAGCTAAAGCCGAACGAGATGTGACTACTACTCGCTTTAATAGTACTCATCGAGGAGGCTGGCATCGACTTTGATTTACATGACTTCCTTCGGTGCTACTATTTGAAACCAAACAATAAAGGAAGAGGTGATTTTAGTGCGTATACCGGCAATCGAAGTGCATCATCACCGATTTCGTCAATGCGGATAGGCATTGGGAAGACAAATACTTCTTCATGTAAATCAACCATGATTCAATCGAGCTGACTACTCCATTTCCTTTCTCGTGTCCATTTGGTCATATTGGTGAGTGTGTTAGACTTTTGTTGCATTTGATGCAGTCCTTCTGACTAATCCTTACATTTCTTTTTTGTTTTGCAGATTACAAGTTGAACCATCTGGTCCCTATAGCAGAACGATTTCGTGAGAAGCTCGATGCCTTTATTGCTTTGGAAGGACACACTTGGGCCGAGATTTCTCACCTCGATCGACTAAAAAAATCATCAATTTGGAAAACATTTTGAGAGATTTCAATAGGTGTACCTATTCATTTTCCCAATTGAGTCGATTAGATATTTGTTTGCCATGGTGCACTTCAACAGTTGTACGGTCCTTCAAAATACATTACTCCTCTTTCTCATGAAGATGTTGTGCTCGTAGAAGCTGCCTTATCATCAATGAAGGTTCCACTCCCATCAATCAAAGAGGCCATGAAAAGAAAGGCCGCCGAAGAGCCACAGCAAGAGAGAAAAAGAGAAAACGAGGTGAGGCTAATAGATCTGGTGCCTCAAATGTCTAGAAGACTTCTCCGTTGCCATTGAACACTTCAAACTTACCTCCACCTCTCCCATTCGATATTCAGCCCCCATAAATGAAGAAAAAGAAATGGGCTAAATCCTCTGAAGTTGACAAAGCCGTCGAAGAGCAAATATGTGAGAAGATACTTGATGTTCCTAAGGATGCAAGTATTATCTTGGACAAAGAACTAGTTGTGAGGGCCACTAAGAGCTTCAACTTTACCTCCAACGAAACAAAATTTGATGGAAAATCTATCTCCTGGCTTCGCAACCAGTCAACAACATTGTTTGGACAGGTAAAATCTGAAGCTAATTCTAGTTTCGACCTACGCTATATTCATAATCTAATTGTTAGCCTTGCACTTCATAGGCCTTGCAAATGTTCAATATCTTAGCGAATAAGGCCGAGTATAAGCATGAAAGGCTCTCAAAGCTTATTTAGGAGCTAGACAGGTGGCTCAAAAAAGCAGACAAGGAGAGAAATGATGCAAAGAAGGAGATGAACGAAGCCATTGCTACATTAGCTGCATCAAATGAAAAGGTTCTGAACTTAAGCGGTAGCCTTCATTTGAAGGAGGAAGAGCTTGTTCAGGTGAGGAAAGAGGTGGAAGAGAAAACCAATGAAGTTGAGGTGATCAAAGAGCAGCTCCTTGATGTCTACAGCGAGTTTTCTATCAAGGCGATGCTCAAAATACTCAAAGAGTTCAAAGAGCATCAATTTAAAAGGTGGGATGTCAACGCTGAGATAGCAAAACTTGAAGAGCTTCTAACTCCAGATGCCGATTCTGAGATCGAGGAGGTTGATGCAGTTACAATGACTCCTAAAGTTACTGGAAGCATGGCTTTGGAAGCAAATGAAGAGACTACTGTGCAACCTCTAACCGTCTAGGGCATTGCGGATTAGATGCAACTATTCATCTTTCCTTCTTTTTTTTACTTTATAATGAACTTTTTGTATATAGTAATGAACAAATTTCATTGATTCTTAAATCGAATCAATTTTTTTTTTTTTTTGCTTATAGTATCTGTTCTAGTATTGATCTCCCTTCAAAGTTTCATTCATTCATAAATAATTAAATTTTGAATTCATTGGATTGCCATCCTAATCAGTCAAGTACTAATAGGCTTTGTCAATTCTAAAAATATTGAACATTACTAAAGAAACTATTCTAAATGGAATCGAGATGAAATATATAGTCTTAGTCTTACAAACACTAGCCATGTAGATCGAATCGAGTGTTGAGTGTATAGATCAAATTTAGTTAGATCTAAGGACATGAAAATAACAATCTAAAATTAGACATTAGATGGCGAGCCATGAAGATGGTAATGTCGAGTCGAACACTAGATGAGATAATCAAATCCAGTGTTTGGAAGCAATGTAAGCCATGAAGATGGCGATATCAGTCCATGCTGGATGAGTTTATCGAATCTAGTATCGGATGTAATTTGAACCATGAACATGGCAATATCGAGCCGAACATTGGATGAGTTTATCAATTCTAGTGTCGGATGTAATTTGAGCAAGGAAGATTGCGAGCCATAAAGATGGCAATATCGAGTCAAACACTAGATGAGTTTATCAAATATAACGTTGGAATGCAATCTAAGCCACGAAGATGGCGATATCGAGCTGAACACTGGATGAGTTTATCAATTCCAATGTCAGATGTAATCTGAGCCATGAAAATAGCAAGCCATGAGTACAACGATTAGAGAACGCAACACATCGAGCAAAATGGTTATTGTAATGATAATGCGACTGTACTCGTTTATTGTACATGAGCTACCTACATACCCATGTGTAAGGATCAAGCTAAATGTAGTTCAATTTACAATTCTATGCTCTTTACAACCATTACTATAGTAGTCGTTCGACTGATGCTCAAGAATTATGTCGATGGACAACCTACCATGAAACAAATCAAACGACATTACAAGAAGCCTAAAATATTAAGAGCAAACTGTTCAGTTCAAAATCTTACAGTGAAATTATACATAATACTTTCTTAGATGATAGGCATTCCAACTCTTGTTGATGATAAAACCATTAAGTTTCTCTAGTTTGTAAATGTCATCATGAATAATACTTTTCACTCAATATGGACCTTCCCAATTAGCGGCTAACTTCCCTGCATTTGCTTCTCTTTTTCTAAAAAACTCTTTGTAGCTCTACCTGAAACCTCTTGATTCTAACCTAGGAATTGTCGTACCTAGTAGCTGCTTCTTATATCAACCAAGTTGATAGAAAGTGTTTTCTCTCTTTTTGTCGATCAAATCCAATGCATCTCTCATCATTTCTTCATTCGTTTCTTTATTCAAGAGGGAGTAATCAATTCGAAGGTCTCCAGGGACAACTTCAGTGAGGATCACTACCTCTATGCTATAAATGAAGGAAAATAGAAATTCGCCAGTTGAATGCCTTGGGGTTATTCGATAGGCCCACACCACCATTAGAAGTTCTTCAACCCAGTGCCCTTTCCTTACCTTTAGCTTTTTCCTCAAGTTTCTAACGATAGTCTTGTTTGTCACTTTGGCCTGCCCGTTCCCTTATAGGTATCAGGGCATCGAAAAGCTCAAAATGATGTCCTAATTATGGTAAAATTTCTTGAAGGTAGTAGAGATGAACTGGGAGCCATTATCGGTCACAATTTCCCTAGGAACTCTAAATCGGTAGATAGTGTTTCTCTAGATGAATCGTTTGACATCGCGCTCTTTAATGTCTACAAAAGCTTCAACCTCGACCCATTTAGAGAAATAATCTATAAGAACAAGAAGGTACTTTACCCACCCAAGAGCTGGAGGAAAAGGTCCAACAATGTCTATTGAATACTTCATGAAAGGGTACGCGTGAACTGATCGATGAAAGTTCTTTGGTGGGCTGGTGGATAGCTGGTGGATATCTTTGGCAACTATCGCATTTTTTGGCAAAGTCTTTTGAATCGCTTTGCATGGTAGGCCAGTAATAGCCTTGCCTTTTGATCTTGTTGCACAAAGATTGCCCTATTGAATGATTGCTACATGGACCCTCGTGAAATTCTCAGATGACTCACTTGATTTTATCTTTTTTGAGGAATCAAAAGGAAAGACTGGTGATCGACCGCTTGTAGAGCTTTCCATTAATTAGATAGTATCCTGCCATTTGAACCTTGATCTTCCTTGCTATTTTCATATTGTTTGGGAGCCATCCTTCACTTATGTACATCTCAATTGATGTTCTCTAGTCATATCTAGGATCTACATAATTCATCTCTTTCATGGCTTTGATGTTGGGTTATTCGATGTATTCTAGAGGGACAATCTTATTTTCTTTCATCTCAACGGACGATCCAAGATTGGCGAGTGTGTCTGCTCTTATGTTTGACTCACAAGGCATGTGCTTTACCTCGAACCAATCAAATTAGTGCTTCAATTTATTAACAACCTCTAGGTAGAAGATCATCTTGTCATCTCATGCTTCGTATTCTCCAATAATCTGATTAACCACCAAGGTTGAGTCGCTTTCAACGATGAGTTTGATAGCCCCCAGTGTTGCAGCAACTATTAGGTCAAAGATCATGGCTTCATACTCTGCTTCTTTATTGGTTGCTTTGAAACCTAATCTGAAACTTTGTTCGATTTCTTCGCCTGTTGGGGACCACAGTAAGATCTCAACTTCTGAACCTTTCTCATTACTAGCTCCATCCACATGCATGGTCCATACCTTTGGCTCATCATTGTCTGGCTTGTATGTTGGTTCTATGATAAAATCAACCAGTACTTGTGCCTTTAACACAATTCGAGGCCTATACTTGATGTCAAATTTATTGAGTTCAACAGCCTATTTTGTCAATCTTCCTATAACATCTGGTTTGTGTAAAATGGCTCGCATTAGGTGCTTCGAGAGCACCACGATTATGTGGCCTTGGAAATATGGTCGCAATTTACGAACGGATGTGACAAAGTGCAAGAGCAAGCTTCTCGATAATAGAGTGTGGCTGACAAAAAATACCTGCTTCTGAATCAAGTCTTCTTCTCTGACCATCACGGAGCTCACTACTATTTTTGAAACTTCTAAGTAGAGATATAGTAGCTCTCCATCTTTTGGTTTTGACAAGATAGGTAGAGTTGAAATGTACCTCTTCAAATCTTGGAAAGCTTGCTCGTATCAATCGTTCCAGTCAAACTTCGTGTTCTTTTTTAACAACTAAAAGAAAGGCAAACACTTGTTTGACAAACGAGCTATGAATCATTTTAGAGTTGTGACATGACCGGTCAGCTTCTAGATTTCTCACTTGCATCGTGGTAATGGCTTTAGTTGAAAAGCTTTTATTTGCTCTAAATTTGCCTCAATCCCTCGTTTTGTCACTAGATATCCCAAAAAAATGCCGCTAGTCACCCTGAAAATACACTTTCTAGGTTTAACTTCTTGTTATACTTCCTCCGCATGTTAAAGCACTCTTATAGATGTTGAAAATGAAGATGTGCTTACAAAGACTTTACTAGCATATCGTCAATATAAACTTCTATGTTCTTACCGATTTGTTCTTGGAATATCATGTTGACGAGCCTCTAGTAGGTTGCTTCGGTATTTTTCAATCCAAATGGCATGAATTTGAAATAGAAAATATTGTGCTCAATGATGAAGGTGATTTTTACTTGATCTTAAGGGTGCAAAAGGATCTGATTGTAGCCAAAGAAAGCATCAAAGAAACTAAAGACTTTAGGACCAGCATTTGTGTCCACGAGGCAGTCGCTGTGAGGCAGCGAATAGCCATTTTTTGGACAAGCTTTATTCAGGTCCGTGAAATCTATACATATTCTCTATTTCCCTTTTTTGTTCTTAACTATCACCATATTCGCCAGCCAATTAGGTATTGGATTAGACGAATAAACCTTGCTTCCAGCAGATGCCTTACTTCCCCCTTCATAATATTATTTTGTTCAATGCCCAACCTTCTTTTTTTTTTGTCATGAGGCTCGATGATTCGGATCGACATTGAGTTGGTGCGAAATGATACTCGAGTCAATTCTAGGCATATCTGCATGGGACCATGCAAAGCAGTCTTTATTAGCGTTTAAAAAATTTACTATAGCAGACTTTACCTCTAGGTCGAGCCATAAGCAAATATTCATTGTCCTGTGCTTATGTTCAGGGTCGATCTAAACCTCATCCAATTGCTTAAGTATTGGTCCCCCCACTCCTGATTGCTCGACCTCTTCAACCAGGCTCACCTGTAGTTGCTATAACGTTGGTCTTTTTTGCTTCATCACCCTCAAATAGCAGCTTCTCGTCGTGTCTTGGCTCCTGCGGATTTTTCATATTCCTAACTTCATTGGGAATCAGATTCGTTCATGATAGGTTGATAGGACTGGTTTCATAGAATGTATCCATGGCCTCCCAAGGATCATGTTGTATCAGGAACATGATGAAAAAGTTTGTCATTCTATTTTCCCCAACAGTATACACTGGCAGCTTAATCATTCCAAGGGCCATTGTGGCTTTTCCATTGAATCCCACCAATGTGGTGGTTGAATTCTCTACCTCCCTTTCTTTGATGTCCATTTCTTTTAGCATTGAAAGATACAAGATATCTACTGAACTTCCATTGTCGACAAGTATTCTCCTGATTTTGCAATTCGCAATGTTAAGCTTGATCACAAAAGCATCGTCGTGTAGTCTGTCGAGGCCCAACGCCTTGTCACTTCGGAAAGATATGGTGTGTTCACCAAATTCTTCAACCATTGAACTTGTGGTTACTTGACTCATCTTCTTTGGTGTGCTTTCATTCTATTAGTAGAATCTCTGCTATAAACAGAGCCCCCTACAGATGGCTTCGATCACTTTCCTGACTGGTGGTGGTGGTGGCCTTTTTTTCTTAGGCGAGGTGATTCCTTGATTCGCTTCACTTACGGTCTAGCCCGTAGGTTTGTCTCTCTTGCTGGGACAAGTACTCTCTTAGGTGTCCTATCTTCAATAGTTTTATGATCTCAGTTTGCAGAGCCTTACAATCGACCATTAAATGTCCTGCGTCTTGGTAAAACTCACTATATTTTGTATGGTCACGAGATTGGCTGGGGGCCATTTTGTTTGGCCACCTGACGTAGTCTTTCCCCTCCAACTGTATGATTACTTCTATTAGGGATATCTTCAAAGCATACCTAGGTGGTGACAAGGGCCTGCTCCCCCTTGTTGCTTGCGCTCTTCTTTCCTTCTCCATTCCCTTTTCGGCGGTTTCTTGTTTGGCCTCTTCAATTTGGTCAAGCCTTTGGTGGTCTCTCGACCTTTCTGTTTTGCTCTATGTCTCTTGCTATCTCTCGCTAGCAGCTCGTTCTCCTCTTTAAGGTTGAGCCATCCCTTAGCTCTATTTAATGCCTCCAAGATCGTTTGCGAGTATTCTGAGCAGATGTTGTTCTTAAATGAAGACTTGTGCAAAAGTCCTTTCTTTCAAGCCTCGAGAGCCATCCAATTTTCTAGATTCAAAATCTCTGAGACAACTTTGCTAAACCTTTTTATGTAAGCTCGTATTCCCTTGGGC
This sequence comes from Artocarpus heterophyllus, assembly GCA_025403435.1. Classification (NCBI taxonomy): domain Eukaryota; kingdom Viridiplantae; phylum Streptophyta; class Magnoliopsida; order Rosales; family Moraceae; genus Artocarpus; species Artocarpus heterophyllus. The sequence continues at coordinate 21,609,899 of CM046341.1, forward strand.
TCTGAATTACCGACTAAAGGTCCTTGGTTTTTTTGCTAGTCTTGATATTCACTGAGTAGAATTTGACGAAAAAGTCTAACTCCTTGAAGTTGTCAATCATTCCAGCAAGCAAGTTGCTAAACCATTAGAGTGCTTGTCCTCTAAAACTCTGTGCAAACAACTTGTGCATCATTTTATCCAATATCGTATCTAGAATGTTGGTTGCACTGATGATGTTCGTGTACTATAAAAGGTGATCCTTTGGATCCGTGGTTCTATCAAAGCACATGAGCAATGGTTTTTCATACTTGAGAGAAATGACAAAAGTAATCCTCCTTGTAAATAGAGTCTTGTAAATATTCTTCGAGATGTCATCGAGTGTTGGGGTCTTGCTCGTGGCCTTGGAAACTTTCTGGTTGATTTTCTCTTTGACCATTCTAGTGTTGTGGTCAAGCATGTCTTTCATCATTTGCTGGATAGCCTTGGCGGTTAGTAAAGTCGGCATCTGTATGGCCTCTGTTCATGCCATTTGCTCGATCTCTTCGCCTTATCCCTTGGATGTTTGAAGATTTTGTCTAATCGTGCTCTATTGAGTGTTTACAGTTGTCGCTATTGTCATCAGTGCTAGTGTTGTTGTGGTTGTAGTCGCTGGTGTGGGCGCTAGAGTCATGTATAGCGATTGCATCCTTCCAATGGGACTGAAAGAAGGCTGTTATCTGGCTGGAGGCAGTGTCTGGAACTGCCATTGTGTTGTAGTTGTGGTTGGAAGCGTCGAATACCCATAATATGGGTAATAGTACAAGTAGGCTGTCAACTGGGAGTTTTGGTAGCTAATTTGGTCTTGAGAGTGTTGTTTCTCGACTGTTGAGTTGCTCTAGTCATCTATCACATTCCTAGGAATGCGCTATTTGCTTGTGAAGCATCTTCTTCAAAGTTTCCACCTCCATAGCGAGGGCCTCCATCTGTTGGTTTCCTTGAGGCATGGTTTGTGTTTCCTTGTTCAGCATATTGGGTGCATTATGGTTGCCTACGTTGTCAGCCATTTTTGATGATGAAGCTTCAAAATCCTCGAGTTCCCACAATGGGTGCCAAACTATAGACATTGGATCTACAATTAAATATAAACGTGTTAAATCAATTTAATATTTTGATGTTATAAGCTTGCACCCTCAAATTACCATTGTTAGGATTTGTTTGGCTTCAAAGAACGCCGTTAAAATAGTTATAGAAAATAATTTAGAACAAAACTAAGAAAAATCAAACAATATTGGAAAAATAAATTATACCACACGTAGGGATTTATAGTAGTTTATTTTGTAATACGAGCTACTTCCACTGTTCTTCACTATGGATAAATTGACTGAGTATAGATTACAAAGATGCTAAAAGAAATGATATGTGAATGAGAAAATATTTCTGCAGACTTTTTGTAAAATCTGTCTTATAACCCCAATGAAGTTCTTGACTCCTTTATATAGAGGACAACATGAGATCGTAGCTCCAAATTAATGGAAGGAGTAGGGGCAGTTATGCACATTGTAGTGGGCCACGTGTCGATTGCAATAGGTTGTAAGAATCAGGCCTCCCCATGTCTCAGTTCATGGCTTGACATGTTTCCTCTTGTAACTGTCAGGTCGTGCATATTGATTCTGTTGAGCCAACACTTGGCAAATCTACAACGATAGAGAATGTTTAGATATAAGTGATGAAATGAGTAAAGTCGTAATCGATTCGTAACCAATGATCGAATTGATCAAGGCCTCAACCCGATCGAGTGCTAAGCAAATGGTGCTTCTTGTGCCAGGCTACCTCAAATTGAACACTCTTATTGGGCTCGATTCGCTCTAATTGTAATTTAGATTCCTCATTTTGGGCCTTTATTGAACGATTTAGGTCTGAGCAAATCATACCCCAACAATCACAAAAAAACCACAATGCAGATAATGATCCATTCTCGATCATAGACCAAAACTACTAGTGAATCCGATTGAAACGCTCAAGAAGGTAATTCGTGCATAGAGTTTTAATATGAAGAAACCAAAAAGGCACACAACTAATTAAGCATTGAAATGATTCTTTTAAACATGCCACTCTAGATGATGGATAACTCTGATCTTGCACCATGACCTTTCACAACATCACATAGGACAACAATTCATGGACTAGACAAAAGGACTATTGATTTGCGGTTTATCAATGATTAACTTGATGGTTTATTACTAATTAGCTTGATAGTTTGTCGATGATTAACTAATATTTGTTAGTGATATACCAATTTTACTCAATAATCCTTAAAAGGCTTTGTTTAATAGGAACGTAGGAAGGGATATGCATGAATAGGAAGATAAGAGTATAAACTTTAAAAAGATTTGTAGTCGTTTAAGAGGTAATAGATTGTGTGTAAGGAATTATTTTAAAGAAACATTGGATTGGTGCTCTACTATTTAGAAAATATCAAAATGTACCATATAGTTTTTAAAAAATTCCTTTTAATACCTAAACCAGTACTTTATGATGTAAAACTTCCGAGCTATCCTTTTTATATTGGACCCAAGATTTTTTTGCTAAACTATAAAAGAAAATAAGTACAAACAATACAAAAAAAAAAAAAAAAAAACAACTCCACATATATAAGTTTGTTTACTGAGTTTTGTTTAATCTTTTAGTTTGATTTTCTATTATGATTTTACAAAATTAATTAAAGATTCATTAATAAAAAGGTAAGCATGAACTTTCACGTCATAAATCTGCTTTAAGGTATAAAATAAGGGTATTGTTTTGATATTTTCTAAATAAGAGATACCAACGTAATGTTTCTCTAAAACATAGGGTATCAAAATGATAATAACCTAAAAAAAAGACAAATTAAAACAAAACTTATTACAGCAATTGAAATTTTGTATTTTTTCTCTATTTTCTTTTCTCAATTTGGGTAACGCCTACACCAAGCCAAGAAAGTAGCCCCAAACTAGAACCAGGTCAGCTTAGCCTAGGCCTCTTTTTTCATTAACCGGGATAGGTAGACCGATCTGATTTTTTCTTTTTGCCTTTATTAGTGGGACCGGACAATCCGAATTGACACATCTAACGGGATTATGTCTTTTCTTCCTTGTTTTCTTTTCCTTTCACCATTTGTCACTTTTTCCTTTTACCAAAACACAGTCACTACATAGACGGAACAATTTCAGAACAAAGAGAACAAGAAGGACTTCATTTAAATTTTTTCCCCTAATATTTTATAAATCCTCTGTCCTCAAATCACCTAATCGGAGTTTATTAAAATAAAATGATAAGCCCATCTTGATATCATCGGAACTTTGTGCTTAATCTAACCTGTGACAACCGATCATTAATACTCATATAGCTTCTGATTTATCAAGATAAAAAGCATTAATTTCTACGCTAAACGTTAATTCTTAGGCGTCTAGATTTTTCCCTAGCCGTGAAAACCAAAATGAAGTCAACACATAAGAGAATTTGTTACCTTGCTAGAAATCAATTTATTGTGTCAAAAGCAACCGATTCTTCTTCAGCAAAGTTTCTGTAAATGGACATAACCAATCTTTACCAATAATGCCATCCTCTCAAGCTTCTACTTCGCATATTTCTGCATCTAGCATAGAAAGACACCCTGGGGAATTTGTGCATACAATTTCGGAGGCTGGCCGTTTGCTTCCTTCGGCGAGCAGATGGAACTCGATAGAACCTAACTTCAGGACCCTCCCTCAGACTTACGGTGCTTATGATTCACTCCCCTCCCGCTTCTCCAAGTCATTCGATTGCGATCTCGTTATTGCTGACAAGGAACACTTGAAACGTTTCGCTTACATTTCAGTCTCAGTAGTTCTTGTAATCCTAGCACTCATTTTGCTCCTACACTTTCTGCCTCATAAGCACAAACATCATGGCTCTTCTAAGAATCTAACACTTGCGGTGAACCAAGCTCTGACTTTCTTTGATGCTCAAAAGTGTAATTAACATCTTAGTTCCCCAACAAACTAAATATTTCTTCAATGTAGCTCCTTGAATAAGATTTTTTTTCCCTGCAGCCGGGCCTTATCCGAAGAATAGCCCCGTAAAGTTTCGAGGGAATTCGGGAATGCAGGATGGAAATTTTGGCAGTGCAATACATGCTGATCTTGTGGGAGGTTTTTATGATTCAGGGAACAACATTAAGTTCAGTTTCCCCACAGCGTATACCATTACTCTGCTGAGTTGGACAGTGATTGAATACCACCAAAAATATGCTGAAATAGGTGAGCTAAATCATGTCAAGGACATCATAAAATGGGGCACTGATTATTTGCTCAAAGTCTTCATTCCTCCTTCAAATGCAAGTCCAAATACCATACTGTATTCTCAGGCAAGGCTAGAAAAAACCTTAATCTTACTGTATTATAGTCAATTACTCTTCACCTTCAAGGTTTGAACGAATCAAATTGTTTCTCTCTCTTTTTGTGAGGGAAGAGAGTTTTTTCTACTTTGAAAATGGAAAAGAGACCCGAGCTATCTTTTTGCCGCAAAAGTACACCTATTTGATTTTTTAAGGAAAAACATATAGCATTGTTATGTACCCTGTAATGCACTTAGCATATCACAAAATCAATTTATAATTTTTTCACAATGATATGACTAGCCCGTTTAGGAACTTTGATTTGAACAAAAAAAATTTTGGTTCAAAACAATTTTGTTACTGTGTTTTTCTCACAAAATTTAAATTGGTACAGTGTTTTAAGTTCAAATCATTGGATTGAACTGGCTTTTAAAACGTCATCCACATTATTTCATGTACTACCTGATGCTTATGTATACTCTATTCACTCAAATACTTAAAAATGTCCTAATATATATTGATGAAACCTAAAATAGAGAGTATGTTGTTTATGTACATTTTCCTTAAAAAAAAAAAAAATAGACCAGACCTTTTTTTAAAAAAAAAAAATGGGGCTTATTTTTTAGTTTGACAGTAGCAAAATGGTTAGTGCATGAATCATGGGGGAAAAACAGCTAATGAGTGATCAACTAACGAAAATTTGTTCTTTCTTTTTTCTCTATTCAGGTTGGAATTGCAGGCAATGACACATCAGGTCCAAGTGACCTGAACTGCTGGCAGAGGCCAGAGGACATGGAATATCCTAGACCCGTTTCGTCTTGTGATAGCACGGTCGCCTCCGATCTTGCAGGGGAAATTGTGGCAGCATTGTCAGCAGCATCATTAGTCTTCGAAAAAGAAGACCACGATTACTCGGGGAAACTAGTAAAAACAGCAGAGAAGTTATTTGAACTGGCAAGTAAAAAAGACCCTTCTCAGCAAGGAACATACACAAGGCTTGAAGACTGCGGAAAAGAAGCAAGGGGCTTCTATGACTCATCTGGGTACTTAGATGAGCTGGTTTGGGGAGGAACTTGGTTTTTTTTGGCCACCGGGAATACGTCACATCTTGAATATGCAACTGAGTTGTTTAGTTCAGCACATAGTAATGAGACAAGTCTTGAGAAAGGGATATTATATTGGAACAACAAGCTTCCTGCTATTGCTGTAATTTGTTACAGGACATTTTTCCTTTTGAAATTTTTATGAACTGTAAAATCAGGTGTTTGGGTTTTGAGCAATCAGGTTGCTAAATTTCTGCAGGTTTTGCTTACACGTCTCCGATTCTTTCGTGATCTCGGCTTTCCATACGAATCCGCTTTGCAAGAATCAGCTAGCATGATTGACTCCCTAATGTGCTCTTATGTTTTTGGTGGAAGCTTTGACAAGACGGAAGGTATCTAACATGCAAATCTTATCAAAAGCTAGCCAAAATGGTAACCTTAGAAGTGAAATTAGTAAAATGACTTTTACATTCTATATTGAGTTGTCTACTTGGTCGCTTAATGTAAAAAGTGGCCACGCAATGTAAACTCCAGAGCCATTTTCCGAATCAAAATTTTTGAAAATTCACTTTACAAATAGATGGTTTCTCTCATATCATATTGTAAAAACTCTACAAAATTTCTTATGAATATTTTCATACAATTTTCTTTACATTCGGCTTTTTCTGTTGGGCACAGACTAATGAAAGATTTGTTTTCAAGTAAAATTATGAAAAGTATTGCTTTGCTCAATTTATTTGGTAATGAACGATCAAATATTGGTGGTGCTTTTTTGAAGGTGGATTGATCCTTCAGAGGCCTAAAGATGGGGAGCCATTGCTACAATTCGCTGCAACAGCTTCTTTCCTCAGTAAATTGTACAGTGATTATCTCGAAGCTCTGCGCAGGTCCGGCGGAAACTGCGGGGACAATAGATTTTCCATACAAATGTTGAGGACTTTCTCTACATCTCAGGTTAGTTTTCAAAATCTTTCCATGGATTTATTCTAATGAATTTACTGGAATTATCAGAAATGTTCATATTAGTATTAATTATTATTAATAATAACTTGTTTTAATTGCTAACTTAATAATGAGACATGATATAAAAAGGAAATAACCAAAACGAGTACTCTGCATGAAATGCGTTGTTTAGTGCTATTATTAAATCATCACATTTTTTGATTTAAAATGATATATGTAGCTTATACAATTAAGTCTTCTGTACCACAAAAGACCACCTATACATACCAAAAAAGATCTAACTTAAGTCTTATTTCAAATGTTTAGGTGAATTACATTTTAGGAGATAATCCAATGAAGATGAGCTACATGGTGGGATTTGGACGCCAATATCCAAACCAAGTTCACCATAGGAGTGCATCCACTCCTTGGGATGGGAAGTATTACTCCTGTCATGGTGGAGATAAATGGTTGCAGTCTGAGCAGCCAAACCCAAATATTCTAGTCGGGGCGATGGTCGCTGGGCCGGACCAATTCGACCAGTTTGTAGACCAAAGGGACAAACCACGGTTAACTGAGCCCAGCATTTCAAGCAATGCTGGCTTGATTGCGGCTCTTATAGCACTTCATGATCCTCCTCCGAGGGATTCTTCTGGCACTAAGTTGGGAATAGACATTTCTGGTCTATTTGAAAAGATGCCATCAATCCCTGAAGCTCCTTGAATAGTGTATGCAATCTTTATTTTTTTTTTTGTCAATATGTGAATATGTGGAAAATATTTGGTTGTGTATAACCAAGATTATTTACCTTTAGTACAAAATTTGGCACTGACGTTCTTTATATTTTCTCTGCGGAAGGAAGCTATGACAATTTTTTAATAGGATTCTATGACATTTATTTTTGAATAGGAAGCTATGACATTTATCTCAAAGAATCATGTACAGGTTAAATTTATATGTGTATTTTTTAGTGGATTAGTGAGAACGTTTTTATATTCTCTAAGGACAGGGGGCATTGTACCCTAGCTGTACAGTTTTCATATATGTGGTAATGTCTATTGGTAATTTCCCCAGTGAGAACAAGAAAGATACCTATCAGTTAATATGTATTTTTCATTCATAAGATATACAGAAAAAAAAATGATTTTAACATATCTAACGGCTTTAAAACGGCAACGGGGTATTTATATATATATATATATATTTATTTATGTTTTGCTTTTAAGTCCCGTATATTTTAGCTTGAACATGTTAAAAGAGAACTGAGGTATATGTCATTTCAAGAGAGAGAGAATTGCCGCTGATGGTGACAATGTTCAAATCAAATTATTAATATTAACCAAGTTAGTTAAATACTAAAATTGATTTGGCCTTTGTGAGGATCGTGCTATTGGGTGATTGTTTGGTTCCATTGCTATGTTACCCATGTTAAGAATTGGTTGTAATTCAAATGCACCATTCTGAAAGAATCTCAAATTAATGCACCATTCTTATTTTCTTGAGGCACTAGGGTTTTTTCTTCTCTTGGTCAACCGCCTCGTTTGGGTCAGAGTCCTGGCCACCTCTTGGCTGGCTCTTGGTTCTCCGGCCCAGAGATGATAGTCTCTCGGCAGCTTTTTGTTGGTGTCTCTTGCCTAAATCTCTAAGGTTCTTGTGACGACTTCAAAGTGGTGGTGGGGCAGCAATGCTTTGTTCTAGAGTTCCTTCTCTGGGTGCGTTGTCGAACAAGGGTGTTGATGCTCTTGGGTTGTTTCCCAACCATCATTTTTCCTATGAAGGGTGGCGTTCTTCGTGGTTGAAGTATGTTTCCCGTGGATCATTTTTTTGTCTCCGACCCTATGTGAACTTTTAGTGTGGATGTTCCTCTGTTCAGGATTCTTTGTCCCGTGGTGCAATACCAGTTTTTTGAGGTGCCTTTTGTCATGGTAGGGGTGTCGGCTATGATGAGTCGTGGCTTTTTGGATTCGATGCACTGTCTTTCTCCTGCGGTGGCTCTACCCTTTGCATGCTTTCTTTGATGCTTCTTCATGTGCCTACAGTTGATTATGGTGTCTACCCTTCGAAATATGTGTGAGGCCGAGGCCTTTCATTTTTTTATTTGGTTGTTTTTTGAATAATGGTGTATTTGGCTTTTGCGCACCAAATGTTTGTTTTTATGTTTTTTATTATAATATGGTGGTGGTCTACCCATCTTCCAGTTTGTCTTAGTGTGTCTTTCTTACAAGGGTATGCTTTTTGCAGTGTTTTTTTTTTCACTATAGTTATGACCTTTGTGCGACATTGTCGTTGCCCATGGTTTAGATGTTTCTTCCATCAACTGTCGAGAGCCTTTTTAATGAGCATAATGTGTGCTCTTTGTTTGTGAGCTGAAGTGCCTTGTTTACTCGAGCCTTCCCATTCAATCGAGCCTCCGGCATACATTTCACCCTTTGGCTTGTGTGTGATTTGTTAGACATGTATGCCCTAAGGAGAAAAAATGTAATATGCTTTTGGAGACATTTTTATTAGTAAAGAATTTATTTATTATTCGTATACAAAATTTTGTCCTCTTACGTTCATATTTGTTGGATGTATGATAAGCAAACAAAAGTCTAAAATTGTCGGTCGAAACCTTTAGAATCAGGCATATGATAGACACATTATGCGAAAGACATGATTCTAAAGGTGACGGTCTAAATTATAAGATCCGCAATCGAGGGAATAAAGTTAGACGCTTTATTCATGCAAAGATTATTATGTTGTCTATATCTCTAACGAGAGATGGTTTGTCTTGGCTATTAGAGGAGGACTCCGTGAATAGAAACATTAATGCATTCTCATGGGTGACGATGCATTGGATCGAGACATAAAGTGAATTGATTTGGATTAATAATTCTATCTTGACAAATCGATTCACTTTATATAATCATTTGTATTGTATCTTAATTATGAGATGAATAGTAGGCCCGTTGTCTTGACTTATGTCTTTTAATGTATCAAAGGGTAACATCCACATTTTATGTTGGTGCACATGCTAGTACATTGGAGACATGACTCTTGATAGCGTAGACTTGTTATTCATAGATATAGAATCCATAGCTCCTCTTTAGGAGTAGCTGATATCCTCTTATATGTATTATCCTGTAATTGAAAAACTAGAGTGCTCAACCATTTGGATACATAGGTGTAACCGAATGGTATACTGTTTTTGGATGGTGAGATAATGGAACGTACGAGAAAAATAATCAGAAAAGTAAGACAGAATTTATCCTTAAGCCGATTATGGTTAATCCTATAGGGATATGAGACATTATGATATGTCATGGAGACTTAGCTATTCAGGCTTCGTAATTCTATATAGTTCGAGAGTGTAGCTCTAAGCTTTTAGTGGAGTAGTGTTAGAGTTAATAATTATAAAATGTATATCTGAGACATTGGGTTTCATAATTATCAGGAGCTTAAACTATATAAGTACATCGGGTCCCCTTTGTTAGCTCATAATAAATCCTATAACGATACGACGTACTTTTTCAACAAATTGGTGACTTATGTTAAATCATTGATTGGCTGAAATTTGATAGGATCAGATAATTCATATCTGTTTATTAGTTAAATTAATTTTGTGTAAATTAATTCAAGATAAACTTGTTGAATTATCAGGAATATTTATTTTCCTAGAGATTATCTAGATATGGTTGTTTTGAACAGATAACTTCTTTATTAAGTTATTTGAATTAAAATTGAGGCTTTATCCTAAGAATCTCATGTGGGAAATAAAAGATTCACAGGGATCATTTATTATAAGTTTGGCAAGCTGCTCTTCAGGTTTGGCCTGTCAATAGAGTAAGTTTGGCAAGCCGATCTGCCAGTTTCGCCTATCGACTGAAGATCCTAATTCAAATTTTTGAGGCTTTATTCGATAAGGATTAACAACTGGGCCCAACCTCTATAAATAAGGAGTGAGAATCATAAGTTATTTAGATCAGTTGAGAAATTAAGAGTGAGCACTCTAGTCTGTGAGCCTTTAAAACTCCCTGAGAGCTATTGTTTACAAATCACGAACCTTAGTTCTAGGTTTTCTCAATTGGTTGGACGAAGAGTCACTGGGAAGAGCTGAACAATGTACGCCCACACGCACTCTGATCATGGATAGAGAATAACAAAGAAGACCAATTGGTTGAGGCTCTTCTAGAATGCCTTTCTCTTTACAAATTACGAGAGCTTTTCGACAAAGGAGGTTAGTAAGATTTGGTTAATTTATACATATAGCGTGTGAAACTTGTGTTTTAGAAAATACTCTAGTATAAAAAATTTAAAATTTCTGTTGCGTACTACTTTTTCAACATGATTTGATTGTATTGATGGTCTTATTCGGTATTGAGGGTCATGCCTTGTTTCTCAAGGTCAGTCACATTTGTATTTCTCTTTTATTGGAATGAAATTTCACTTTCAAAAAGAATAATTAATTAATAATTAAAGCATGATCAGTGAAGAGAAATACATTGAAAAGAATCTTGCCTTAGGCCTGATTTCTTAGGTAATTTCCAACCCATTACTCTACTTTCGAGTTGCTCTGTCTTCAAAATAGAGTAATTTTATGTCTCCCAAAAAGTTCATATCCAACCCATTTACTCCAAACTTTACTATAGGGCTTGTTTACTTTGCATCAAAGGAAAGGAAAAGTAAAGAGTGATTCCTTTTTTCTTTTAAATATGTTTACTTACAAAATCAGTAACGAGATAATATAGAGAATAAAGAAAGGGAATATCAATCCTCGCACAACCTTTAATACCATATTTACTTAAATAATCAAATTCAAATATTATTATTTAACAACAATTAGTTAGGTAAAAAGGATATTTTAGTAACTACATTAAATAATATTCCTATTTCTAAGTAAGTAGATATAAAAAAAGGAATGAGATTGTTTCCCATTACACCATCAAATAATTAAGTAAATACAAGAAAGGAATGAATGATGCTTACTCTCATTATTTTACTTTCCTTTCTAATATCATTGTCTTTTCCCTTCATTCATTTACGGTTTGGTAAACATGTCTTAAAAGTAATATTCCATATATATTCATTTTTTTAATCCTTTTTTATATATTAGATTTTTATAATTCCAACAATTAATCTATTTCACAATTGTGCACATATATATTACTAACATTTTAATGTAATAAAATATTTATTAGTTTACTAATTCACAAATAATAATAAATTAATATTATTAACTAAACATAAATTTAATAAATTAATATTAAAATTAAACCAAAATCATAAAAATTTAAAATAAAGAAGTTTTAGTCAAAATTATGAATTACATAATTTAATTAAAATATATAAAAGGATGAACCTTGTTGAAAAAATATCTATTTAGTGTAAAAATATGAATATAAAATATCATTAGGGATCTTTTTCAATTAACTAAACCTAAAAAAAAGAGGGGCAGGAGATAGCACAACAACAGTGCTGCCCTATATATAGTGTAGGACTCTTCATTTTTTAAAAATGGTGCATGAGATGGAGCATAGATTGAAGAGCTTTTTTACGCCACTTTGGTATTTTCTTCCAAAATGCAGCATCGATTGGAGACGCCTTTATTGAGCTGGCCCTGGGTCTCACCAGCAAGAGGTGCGTGGTGCCTTTGGTGCTTCCTTGGCACTAGTGTTCCAGTCCTTATGGTGTTGCGTCTCTTCCCCGTAACAAACACAAATTAATCAATCATTGGTTAACCATTTTTAAAAATGATCTTCGTCATCCTCATTTGGCAATAAGTTTTGAATTATAAATTTTTAGTTCAAACTAATACAGTGTTTTGCTAATCGGTTCAAACCAATTACTTTGAATCAGTAATAGTGTAAAGCTTTTACATGTTACAAACTCTCACATAATACAATAAATTTTCAGTTAAAACTAGTTTATCAAACACAACTTAAGTTTGTTTTCAAATTTTAGGCAAGAAAACACTGTAACAAACTTAGTTTGAGTTACAATTTATAGTTCAAACTATTAGGTGTTTGAGAGAAAGGTTTGAACTAAAAATGGTTTAAAAATTGTAGCATGAGAGTTTTACACTATGATAACCTTTTATCTTTTTATTGTAGCTGTTGAGAGTTTTGCATTGCTTGTTAGTTGAAATCATTGATTCTTGCAGAGATGCCAAACAACAAATAAGTTTAGCAAACGGCCTGTAATTTTTTAAATTTAAGTTAACAAAACTTAGTTCATATACTAAAAAGTAAAAAAAAAAAATGCTTAGTTTTCATTTATAAAAAAAAAAATTTAAAAGACACTTAAATTAAATCCAAAACTAATTGACTTTTTTATTGTAAAATCAGTAAAATAATATGTTTTTAAATTTTTTGAAGTAAATAATAGATATTAAAAATATTTGTAATAAATAACAAATTTATAGTATAATAAATAATTTATTTGCCTATTATTTACGGTATAAATAATTTTTATTTATACAACAAATAAATATTACCAATTATTTATGATGTAAATAATTCTTATTTATACAATAAATAAATAAATATTACGATACAAATAATTTATTTAATATATAATAAAAACTACTTATTTAAATAAAAAGTAAATGAATTGTTTATACTATAAATTTGCTATTCACTGCGACTAATTTTTGAGCTTAATTTTTACTTTGCTTTAGTTTTAAAAAAAGTGTTGCTTATTATAATTTCTCACTCTGTCTCCCCCATTTTTTTTTCCCAATGGGTTCGTCTCTGGTTTAGGATTTCATAATTTAGGCTTTTGTCTCAAGAATAAAAAAAACTTTCCACTACAAAACGCCAGTCAACGGAGCCCAAAGAAATACCATGCAGGGAGAATGAAAAGTGCGTAATGGAGAGTGTAGGGACACCGAACCAGCACAACCATGTCAATACAGCACTAAAGAAAAGCTTCATCAGCCCCTTTAATATCAATGGCTTCCTACTCTTTCCCCTAACCTTAAAAATCCCAAAAAAACCCTCAATCAATTCCAAACCCAAAGCCTTCCCTTCCCTGCGCCTCTCGGTGCGGTCCTCTTTGTCTTCGTCCCCACATGGCAGTGGCAGTTTTAGTTCCACTGAGCACAGGACCTTTTTAGTGGAGACTTTCCATGAGCACCGCAAGTTCAAGACTTTGCTCAAGAGGCTAACCAAGACGGACTCTTGCCCTTTGAGATTGCTCAGAGAAGATGGAGATTGGAGTAAAGAGCATTTCTGGGCTGTTGTTAGATTCCTTAGTCGTACTTCCAGAACCAAGGAGATTCTTCAGGTGATTTTCTAGGTTCTTGCACTCTATCTGTTTGTTTCATGTCTTCTGAGATTATATTAGTATTTAAGTTCACTATTTTGGACACTGGGTTTGGGAATGTAATGCTAACTTAACGTGCCGTTGCCAAATTTTGGCATTTGAGTATAATATTTTTCATGCTAAATTTGCAAATATTGGTGGCGAATTTAGTACCGAGTATAACTTTCTTTACTTGTTATAACACTGTCATCTGTAAATTTTTTTTTTTTGTATAAAAAGCTTTCTTTTACAATTTTAAGCTTAATTGTTACAAAAGAAAGTAGATATTGCATTACTTTTTCACACTTTTTAATGATAAATATAACACAAGGTTTTAAAAGGCGAAAATGGAAACCAAGGCGTTTTGTTTAATTGAGGTGAGGCATAAGCCTTGAGGCGGATTGAAGCGTAAGCCTTTAATATAAAATAAAAAATTCAAAAAGTTGAATAAAATTCATAAACATGCCATAAAACACACATTTAGTTCGTCACAAAACTATAAGACACAATAAGAAAGTGCATAAAACACATACAATATAATATATATGCTACTACTCTTCTTATATAGTTATACTTACATAGCTTTTATAGCACACAAGATGACTTTTTTTTTTTTTGAGAAAATAAAACAACTATAGTTTTAAATGAATAAAAAATCACATACTGCTTTCTTTATATAACTTTCATTTTATATAACATTATAACTTTTGTATAACACCTACTTCTATAAAATATACATTACTATAGTAGCTATAAGAGGGGAAAAAGAAAAAAAAAAAACCCAGCCTATGGTAAAAAATAAAAGAAGAAGGAAAAAAAAAAAACCTAAGGAGTGAGGGCTGAGGAGGTCAAAATCTGGAGGTGGCTGTTGCCGGTGGGTCGTCGCTTTGGTCACTGTTCATAGGGCAATGGGCTTGAAAGTTGTAGGGGTTGAAGATGAAGAGAGGGTCGATGATGAAGAAGGGGGCAGATGATGAAGAAGATGGTAGACTTAGGGTTTGAAAATCTATTTGCATATTTTGATCAGATTAAAGCTCAATTTTGGTATTGGGTTGACTTTCTTTAAAAGGGAAAAAAAGATTAGGTTGAAAACCGGCTCAAAATAGCCTTCAATCTGAGGCTCATGCCTCATAAGGCGCACGCCTCAATGAAAAAAGGCGTAAGCCTTCTTCAAGCCATTCAAGGCTTAAGCCTTGAAGCGCTGATTGAGCGCCTCAAATTGAGATGCACCTCGAGGCGTATGCTTCGAACGCCTTTTTAAACCATGATATAACATTTACATTTATCTCGGAGATGGTCCTGTAGATGATATATCTGGTCTTGATTTCCATCGGAAACTTAAACCTTTTGGGATGTCTCGAAATGGGAAATCGAAGGGTCACATTTTTTATAGCACTAATAAAAAAGCATAAATATATTTCAATGTTAGTACTGATTTTAATTTTTTTTTTGTTCGTTCAAAAAAAAAAAAATCTTTTGTGCCATATACATGTCAATAATTTTAGTAATTATAGGGATTATTAGAAGTTGTGATAATGCATTTTACTGGTTGTTGTAATTACTGATATGACAGTGACATAAAAAAAATCAAAACTAGTGTTGTATAAAATACCTTTTTTTGTTAGTGCAATAAAAAAATTAACCCGGATATCAAATGATTGTGGTAGTACTGTTTACTTTCTTTTCTGTCCCAGATGAGCAATAATGTTGCTATTCATCACCACTCACCAGACATGATCATTGCCACAAAGTGTGGATTTCATATATGGAACCCACATGTTGTTTGTTATGACGAAGGTAATTATTAGTGATGAATGTCATCTTTCTTCCCAGATGGTGAAAACATCTGCAATTAGGTTGACTTGAAATGAAACTACAGTTTTCTTTTATGAGATAGGTGATATTTTACTTTTTCTCAATAGCAAATGTTTCTAGAATGCTTAAATTTAATAGAAACTGAAGGTCTTTTTGATTGCAGGTGTTTGATCTGTGGAAGAATATTGAGAAGTCACGGATTAATGAATTGAATTACAGCAAGATAATAAAAGTGCTGGGTGAAGAGGGTCTGATGGAAGAAGCAGTATCGTTGTTTAAAGAAATGAAGAGCTGCGGTCTAAGCCCTACTCTTGAGGTCTACAATTCGATTATTCATGGTTTTGCTCAGAAAGGGAATTTCGATGGTGCTTTAGTTTACCTTAATGAGATGAGAGAACACAACGTGGCACCAGAAACCGATACTTATGATGGACTTATTGAAGCTTATGCAAAGTACAAGATGTACGATGAGATAGGAATGTGCATGAAGAAGATGAAGTTGAATGGCTGCCCGCCTGACCACATTACTTATAATTTGCTCATGAGGGAGTTTGCAGAAGGTGGATTGCTCAAAAGAATGGAGAGTGTATACCACACCATGATTTCAAAGAAAATGTATTTGCAGTCTTCCACTTTGGTGGCAATGCTCGAGACTTATGTGAGATTTGGGATCTTGGACAAGATGGAGAAGTTCTACACAAGAGCTTTGAACACGAAAACTCCTTTAGAAGAGGATTTGATCAGAAAACTGGCCGAGGTTTATATTGATAATTACATGTTCTCCAAATTAGAGACCTTGGGGGTTGATCTTTCTACAACATTTGGCGAGACTGACCTTCTATGGTGTCTACGTCTTCTTTCTCATGCTTTTCTTTTTAGTCGAAAAGGTATGGATTCTGTTATTCAGGAGATGGAAAGGGAAAACATCCCATGGAATGTGACGTTTTCAAACATCATCTTGTTAACTTACTTGAAGATTAAAGATTTCACGCACTTGCGGATTTCTCTCTCCCAATTAAATCATTCTGTAGTGCCCGACATTGTAACCGTTGGAATTCTATTCGATGCAATTGATATGGGTTTTGATGGGACTGGGACTTTGGAGACATGGAAAAGGATGGACTTTTTTTACAAAGCCGTGGAAATGAACACTGATCCTGTTGTCCTTATTGCTTTTGGAAAGGGCAATTTTCTTCGAAAATGTGAACTGGCATACTCCTCTCTTGAACCTGCAATAAGGGATAACAAGATGTGGACTTACAATAACCTTATTGATTTGGTGTTTAAACACAAAGGAAGTGATTGTCAGTATAAGGAAGCCAAATCAAGTTATGAAAGTGGTATACGCTAGCTTATCGATAACTTTGGTATTCAAACTCTCTATACTCTTTCTTTGTTTTAGTCCTGGAAGTGGTACTCCTTTTGTATGAATTACAGATGCTCTCATCACGGACAGATTTGAACAACTAATTCTATGTGCTTTCGACACCTTTCGCACAAATATTTCCTGCTGTTATTGCATGTATGAGGAAGTCCTGAGTCTTTGCCGCTAACATTTCAATTTAGTCCTGCAGACTAGATTCATAACTTTTTGGGCAGTAACTTGCTATATCTGTATACGATTGACAAGAGCCCTAGTCCACAAGAGGTTGTCATTACCATCGTGATGATACTAAAACCTATACAAGGGCTATTTTAAGAAAGCAAAGATGTGTTTCATTGTTTCTTTCATAACATGGGAGGCATGCTCTTCTGTTCATGTGTTCCTTTCTCCACATGTAATTTATAGGCTTGAGACCCCCCTATATTTTACGTGTTTGGAAATTCAATTCCTGAACTAAAACATGCCGCCAAATCATTTGCGGTAAATAGAATTATCTCACATGTCACTTAATGTTTTGTTGCTGAGTTCCATTCTCCACATTTTATTACAGGTACTATTAGCGCTCTCTCTCTCTCTCTCTCTCTCTGTGTGTGTGTCTCTGTTACACAGTACATTGAAGTATCATCTGCTCTTATTACACTGTCCTTTTGCAACATCAGTAATGTGATTGCTCCTGAAAGGTGCTACTGGGTCGTGTCAGTACTTGCAAATTTTGATCTGAATTAGAAGGGAAGCAAATAAATTGTCATGGCTGATGCTTGCGCAGGAAGCATGTACATTGGTTGGAAACTCCTATTCTGTTATGTTTTGACTGCGATCTGGACGAAGGGTGTGTATAATTATCATTTAGAAGATCATGTGAACTAAAACTTTGAAACTCTTTTGTCAGATATATTGTTAATAGTTGCATAGAATTTTTCAGAATTTTATAGATCTAGGTCGGGGTTTGAGCTTGTTTAGTCCAGATGCAGGCTCCATGGCAAACCGATTTGTCGTTCCATTCTATTAAAGCTGGCTGCATCACTATGTAAAATCCAATTTCCAATATTTGTTGGTTATTTCAGGCATCAAGCATTTTGAAAGAAAAGTAATTCTAAAACTCATGCATCTCTTTTTGGCTTTTGCTACTAAAAATGCCAGTAATATCTTATAACTTTCGTGTTTCTTTTGGGAGCTCTCATGCATCTAATCTACATCCATTTATTCTTTTTAATCATTGTATTAATCTGATATCAGCATATTAAATCTATTATCTTGAGATTCCAGGCTACATCAGAAAATTTTTAGCAACTCAAGAAACCAAGATTAAAACTTGAAGGCGGTATTGAAATCTTCTTCAACAGAGTTCATATTTGTGAGGGATGACCGACTATAATATTTCTTAATTAAGTGATCTTGAGCAAACTAGATTCACTCTTAACACGGTTTCAGTTCAGAACATGATAACATTAAGGAGATAAAATATTACATCTCACAGAAAGGCTTAGAGGGATGGCTGGCAAAGGCTGCATCGATTGAAATGAGACTACCCACATGGTCGATTGTCTCAAACTCGATAGGTAGCCCTTCAATTCTTAAATCCTTGAACTCTCCAACGTTTGGGTTAAAGGAGACCAAACGTCTGTTTGCATATGAAAACAAGATCTCATCTCCACCCTTCAAACTGCATAGAACTCGAAAATGTTGTAACCTGGTCCCGTTCAATCTCATTTTAGCTGGAGGAGCACAGTCGATTCTGAAATTGGGCGGAACATATTTGGGAATGACCAATCTTTTGGTCCAAGATTCCTTTGAATTGTAATCCTTCAATTCCCATATCTCATTTTCCCCACCTTGAGACGAGACCACCACCGAGAGACGGTTGTTTAAAGCCACAAGATGTGTAACATTCTTGTTCAGACCCAATCCACAAGGCTGTGGAATGACTTGGAATTCCTCGGTAGCCAAGTCAAATGCGACAATATCCTGGCGTTTTTCTTCTTCAACTGAATAGCTAGTCATCAGCCAATGAAGATTCCCATTCACCAATGCGTCGGACGCCATACAAGAGAGCCTGTAGGGCTTTTGACCTATATGTCTCCATTCAGAATTTCCCAAGGTAAGAACATAAACCTCGGTTTGTTTAATGGATCCAATAAAAATGTTTCCCTCGGTGTAGTGCACTATCTTTATCACTTTGTATTCCTTGATCCTTGGATGAAATCCAAATCCAAAATTTACCCTTAAAACATTGAGATTTGTAGGGTTGGTCAACTCCGGTAATTCTTTGAATTCTCTGGTAAGAGGGTTGTATATGAAAAGTGGATCATTACGCACCCTGTTATATAAGCAGAGCAGTCCATTACAAGAACCCACTACATCAAAGCAGGGCAATATAAGCTCACTGGGAAAGTTGAGAGTCCTTGCCAAGAACGTACCATTTTCAGGGCTGCTTAAATCTACAGCATCGAGCTTGCTGGTGGGATAGTCGGAGAAGCATAAGATGAATGGATTCCTTTCATTTGCACGTGAAAGATGCATAGAAATTGATCTTGGATGTTTGACACTAGAGCGCCAAATTTGGGAGACTAATTTGCATTGCATAAGAGATGCTATGGGCAACCTTGAGAGCATGTCGAAGAAGAGTTCGTGAGGGAGTCCTCCGATAGAGTTGCTTGGTCGAGCTTCAACTTCGCGTTGCTTTTCGCTGTTTTCATTCTCAAGATTTGATTCCATGAGGTGAAGAGAATAATGATTACGTTTAGAGGTCACGTTCACAGAAAAGATGAACAGTCTTAGACTGGAAGAGGGATACAGGCTGCTAGGTAAAGTAGACCAATTATATAATGTCCCCTTGTCTTGAATAACCATAGAGCATAACGGATTAAGCAAGAAAACTAATTTGTCCCTATGCTTTGGTAAATTACGTAAAAGGTCGTTTGTAGAGAACAAAAGGTTGAATGATATTTCCTTGCTTTGGGGTGTTAATTTCTAAGCTAGACTCTTATTTTATCCCTTGTCATTCTTTATACATCACTTTGTTCTTTCTCCTTGTCCAAACCAGAAAATGGTTGCGATCCCTATCAAAGACACTTGTAGCACTGCCATTGATTTGAAGGACATGGACGAACGAAAAGGCATGAAGTGGTATACTTAATTCACATAGACGCAAAGAGATTGTCATTTAAAAAAAAAGAAAAAAGGAGATTCTCATCCTTCATTTCCTTGAAAAGAACAACCCAAATCCTTCATTTGTTTATTTATTTTGCTCTGAATCAACCCAAATCCTTTGTCCATATTGTCTGTCATTTTTCTAACCCACTAAAAACTTGACGCATGCCCAGAAGGCCTCAGTTTTGTCTCACAGAGACAAAAATAAAAACACATTTACCCGATCACTTCTTTATTTTAACAAATTAAAAAAAAGAAAAGAAAAATCCTCAAAAACAAAAACAGAAACAAGCAGCGACAGGCAGCAACCATCAATCCCTCCGACCACCCCCATCGGCAATCCTTCGTCTCTACAAACCCTACACTCAACGATCCACCCCATCTCCACCACGACTCGTAGGGGGGCGGGGACTCAATCAACAAAGGCGGAGGGGCCGAAGGAGTCGCGACCACTGTTCTGGTTGGATCGTGAATCAACGACATAACCCACCACGGTTGCTGAGAAATCACAGGGACGGTGGTGTCGATGATGGGACATGGCCGATGAACAGCGATCCATGAAGGCGACTGTGATCGCAGAATCTCTATCGCTATGAAATCGCCATCATCGGGCTTCTTCATCGCTGTGCACTCTAGACCAGATGACAACGTGTTGTCCGCGATGATGTCGAGGCCAAGGTTGACGAGCTCGATGAACGCGATAGGGTCGCGAGGGGTATGGTCGCCGAGGCTCCCAAAGGTGGAGAAATAGGGGTCGTTGGTTGAGCCGTGCTTTTTTTTAATTTTTGTTTTTTTAAGTATTTTTTTTAATTTTTTTGAAGGAGTTTTTTATTTTTGGATTTAAAAGAATCTGGTGTATTGGACTTATTTTAAGGTTGATGAGCTTGTTGAATTTTTAACTATACGATATTGATCCGACAGACAAAAAAAGATCTTTTTGATAAGAATTTCTAATAGATCTTACCATAGCATTCTTCACAATATTACTGGGCACTTCTCTTTTTTTTTGGTTAAAAAAATAGTTGTCTAAGAGAAATACAACAACAAATTTCATAAAAAAAAAAATTCTCACCTTGATTCAAATATATATATATTTCTTGCGGCAACAAAAAAAAGAAAACGGTTAAAATGACTTAGTTATACATCTATATTGACTCTAACATTACTATAATTAGTTCTTTTAATTGTAATTATGTATTTATATTAATATTCTAAAAGCAAATACGCATGTTTGAAAACTATAAAAATGAGATAAAATTATTATTAGTATTAAAATATTGTTAATAATACATAACTAACTCAAATTAACGAAATAAAAAATGGACGTGCCTCCCTCAAGCTACTATGGAAATACAAGGCTTGAACTACAGGAGAGCTAATGAATGGAGATTATTTCTCTAGTCGATAGTTATAGATTACAATTGAGATTATTTCTCTAGTCAATAGTTATAGATTACAATTGAATAAGCACTCCCGACAGAACAATTGTATTGAGATTTCGAGCACTGATTTGATCGTTGTCATTTAAGATTTTATTGCAATTGTTATATCTGAAAATTTAATTTTTAGTTTTTAAAATACCAAATGACATTTTTACCCAACATTTTCCCTATATTTACGAAAACGTCCTTAGGGCTTTTTTTTTTCCTTTCCTTTTTCTTTTCTTTCACACTCCCTCCTTTTCCCCTCACTCTCTCACACTCAGCTCTCCCTCTCTCTCTCTCTCTGAAAATTTTGATTTCAAAGCCTTATTTCTGCTGATTTGAAGATGGAAACAAGGTTAATCCATCAAGTTTTTCATCCAAAAACATCCAATTAAATGTTAGCCCTTTTTCTCTAAAACTCTTTGATTATCGTTTTGAATCTTTGATGTCTTTTGCAATCCGAACTTTGATGAGCTTAGATAATGTTTATTCTAAGCTTATAGGACTTGTTTTATCATGGATTTAAGCTTTATTTGAACAAAAATCAACTTAATCAAGTTTTTGTATTTTTCTTTGATTTTGAAATCAATTCTGAAATTGAGTTTAAATTTGGGAAAAATTATTTAAGTTTGTTTTAGTATGATTTTCTAAGGTTTTTATATGATTTTTATGCTCTAGGATTAAGAAAACATGTTTTAATTTGAATTTTTGAGCTTAGGAAGGTTGAGACTTGAAGTCTCGGGTCCCTAGATTTTGCCAGTTTGGCAGGACAAACTTGATCTTCGGCATACCGGATTCAAGAAGTTCTGCAGGCCAGATTCATATCATCGGCAGGCCAAACTGTAGCAGTTCGGCATGTTGGTCTGGAAGTTCGAAAGGCCGAACTGTGCAGGTTTGGTAGGTCAAACCAGGATGTTTGGCAGGCCGATTATGGGCTTGGAAAATTGTATTTTTCTTTTGATTTTTAAAGTTTAATGATTCCAAAATGTTTCAAAAAGGATTGTAATTTTGTATCATGATTATTTTGAGTCAAAAGGCACATTGATAATTAAACTGACATAATAATATTTGTTAAATATGATTTCTGATTTTAAATATAGTTTTTAAGGTTTTTAAGGTTTTGAACGTATATGGAGCATACGTTGAATTTTATTTGGAGCTTATGTTATTGGAATTTCAAAATAAGGTAGGATATTCCTATCCCTTTCTTTGGTAGCCCATTTTAAATTGTTTCAGCTAAAGTTTATTTCTTAAATGTTTCTTTTTAAGAATGATTTCTATCTTTGATTTTGAAGAATTGTATTTTGATATTCTTTCCAATTTCTAAAACCCGTACGGTGATATTTTATCAAGTTTTATTCAAGTAAGTATTTATTGATTTTTATTAAGATCTTGAGATTTGTTTACGAATGATATTTTTATCTATAATTGTTATTTTAAAATAACTTATTTTTAGTTGTTTTAAAATAATTATCTTATTGAGCCTTCCGCTCACGTTTGTCCTGTTTTTAAAATCCCCCTTCTAGGTTTGGAGAGGAAGAAAGGACCTAGGATCGAAACCTGGCTCTATGAATAGAAATAGTATTTTCTATGGAACTATGGTATGATGCGTGTACTGTATGACTTATCCCGATGTCGTTATCGATGTCATTTTCGTCCTTGTGAGTCCCATCGCATCATTTATTTCGAAGACAATGATTTTCAATGATTTTGTATTAATGATATGATTTATATTTTATTTACCTACCCACCTTTGTAGTAAGCATTTGCGTGATGGTGAATGAGGATAAGATCTCAGCCCCACCTTCATGGCATTCACATGACGATGACCGCCGATGATATTTATTTATTTCCACATATATTTATCTACTTTTTTTTATTTACCTTGTTTATTTCTTCTAATTTACCTTAATTTTATTTTCTTTACCTAAAACTTTCTGACCCCCTCCCCGGGGCGTCACAGAATGGTATCAGAGTGTAGGCTTCAGATTTTTTGGGAACTGAACTGTGAGATTTTCACTGTTTTGTTTTGATTTTTCAAGTTTGATGTCAGGACAGTTGTCGTTACAGTTACGTTTGAGTACACAGTGCTGTTTATGATTTTAAATATTAGATATTTAAAACTTTTGGGGATGAAATTTCTTTTAAGGAGGGTGGAATGTAACCCTCTTGAATTTTAAAGTGGAATTAATTATGTTAAGTTTAATAATTAAGTGTGTCAAGTGTGAATTTATTATCAATTTCGGTCATTTAAGATTTCATTGCAATTGTTATATCTGAAAATTTGATTTTTAGTTCTTAAAATACCAAATGACATTTTTACCCCATATTTTCTCCATATTTATGAAAACACCCTTGGGGCTTTTCTTTTTTTCCCTTTCCTTTTTCTTTTCTTTCACGCTCCCTCTCTTTCCCTTCACTCTCTCACGCTCAACTCTCCCTCTTTCTCTTTCTCTCAGAAAATTTTGATTTCAAAGCCTTATTTCCACTGATTTGAAGATGGAAACGAGATTAATCCATCAAGTTTTTCATCCAAAAACGTCCAATTAAAGGTTAGCCATTTTTCTCTAAAACTCTTTGATATTTGTTTTGAATCTTTGATGTATTTTGCAATCCAAACTTTGGTGAGCTTAGATAATGTTTAATCTAAGCTTGTAGGACTTGTTTTATCATGGATTTAAGCTTTATTTGAACAAAAATCAACTTAATCAAGTTTTTGTATTTTTCTTTGATTTTGAAATCAATTCTGAAATTGAGTTTAAATTTGGGAAAAATTATTTAAGTTTGTTTTAGTATGATTTTCTAAGGTTTTTATATGATTTTTATGCTCTAGGATTAAGAAAACATGTTTTAATTTGAATTTTTGAGCTTAGGAAGGTTGAGACTTGAAGTCTCGGGTCCCTAGATTTTGCCAGTTTGGCAGGACAAACTTGATCTTCGGCATACCGGATTCAAGAAGTTCTGCAGGCCAGATTCATATCATCGGCAGGCCAAACTGTAGCAGTTCGGCATGTTGGTCTGGAAGTTCGAAAGGCCGAACTGTGCAGGTTTGGTAGGTCAAACCAGGATGTTTGGCAGGCCGATTATGGGCTTGGAAAATTGTATTTTTCTTTTGATTTTTAAAGTTTAATGATTCCAAAATGTTTCAAAAAGGATTGTAATTTTGTATCATGATTATTTTGAGTCAAAAGGCACATTGATAATTAAACTGACATAATGATATTTGTTAAATATGATTTCTGATTTTAAATATAGTTTTTAAGGTTTTTAAGGTTTTGAACGTATATGGAGCATACGTTGAATTTTATTTGGAGCTTATGTTATTGGAATTTCAAAATAAGGTAGGATATTCCTATCCCTTTCTTTGGTAGCCCATTTTAAATTGTTTCAGCTAAAGTTTATTTCTTAAATGTTTCTTTTTAAGAATGATTTCTATCTTTGATTTTGAAGAATTGTATTTTGATGTTCTTTCCAATTTCTAAAACCCGTACGGTGATATTTTATCAAGTTTTATTCAAGTAAGTATTTATTGATTTTTATTAAGATCTTGAGATTTGTTTACAAATGATATTTTTATCTATAATTGTTCTTTTAAAATAACTTGTTTTTAAAATAATTATCCTACTGAGCATACCGCTTACGTTTTTCCTGTTTTTAAATTTCCCCTTCCAGGTTTGGAGAGGAAGGAAGGACCTAGGATCTAAATCTGGCTCTATGAATAGAAATAGTATTTCTATGGAACTGTGGTATGATGCGTGTACTGTACGACTTGTCCCGATGTCGTTGTCAATGTCTTTTTTGTCCTTGTGAGTCCCACCGCATTATTTATTTCAAAGACAATGATTTTCAATGATTTTCTATTAATGGTATGATTTGTATTTTATTTACCTACCCACATTCGTAGTAAGCATCCATATGATCGTGAATGAGGATAAGATCTTGGCCCCACCTTCGTGGCATTCACATGACGGTGACCGCCGATGATATTTATTTATTTTCCACATATATTTATCTACTTTTTCTTTATTTGCCTTGTTTATTTCTTCTAATTTACCTTACTTTTATTTTCTTTACCTAGAATTTTCTGACCCCTTCCCTGGAGCGTCATAGTTTTATTTTATTTTATTTTTTTCGAGGGGAGTCTCAAAAGAATATTTGACAATGTACAATTGGGAAATTTGTTTCTTTGGCTGCAACCGGACCCATTTCCTATGTTGATCTACATACCTTTTCACATGCGCACACATAAAATGCACATGAACCCCATCAAGAAAAAAATAAATAAGTAAATAAAATAAAAAACACAATACACATTAATCCTTTTTTTCATTTTTCATTTCTTTGAGAAGATGCAATGTCTAAGGAGAAAGATAAACTTTAATTTTTTTTTTTCTGTTTTAGGGAAATAAATCCTCAAATTCTTAGTCAAAAATTGAAAACAAAAGATTCTAAAACTAATGTAATAATCATCATCATTACAGCTACATTTTTAGATAACATCATGCTGGAATGACGATTGGCTGTACTACTGGCTCTACCTCCTGTGTTGGCTCCTCTTCTTCAACTGTGGAATTCTCCTCCCATTCGTCCATTGAATTCTCTCCTCTCTCTTGTTTGTGGAGGGTTTTTCTTCTTTGTTTATAGAACTCTCCTCTCTCTCATTCGTGGAATTTTCCTCCCTCGTCAGTGGAACTCTCGTCTCCATTTGTGGAATTCTCCTCTCCCTCATCTGTGACATTCACATCCCGACGGATCAAATCTTGCCGCCGGTGCCTTTCTTCAAAGAGTTGACAACTTACTCTTGTTTGTTTAGTTCTTGCTATTGATTTTCTACTTGCCTTGCTTCAAATCTTTGAGCAAAAAATATTAGGAGACAAAAATAATTGAAAATATTAGTCTTGTTATGTTTCATTGTATCATCCAAGTTTAAAACACACAACAAACAAACTAAGTGAACATTGAGTCAAAATTTCATCCAAATGCAAAAGAACACACACAATAACTAAATTAAAATGCCAAAATTGAATTATCATAAAATTTCCTCAATGCTTTTGTCTTTAATTCCTCCTCTTTTTTTTTTTTTTTATTAAGTTAGAAAAAGAAAGTTAATAATTTTACCGAGTTAGAAAAACAATCCCGAGCAAGAAACAAGAGCTCACAGCACAATACAATGAGAATAAAACCGAATACTTAAACCAAAATATCTTTCGAAGTCAACATAATATGCCAACCAAGTTTAAACACAACAAATGAAAAACGCAAGTGAACATTAGGACAAAATTTCATCGTACTCATCCATTATAACTTGCATATTTATCAAATTCCAAAAAAATAATAAACCCATTTCTAGCAAAAACTTAAAAAAGAAAAAAACACATAGGAAACATAAGTAAATCAAAGTGTAATAATCCATTGCAGGATTTCACCTATGTTTTCCTTAATGCTTTAGTCTTCAATTCCTCATCTTTTTTTTTTTGAATTATTAATTAAATAAATATCAACTCTTGTGTTTTTTGTTTTTGGATCAAGAACTAAGGACCTCTGCTTATTCCAAGAATGTTTAAATGTCAAGAATCTGATTGCAAACTTGCAGATACTTCATTATTATGATTCCACAGAGCTTTTTCGTTATTCATAGAAAGGCGTGGTCATTGACTTGAATGTCCACTTCAATTAATTCCATGGAAAAAACAGAAAAGAAGAAACACTCAACATCTCCTCCACCGTAGGCGGAACTAGCGCCTATGTGTGGCACAATGTGGAGCAGCGGTTGTAGGTGGCATGGTTTGGAGCGGCAATAGAGTGGGAGGAGCGGAGGAGTTGAAGTAGTGATTAATTAGTTCTTTTTTTTTTTGATACCCTGCAGGAGAAATGGTAAAGATATAATTAAAGGCTACGGGAGTAACTTTGACATCAGCATTTTAAAAGAATAAAAAAAGGAAAAAAAGGAAAGGAAATAATATTGAAGGTGTGAGCTTAAAACGCTCTTTGTAGAAGGATATTTAACCAAATTTTTGGTATTTTAATCAAATTTCTCAAGGGTTTTTTCTCAAGGGTTTATCTTTCCTTCATGGGTTAATATCAAGGTGCAATATCGAGGACTGTTCTCTCATATTTTGAATTTCCTGAGAATGGTGGCATGTTTTGTGATTTCAAGCCGGTGATTCAAGTGTGGAACGTGAAGACTGTGTCTATAGTGTTGGAAAGGAGGCAATTCTAATGTTGCCGTCTAATGGTAGTCCACGCTTAGAAGTTAGCCCTAGCCCTGTCCCTTCTGTTAGAACCGTTTCCTTAAAACACGGGAACATCACTGTGCGAGGTTCGGTGTTTTATAGTGCATGTTTTTTAGTCCAATATTCTCATCATTTTCAGGAATTAGATTACATCTCATTGTACACTGCCCATATCTAGTGCATATTCGGAAGACACTCGATGATGGATAAATTGTACAAAACTTGTAGACCATTTTTTAGGTTTGGGTCCCTTAGTCCTGTTTTCTTTCTTGAGTTTCTACACCATCTAGTTTAGAGAATTTAAGGGTTAAGATGTTGAATAAACAGTACGCAACAGAAATTTTAAAATTTTAATCATAAGTATTTTTCAAAATACAAGTTTGACATGCTATATGCATAAATTAACCAGATCTTACTAACTTTGTATGCCAAAGAGCTCCTGCAATCTGTGAAGAGGAGAACATTCTAGAAGAAGCCTGAACCAACTGGTCTTCTTTGCTATTCTCTATCCACGATCGGTATGTGTGTGGGCACACCTCATACAGCTCTTCCTCGGTGACTCTCCTTCCAACCAATTGAGAAAACCCAGAACTAGTGTTCATGATTTGTGAACAATAGCTCTTTAGGGAGTTTCAGAGACTCACAGACAAGAGTGCTCAGCTCTTTATTTCTCAAATGATCTAAATAACTTAGTAAACTCACTCCCTCTTTATAGAGGTCATTCCCAAGGTTGGTCATTATCAGATAAAGCCTCAAAAATTCAAATCTGGATCTATATCTAATAAAATCGCGTTTGAAACGCATGATCAAATTATCAGTTAGATATTGCGATAATTTGATCCTTGAATAATCCTTTATTTCCTACCCGAGATTCTTCGGATAGAGCCTCAATTGTAATTAAAACAATCCAATAGAGAAGTTATCTGATTAAAACAGTCATATCTTGATAATCTCTAGGAAAATAAATATTCCTGATAATTCAACAAGTTTATCTTGAATTAATTTTATAAAATTAATTCAACCGATAAATAAACATGAATTATCTGATCCTATCGAATTTTAGCAAATCTAATAATTTAACATAAGTCACTAATTTATTGAAAAAGCACGCCGTATCATTACAGGATTTATTATGAGCTAGCAAAGGAGATCCGATGGACCTATATAGTTCAAGCTCCCTATAATTATAAAACCACATATACCAGATATATGTTTTTATAATTACCAACTCTAACGTTATTCCACTAACAGCTTAGAACTTCACTCTCAATCTATATAAAATTACGAAGCCCAAATAGCTAAGTGTCTATGACATATCATGATGTGTTGTATCCCCATAGGATATCTATAATCGACTTAAGGTAAATTCTATCTTACCTTCCTGATTTTTTTTCTCTTACTTTCTATTATCTCACTATTAAAAAACTTATCATCCAAAGACAATATACTATTCAGTTACACCTATGTATTCAAATGGTTGAGTGCTCCAATATTCTAATTACGAGATAATGCATATAAGGGATATTGTCCACTCCTAAAGAGGAGGTATAAAATTTGTATCTATGAATAACAGGTCTATGCTATCAAGAATCATGTCTCCAATGTATCGGTATGTGTACCATCATGAAATATGGATGTCACCCTTTGGTATATCAAAAGACATAAGTCAAGACAACAGGCTCACTATTTATTTCAAGATTAAGATACAACACATATGATTGTCTAAAGTAAATTGATTTGCCCAGACAGAATTATTAATCCAAATCAATTACACTTTATGTCCCGATCTAATAAATTGTCACCTATGACAATGCAACAATGTTTCTATTCTCAGAGTCCGCCTCTGATGGCTAAGACAAACCACCTCTCATTAGGGATATAGATAACATAGCAATCTTTGTATGAATAAAGCGCCCAACTTTATTCTCTCGATTACAGATCTTATGATTTAGATCATCACCTTTAGAATCATGTCTTTCGTATAATCTATCCATCATATGCCTAATTCTAAAGGTTTATACCGATAGTCTTAGACTTTTGTTTGCCTATTATATATTCAACAAATATGAACCTAAAAAGGACAACCATTTGGTGTATGAATAATAAATAAATTCTTTATTGATAAAATGTCTCCAGAAGTATATTACATTTTACTCCTTAGGGAAAACATACCTAACAATCTCCCACTTGCACTAAGTTAGTAATTATTGCATATCTTGCATCCCCATAACTTCCATATACCTCTCGAAAACTCTCGCAATTAGTGTCTTCATGAATAGATCGGCTAAATTGTCCTTAGATATGATTTCTTGGGTCCTTGGCATTAGTTATTGCTGTAGTGTTATCACAATACAACGATACTGCCTTCTCTATATCAGAAACTACCTCAAGATCCCTAAGGAACTTGCAGAGCCACACTACTTCTTTCGAAGCATTACTAGCTGCCACATACTCAGTCTCCATCGTTGAATCCAAAGTGTAATCTTGCTTGATATTTCTCCAAACAATGGCACTGCCGCCCAGAGTAAACACAAAACCAAAAGTTGATCTCCTCGAATTTAGACAAGATTGAAAATCCGAATCAGTATATCCTAGAGGTGTTAAATCCTCACCTGAATATACAAGCTTATACCCTCAAGTCTTTCTCAGGTACATGAAAATATGCTTTACCGCAACCCAGCGGTTTGATCCTAGATTCGATTGAAATCGACTTACTATCCCAACCACATAACAAATATTCGGTTGTGTACAAAGCATGGCATACATGAGAATGCCCACTATCGAAGCATAAGGCACCTTCTTCATGTATTCTCTTTCTTCATCAGACTTTGGTGAGTCTTTTTAAGAAAGAGTAATTCCAGAACTAGATGGTGGCCCACCTTTCTTGGAATCCTACATTGCAAACCTCTTGAGAATTTTATCTATGTAGATAGCTTGGGACATAGTTATCATTATGTTCAGTTATCATTCTGTTCTTCTTATCCCAAAAGATCTGGATACAGAGAACATAATTAGCTCCATTTAAGTCTTTCATGTCAAACTACCTAGTCAACCATAATATGACCGATGACAATGCTCCAATGTCATTTTCAATTAGCAGAATGTCATCTATATAGAGCAGTAGAAAAACCACTTTCCATCCTTTGTGTTTGTAAACACATGGTTTGTCCATGTTTTGTTTGAACCCATAATTCTTGATCGCTTAATCAAATCTTATGTTCCAAGAACGGGAAGCCAACTTTAGTCCATAAATTGACTTTAGCAACTTACAAACCTTACTTTCCTGACCCTTAGCCTTGAACTTGTTTGGTTGTACTATATAAATGGACTCATCAAGATAACCATTTTGACATCTATCTATCAAATCTCGTAATTGAGAGTAGTAGCTATGGACAACAGAATGTGGATGGACTTAAGTATGGCTATAGGCGAAAAGGTTTTCTCATAATCGATTCCTTCCTTTTATATGTGTCCCTTAGCTACTAGTCTAGCCTTATAGGTTTCAACTTTTCTATCTGCTCATCTCTTTCTCTTATAGATCCACTTACACTCTATGGGTTTTACCTCTTTCTCAATTAGTAGAATGTCATCTACATGGAGCAGTAGAAAAACTACTTTCCCATCCTTTATGTGTTTGTAAACACATTGTTCGTCCATGTTTTGCTCGAACCCATAATTCTTGATTGCTTAATCAAATCTTATGTTCCAAGAATGAGAAGCCTACTTTAGTCCATAAATTGACTTTAGTAGCTTACAAACCTTACTTTCCTGACCCTTAGCCTTGAACCTGTCTGACTGTATCATATAAATGGACTCATTAAGATAGCCATTTTGTCATCCATCTACCAAATCTCGTAATCGAGAGTGGTAGCTATGGACAACAGAACGTGGATAGACTTAAGCATGGCTATAGGCGAAAAGGTTTTCTCATAATCGATTCCTTCCTTTTATGTGTATCCTTTAGCTACTAGTCTAGCCTTATAGGTTTTGACTTTTCTATCTGCTCATCTCTTTCTCTTATAGATCCACTTACACCCTATGGGTTTAACCTCTTCAG
Source organism: Artocarpus heterophyllus (assembly GCA_025403435.1). Classification (NCBI taxonomy): domain Eukaryota; kingdom Viridiplantae; phylum Streptophyta; class Magnoliopsida; order Rosales; family Moraceae; genus Artocarpus; species Artocarpus heterophyllus. The sequence continues at coordinate 21,641,540 of CM046341.1, forward strand.
GAAGATCCATAAATTTCCAAACCCGATTAATCTCCATAGACTTAATCTCAACATTCGTGGCTTCAGTCCAAAGTTTTGAATCAACATTCTCCATAGCCTCTTCGTAAGTATAAGAATCCCTATCATGTTTAACCGATTCAGCCAAAAAGGCCTCACCATTAAACATATACCGCTCGGGTTGACGCCTGATCTTCCCACTACACTAAAGCCCCTTAGGTTGTTGTTCGGTCGATTTTTTTGCATGATTGAAATGGTTTCATTCCGAACCTCCAGAGTGATCAAATCACTCGACAACTCCTCAAGTACCATTTTACTACGAGGCTTAAAGCTGTCCATGTAACTTTCCTTGAGGAAAGTTACATTTGTAGAAACCACGACTTTATTTGCCTTTAGGTTATAAAAATAACCCCCTTTTAGTCCTTTTTGGATATTCTACAAACACACAAACTTTTGAACGTGCTTCTAACTTATTTGCTTCCTTATACAAGACATGAGCCAAAAATCCCCATATACAAATATGGTTTTAGGATGTCTTCTCACCTGTCCACAACTCGTGAGGAGTTTTAAGAATCGATTTTGAACGCATATTGTTCAAAAGATAACATGCGGTTTGTAGTGCATATCCCCAAAAGGATAAAGCCAATGATGAATAACTCATCATGGACTTAACCATGTCCAAAAAAGTCCTATTTTTTATCTGAGCCATGCCATTTTACTACAGAGTGGTTGGCGAAGTCAAATGGGATAGAATTCCATTCTCTAATAAGTGTTTCAAGAATTGATCAGAAAGGTATTCACCACCTTAATAGGATCGAAGTGCTTTTATTGGTTTACCTAATTGCTTTTTAACTTTAGCCCGAAACTCCATGAACTTGTCATAAGTTTTGCTTTTACGATGCATTAGGTAGACATACCTATACCTTGAGTAATCATCAATAAAAGTAACATAATATTCATACCCTCCTCATGCTCGGATGTTCATAGGACCGCAAATATCACTATGCATAAGTTCTAGAACCCCTTCAGTCCTATTACCCTTAGACTTAAATGGACTTTTGGTCATTTTACTCTCCAAATAAGATTCAAATTGTGATATAGATTCCACCTTTAAGTGACTTAAAGGTCCATTCCTTATCAACCTTTTAATCCTATTCAGGTTAATATGACCTAGTCACAAATGCCAAAGATAAGTCTTATTAGAGTGAGAAGTCTTAAGTCTTTTAGAGTTATTATCATTAACCTTAGTGTTAAGCAGTAAGTCCATCTTAGGTTTGATAAAATATAGATTGTTTTTCATCCATCCATCACAGATAAAAGATTTGTTTTTAAAAATCACCATTTTATTATATTAAAAGAAACTACATAAGAGTCTTTAAATAAATAAATTACAGAAATTAAATTCCTTTAAGTTTAGGAACATAAAAACAATCTTGCAAAAGTAAACTCCTATAATTATCAAAATGAAGATGGACGTCTCCCACTGCTTTAGCCAACACCAAGGATCCATCGCCCATCCGAAGCGTGAAGTCTTCACGTAGCAAACTTCTCGTTTCTTTGAACCCCTGCAGAGAAACACGAACATGTAGTTGCTCTAGAATCTATGACCTAAGTGTCACTTGATTCTTTAACTAAACAAGTTTCTATAATAGAATATCACACCTACCTCCTTGAGAAAAGAAGTCCTTGCAATTCTTCTTAAAGTGTCGATCTGCCCACAAAAAAAGTGCTTCAGCTTCTTTGGGTTCTTTTTTCTTCTTCTTCTTGTTCTTATCGTTTGTAGGAATAGAAAACTTCCCGTTCTTAGCTGTTGCTTTTTTCCATTCCTAGTGTTAGGATTGGAACCAAACGCAGCTGCCAAGTTGGCCTCACCACCAACAGGAGTTTCCCTACTCATATTTTCAAACTCCTATAACTGCTTCATCAGTTTGGTCAAGGTCAAATCCTCTCTATTGCTTAAATTAAATGTAGCTCTAAATGGGATAAACTCCTTAGATAGAGTCTCAAAGACCATAGTCATCTGTGTTTCAGCATCTATGTCAGCTCCATTGGTTTGAGCCTCAGCGAGGTGACCCATGACTAACATCATATGCTCCTTCACAGGAGTCCTCGGTCTTTATTTGCAGTTTAAGAGTTTTCAAAGTGTCCCTTGCTGTTTTATTATGGCTTGGCCTCTAAACATATCTTTAAGATTATGCAAGATCTACTTCGCAATCTCATAATCTTCATGTTGAGCTTGTAGCACATTATTGATGCTGGCCATAACATAATAATGGGCCTGATCATTAGCATCTTTTTAGCGATCATACATTTAGATTTGCTCATTAGTAGAATCTCCCGTAGGCTCGGGAGGACACGATATTATTAGCACAAATTTTAGTTTATCAAAGGATAGGATGATATTCAAGTTCCATTTCCAATCATTAAAATTCTCACCAGTTAATTGGTTTTTATCAAGTATAGATGATAAAGTGTTTTTAGACATTTTAATCTACAATAAAGAATCATATACTAAACATAAGTAAACATACCACAATAATTTAGTAAGATAACACAACTATGTAAAACATACAATGTGTATATGTGTCAAAACATTGAAAAAATCACAACCTTACAACGATAATTCCTAACTCAAAATTCAACAAGCCGCCTAGGGGAGACTTGCTGAATTCAATTAGGAATATGGATCCCCTTCTAATTAATATATGTCATCCAAGACCCGTCTGATCCAATATATATTAATAATCATTTTCTTTAGCCATCAATTTTATTAACAGAGCTCCTAGGGGAGGTTAATAATAAAACTAACATGAATGTATAACTGTCATTTTAATATTTTATCCATGATTTATAATCACCACTTAGGGGTGTGCAATAACAAAACATGCTCAAATTTCTTATCCTTTTTAAGATCCATCTTGATACATGATAAAATCCCTTCCTAGGAGTCAGAACCATCATCTACTACCTATAGACCAATGATGGAGGCTATAGGTCCTTTTTTCAAAAACCTTCTCCCACTTAAACTTTTGAAGCCAAGGTTTCAATTAAAAAAAATGCATGAACAATTTTGATGAGCGACACTCCTTATTCTATATGACATGTTATCAACATACGTGACAAATCATATTATAATGCAGACAAGCAAAGCGATCATGTAAAGATAACCGTAACATTATGGTTCTACCCTTGAGAAAATAAATTAAAGATTACAAGAGATCAATCGAAATACATTTTCGATTCTTCATTATTGAATCTTCAAGTTGTATCCGTCTTCATATGGTACCTAACTTCAAGTCCTCAATCCCAAATAGATCAATACTTCATTATTTCTAGTCATCACAAAATTTCATGTTTCTCAAAATTGTCTCAAAATAAAATCAAAACTGCACCAAAAAATGCACCTTTTTTGAAAATCCCATAGCTCTTTGTCAGCATGCCGATCTATGTTATTGGCCTACCCGTCATAAAACATTGGCCTGTCGAACTTGGTAGTTCAGCCTGCCGCTAGAGCTTGTTAAAATCTGCACCATAGATGGCCTGCCGAACTATAGGTTTGGCTCATCGGTCTACGGCCATTGACTGGTTGATTCTGAGGGTTCGGCCTACCGATCAGGCAGAAATCATATTTTTCTAGAAAATAGTTTTTGTACAGTTTTTTAATATTATTTTCAACAACTCAAAAACATAAAAATTTAGAGACTCAGGAAATACCTTTGGAATCACTATCATCTCCATCTTCTAGATCCATATTTACTTCGAATGATCATTTAATTACAAAATTCTTATAAATTTAAAATTAAATAATAATTCTTAGACGGTGATGATAAACCGCCTTCTAATTACATAAAAAACCTAGATACACATTTTAACCTTTAAGAAACTATAATCTGCACAAATTAATTAATTAATTAATAATTAAATAATAATTTAATCAACCAAAATTAATTAATAAACACTCACTATATAATCTCATGACAACATAAATATATAGAAACCCTAGAGTGCAACTTTCTAAAAATTAAATTCAATCATGGGAGAGATCAAGATCACATAATTTATACATATTGCATGATCACAAACTCGTAAATTTACATAAAAACTATAGCTTTGATACCAATTGTTGGAAAAATAGTACGCAGCAGAAATTTTAAAATTTTAAGAGAGTATTTTCTAAAACATAAGTTTGACACGCTATTTGCATAAATTAACCAGATCTTACTAACCTTGTATGCTGAAGAGCTCCAACAATCAATGAAGAGAAGAACGTTCTAGAAGAGCATTAACCAATGGGTCTTCTTTACTATTCTCTATCCACGATTGGTATGTGTATGGGCACACCTCGTATAGCTCTTCTTTGGTGACTCTCATTCCAACCAATTGAGAAAATCTAGAACTAATGTTCACGATTTGTAAACAATAGCTCTTTAGGGAGTTTCAAAGACTCATAGACTAGAATGCTCACTCTTAAATTCTCAACTGATCTAAATAACGTATAAAAGTCACTCCTTATTTATAGAGGTCATCCCTAAGGTTGGTTATTATAAGATAAAACCTCAAAAATTTAAATCTGGATCTATATCTAATAAAATTGAGTTTGAAACGCATGATCAAATTATCATTTGATCGGTAGGCCGAACTAATGGATCGGCCTGCCGAACTTGCTCCATCGGTAGGTCGAACAAACCGATTAGCTTGCCGAACTTGCGATAATTTGATCTCTGAGAATATTTTATTTTCCACTCGAGATTCTTTGGATAAAGCCTCAGTTTTAATTTAAACAACCTAATAGAGAAGTTATCTGATTAAAACAGTCATCTCTAGATAATCTCTAGGAAAACAAATATTCCCAATAATTCAACTAGCTTATCTTGAATTAATTTTACAAAATTAATTCAATTGATAAACAAACATGAATTATCTGTTCCTATCGAATTTTAGCAAATCTAATAATTTAACATAAGTTACCAATTTATTAGAAAAGCACACCATATCATTACAAGATTTATTATGAGCTAGCGAAGGCAACTTGATGGACCTATATAGTTCAAGCTTCTGATAATTATGTGTTTCATAATTATCAACTCTAATGCTACTCCACAAAAAGTTTAGAGCTGCACTCTCAAACTATATAAAATTACAAAGCCTAAATAGCTAAGTATCCATGACATATCATGATGTGTCGTATCCCCATAGGATATCCATAATAAGCTTAATGATAAATTCTGTCTTACCTTTCTGATTATTTTTGTCTTACATTCTATTATCTCACCATCGAAAAGCTTGCCATCCAAAGATAGTATACCATTTGGTTAAACCTATGTATCCAAATGATTGAGCGTTTCAGTCTTTCAATTACAAGATAGTGCATATAAGAGGATATCATCGACTCCTAAAGAGGAGCTATGGATTCCATATCTATAAATAATAGGTCTACACTATCAAGAGTTATGTCTCTAACGTACCAGTATACGTGCCATCATGAAATACAGATGTCACCTTTTAGTACATCAAAAGACATAAGTCAAGACAACATGCCCACTATTAATTTCAGGACTAAGATACAACATATATGATTGTCTAAAGTGAATTGATTTGCTCAAACAGAATTATTAACCTAAATCAATTACACTTTATGTCCCGATCCAATACATTGTCACCTATAACAATGCACCAATGTTTTTATTTGCGGAGTCCACCTCCAATGAGCATGACAAATCATCTTCCGTTAGAGATACAGACAACATAACAATCTTTGCATGAATAAACTGCCCAGCTTTATTCCCTCAATTACGGATCTTATGATTTAGAATATCACCTTTAAAATCATGTCTTTTGCATAATCTGTCCATCATATGCCTGATTCTAAAAGTTTAGACCGACAATCTCAGACTTTTGTTTGCTTGTCATACATTTAACAAATATGAACGCAAAAAGGACAAACATTTGGTGTATGAATAATAAAAAAATTCTTTATTGACAAAATTTCTTCAAAAACATATTACATTTTACTTCTTAGGGCATACACGTCTAACATAAGAAGCTCTCAAATTAAGAGAAACACCAAGCCTGTTGGAGGTGCAACAAGCTTCGGCAGCTTAGATTGCACAACAATGTCAATGGCAGGAGGGATGCCATTAAACACATTTACATGTTTTGATCTTCTATGCTTATTGTTTATTGCATATTACATCGTTTTTAGCTCTAATAGTTGGCATTAGAGCCATTTAAATCTCTATCTTGATGTTTTGAAAGATTTGCAAAAAACTAAGTTCGTTGTAGCATACCCGTAAGAAAATATTTTCGATTTGGAAAGTTTAGTTTTTGGATTTTTTTTTTAGTGAAAACCAAGGCTAGAAATCATTAAGCAATTAGATTTCTAACATTTTGTGGTTTAAAACCTCAAAATGGTGATCGAAACATGAAGAATGAGCAGGGTCTACAACCTTGTCTCAAAAGGGGCCAAACGAGTCCAAAAGTCCCATTTCGGAGGTTGAAGACGATGAAGAAACGACATGTCATTTGGCCTCATGCTCAGCCAAATGACGTTGTTTTGGTTCACGGGGCATGTTTCTCATATACAAAACGACAAGTTGTTTTAAGCTTGACATGTCATTTTTGAGGACAGAAAATTAAAAAAAAAAAATTAAAAAATGAGTATTTTTAGAACATTTTCAGTTTTAATATTTTTATGGAATTTTCATAAAATTATAGTTTTTACATTTTATAAAATTTTCATAAAATTCCATACTTTTACTATTTTATGAGATTTTTTTTCATAATTTGGCATTCTTTGAAAAAATTCATAATTTTGAATATTCATATTTTTGGGCATTTGTTATTAATATTATATATTTTGTGTAGATATATTTTGTATCCTTATGTGCATAAATTATTTATTTGCATGTTTAATTTGTTTTGTTATGCATACAATATTAAGTTGAATAATTTGATACATTAAAATTTTAAATCATTATATGCTAAAATTATTTTTGAATCTATATTTATTGTTCTTGATTATGTATGCAATTTCTTTAAAATAATACAGTGTATAAATTGTTGATTTTTGTTCATATTTTTTTATATTACTTAATGTTAAATGCAATTCATTTATGAACAAAATTTTAAAATAAAATTAAATGTCTAATGATCTAGATAATTTTAATTAATTAGAGTTTTGCCACAACAACTTTAATTATACAAAATTATATATTAAGCAGTTTAAGGATCACATGTAGAAAAATGACATTTATTGTGATTAATCATAATTGATATAATAAATTTTATCCCACATAAATTTCTATTATATTTATATGATTAATTAGGATAGAATATCAAATTATATTTCTTAATTTACCTGCAAGAATTAAGAACATAAACATAATTTGATAGTTTTATCATAAAGATATATGGATCTAATAGAATTAGAACTTTAGCCAACATGCAAGTTTATGTCACTAGATTCATAATTTTGGAACATGATTTACATTGGTAAAATATGACATATGTTTATTAATCTCAAAATTATGTGAAGTAAGCTTGTATTTTAATTTTACACAACCATGCAATCTATGAATTATTCTGATATTAAACGTGAAATTCCCGAACTAAAAGGGGGATAAATATAAAATATGGAAGGAGAGAATTCTTCTTCATCTATGGTAGATGGACATTGATTATGTTATTAGGAAAGAAGAATTAACCATTACTGCAGAGAGCACTCCAACTCAAAAGGCTCTTTATGAACAGTGGAAGTGATCTAATCGCTTTAGTGTGGTGTTCGTAAAGACCAAAATTTCTGCTAATATCCAAGGTTTTGTTAATAAGCATAACAATGTCAAGGCATTACTAAAGGCTATTGATGAGTAGTTTACAACTTCAGATAAGGTACTTGCTAGCACCTTGATAATGAAAATTTCATCCTTAAAGCCCACCAATATGAGAGCTGTAGGTGAGCACATCATGCAAACGAGGGTCATTGCGGCTCAATTAAAGACACTTGAGGTTGAGATGTCTAAGTCTTTTCTTATGCACTATATATTGAACACCCTTTCGCAACAATATGGACCCTTTAAAATATCTTACAACATATATAAGGATAAATGGTCAATCAATGAACTCATGACCATGTGTGTTGAAGAGGAAGGAAGACTGATAATGGAATTGAGTGAAAGTGCATTATAGGCAACACAACAAAATAATAAAAACAAGCTAAACATAAGGGAAAAGGTAAAATACCAATCCATGGTGAAATCAAAAAGGAATCTAAGTAAGGATTGTACTAATTTCTAGAATTTGCTTGATAAGAAAAGTAAACCAATCTTATTTGTTTGTTATGAATCCAATATAGTTGATATTAATCATAACACATGGTGGACTGATTCTAGCTCTACGATCCATATATCGAATACCTTGCAGGGTATGTGAAGCCTAAAGAAGCCAGTGAGAAGTAAACAAGGCATCTATTTAGGAAACAAGATGCGTTCATATGTGAAAGCAATTGGAGCATGCACTTTAATTTTAAGTAGTGAATTTGTTTTAAATTTGAAAAAGACTTTTTATATTCCTAGTTTTTCTAGGAATTTAATTTCAGTTTTAAGGCTTGTACCTTTACGTTATTCCTTTTAACTTTTTAGAAACATCCTTAAGTTTATTTCATAAATCTAATCTTGTTAGAAATGATACATTGTCTGATGGTATTTTATCTATTTAAAAGCACAATGATACGACTTACAGTGCTATGCATGTTCACATTGGTATGAAATGATATGTTATGAATGAAGATTCCATTATTTTGTGGCACGATCCATAGACAGAATTAAGAAATTAATAAATGATGGGTTCTTAGTACTTTGGATTTTACTAATTTTAATATTTGTGTGGAAAGCATTAAGGGAAAGCAGACCAATGAGTCTAAAAAAGGTGCAAAGACGAGTACGAACATATTAGAGCTTATATGTTCAGATATTTAAAATTTAGACATGGGCTCGTATGGTTCAAAATACTTTATGTCTTTCATAGAGGGTTACTCACGATACATGTATCTCTACTTACTTCATAATAAGAACGAAGCATTAGATGCTTTTAATATTTTTAATGCTGAAGTAGAGAAATAATGCAGAAAGAAAATTAAGATCGTGAGAATGGATAGAGGTGGAGAATATTATGGTAGAAATATTGAGCGTGGATAAGAACCTAGTCTATTTGTGAAGTTTCTTCAAGAACATAGGATAGTTGACCAATATACCATGCTTGGATCTCCAAACCAAAATGATTTGGTAGAAAGAAGAAACTAAACATTAATAGATATGGTGAGGAATATGTGTAGCAACTCCAAACTTCTCGGATCCTTATGGAGTGAAGCTCTTAAAATGACAGTGTATATATTAAACCAAGTTCCAATTAATGTTGTCCCAAAGACGCCATTTGAATTATGGATAGAAACCAAGTTTAAGACATATATGCATTTGGGGATTCCCATCTGAAGTAAGAGTTTATAACCCACAAAAAAAAAACTGGATCTAAGGACTATTAATGGGTATTTCATTGCATATGCTGAAAGGTCTAAAGGGTATAGATTCTACTATCCATCTCATAGCACTAAGATTGTGGAATCAAGAAATGTAAAGTTTTTTTAGAATGACTTGATCAGTGGGAGTGATCAATCCTAAAACATTGTTTTTGAGAAAGATCATTTTGATGCATAACTTTCCTGCTCAAGTGACAAATTAATTGTCATTCATAACACTCTTCAAGTTCAAAGGAGTGTTGAACAACCAATCATTGAAGTTCCATAAGCTACTGATAATAATCCAATAGATCAAATTGTTCAAAAAATACCAGAAATTATTGAACAACATGTTCTTCAAGAAAATATTGATACAACATTAAGAAGATCTACTAGAATAAAGAAATCAACAATTCCTAGTGATTATGTTGTGTATCTACAAGAGTTATACTATAACATTGGAGGTGAAGATGATTTTGAAACGTTTTCACAAGTTATGAGCTGTAGAGAATCGAATTTATGGTATGATGCCATGCAAGTTGAGTTGAATTCTATGGCGTCTAATGCACTTTAAGATCGTGTTGAGTTGCCCAATGGTGTAAAAGCCCTTGGATGTAAATATGTCTTTAAGACAAAAAAAGACTCACCGGGCAATATTGAAAAATATGAAGCAAGACTCTTTACCAAAGGATTCACTTAAAAGAAATGAATCGATTACAAGAAGACCTTTTCTCCTGTATCGAGGAAAGATTATTTTTGTATTATTATGGCATTGATAGCATATTTCGACTTAGAGTTGCAACAAATAAATGTGAAAATGGCTTTATCAATAGAGATCTAGAGGAAGCGGTTTATATAAAATAACTACAAGGATTTTCCTCTAGTGATGGTGAGCATTTGGTGTGCAAGCTTAAAAAATCCATATATGGATTGAAACAAGCCTCTCGTCAGTGGTATTTGAAATTTCATAATATTATATCTTTATTTGGATTTGTAAAGAACATTATGAATCAATGTATATACCAGAAGGTTAGTAGGAGCAAAATTTGTTTCCTTATTCTAGATGTGCACAATATTTTACTTGCAACTAAAGATAAGGGTTTGCCATATAAGGTGAAACAACAAGAGCTTTGACATGAAAGATATAGGTAATGCATCTTATGTCATTGGCATTAAGATACATAGAGACAAATTTAGTAGAATTTTGGGACTGTCTTAAAAGACATATATTAATAAGGTTTTAGAGAGATTTTGGATGAAAGATTGTTCATCAAGTATAGCTCCCATTGTAAAGGGTAAAAAATTCAATTTGAACCAATGTCTGAAGAATAATCTTGAAAGGGAAAAAATGGAAAACATTCCATATGCTTCTACGTTGGAAGCCTAATATATGTTCAAGTCTACACAAGACCTAACATTGCATTGCTGTGGGAATATTAGAAAGATATCAAAATAATCCAAGTGTGGACCACTGGAGAGCTACAAGAAAGTGATTGGGGTACCTTTAAGGGACCAAAGATTACATGCTTATGTACAAACTGATAATTTGGAAGTGATTAGCCACTCTAATTCGGACTTTACTGGCTCTTTTGATTCACAAAAATCAACATTTGGGAATATTTTCATGTTTGCTGGTGGAGTAATATCTTGGAGAAGTGCAAAGCAGACTCTGACTCCTACTTCCACCATGGACGCTGAGTTTATATCTTATTTTCAGGCTACCTCGTGTGGTATACAGATGAAACGTTTCATTTCTAGGCTTAGAATTGTAGATTCGATTTCTAGGCCATTCATAATTTATTATGACAATTTTAGCTGCAAGCTTTATAGCCAAAAATAATAAAAGTGTTAATCAAAGCAAACACATCGACATTAAGTATTTGACCATAAGGGAACGTATTAAATATAAATCAGAGGTCATTGCACATGTTAGGATTGAATTGGTAATAGCTGATCCTTTGACAAAATGCATGCCACCGTTGAAATTTAAGGATTATGTATATAGTATGAGACTTGGTTCTTTTGTGTAATTTTCATTATATGAACAAACGTTATTCTTAATAAAACTCTATTTCAATTGTGATGTTTTCTCGCATTTGATTTTTTGTGTGTATATATTTATTTATTTTGAGAAACATCGTTAAGTTTAAACTTAGAATAAATATAAGGTTTATTCATTAAGTTGTATGGGTTAGTTTTAAGAGGCATAGTGTATTGTGACACATGGAAGATAATACTCGTTTTTGAGGACGTGTCGCTATGATTCATGTATTTTGTCCCTTGTTATGGTAAATGATGGAATTTATGAACTAAGTGGGAGAATGCTAGAACCATTTCCTTAAAACACGGGAACATCACTGTGCAAGGTTCCATGTTTTATAGAGCATGTTTTCTGGTCCAATTTTCTCATCATTTTTAGGAACGAGATTTACATCTCATTGTGCACTACCCGTATATAGTGCACATTCGGAAGACACTCAATGATGGATAGAGTGCAAAACTTGCAGATCATTTTTTTGGTTTGGGTCCCGTAGCCCATTATCTCTCTCGAGTTTCTACACCATTTAGTCTTAGAGAACTTAAGGGTTAAGAATCTCTCAGATTCAGAGGAACACAAAGCCGGTCGGAGGTGCGGCAAGCTTCAGCAGCTCAGATTGCAGAGCAACATCAATGGCGGAAGGTACGCTGTTAAACACGTTTCTGCGTTTTGTCTTCTATGCTTTTTATCTATTGCATATTAGATCATATTTAGCTCAATCACCTTCATCATGAGGTGCTCGAGGGAAGGTTGAAGAAATGGCTTCCTTATTCGTTTGATTGCCTTTTACCTGAACCCAAACAATAGGTATGCATGCGTACTTTATTAATCTAATCTATGAAATCTTTTCTTTTGTTCTTTTTTTTTTCGTTCTAATAGTCTAGAAACTTGCCATTTGTCGGATTCAGCATTGTTTATTTATATTAAAATTCAATTTCTGTTACAATTGAGTCTGTGATAGACTTGAGGAGAAAGAAAAGGGGGAATTTTGGGAATTTTAAGTTTATTGATAATAACCTCAACCAATGAACCATGTGTGCAGTGCTTTTACATACATATATATATATACACACACACACATACATACAATGACACCTGTTGTACTGCCTGCACTGTCAGATAATTGAGGACTAATTCATTTAAAAGAATATGCTAGCTCCATGTTCACGACAATGTAGGGAGTTGAAACCAGAAATTACACAAATTGCCCATGAAGAATGTGTTGCAGATGTGAAGCCAAATCAAGTCGACAACCCAGCAAAAGAAAGAAAAAGAGAGAAATACAATCCACGCAAGGCAGGAAGCAAGCGCCGCGGCTCTGCCCGGAGAGCATCGCGGCACTGGGACAAGGGCGCCTAGGCGATGGGACAAGGGCGCTTAGGCGCCAAGTGGTGAGCGCCTAGGTGCTAGGGGCAAGATGCTGAGGCATCAAGTGGATGGCACCTAGGCGCCAGGAGAAGAGCGCCTAGGCGCTGCAGGGGGTGCCGCAGCGCTCGTTCCGAGTGCCGCGGCGTTGACGCGCTATGTTGCGCGATTTTTTTGAGTCAGAGTCAGATTCAAAGGCACTAAAAACGGGAAACTATTAGGGTTTCCCATTAGTTGCTATTTTTCTCCTCCTTTGGCTATAAATAGACACAAGGTGGCTAGGGTTGTGTGTATGTGAAAATTGTGAGTGGCATAATTTTGTGAGAGGCATAATTCTTGAGAGCTCCATCATTGAGAGAGAAATATTCCCATAGGGTGCTAGATAGAAGAGAGTTTTGGTAAGCACAATTTGAGAGTGTGTGAGAAACTTCTCTTGTAATCTGTAATCTCTTTCATCATAGTGGAATTTACAAGCGGCAGAAACATGACGTAGTCTTAATTTTGGACGAACCTGTATAAAATTTGGTGTCTCTTTTTCTTCTTTTCTCCTATTTATTTTCTGCAATTGTTCATTCTTCCGATCCTTGGAATTAGGAGTCGCCTAATTCCCCAACAAGTGGTATCAGAGCGGAGGTTTTAATCAAGAACGATGACTGGAGAAGAAGGTATGGCAGCCGGTATCACTAAATTTGATGGTTCTGATTTTTCCTATTGGAGGATGCAAGTAGAAGACTACTTGTATAGCAGGAAACTGCACTTGCCCTTGGGTAATAAGCCCGAAGGCATGAAGGATGAGGAGTGGAATCTCCTTGATAGACAGGTGTTGGGTGTGATCCGTTTGACCATGTCAAAGAACGTTGCTCACAACGTTGCGAAGGAGACTACTACAGCAGGGATGATGAAGGCTCTGTTAGAGATGTATGAGAAGCCCTCAGCCAATAATAAGGTACATCTCATGAAGAAGCTTTTTAATATAAAGATGCCTGAAGGTGCCTCGGTTATAGAGCATCTGAACAGTTTCAACACCGTTCTGAACTAATTGGTCTCGGTAGAGATTAAATTCGATGATGAGATCAATGCCCTAATCCTCTTGGCCTCGTTACCGAATAGCTGGGAACCCATAAGGGTGGCCATTACAAATTCTCTTGGGAGTGCAAAATTGAAGTTTTTTGATGTCAGAAATTCTATTCTGGCGGAAGAAGTTCGCAGGAAGGACTCAGGTAAAGCCTCAACATCGAACTCGGCCCTTAATGTTGATAATAAGAGCAGGAAACTTGACAGGCATTCAAACAGGGATAATGACAGGAGAGGCAAGTCGAGGAATGGGAGAAGCAAGACAAGAAACGGTAGGACCATGGAGTGTTGGAATTGTGGGAAGACAGGCCACTTGAAGAAGAACTGTAGGGCTCCAAAGAAGAACGAAGACAAGACTAATGATGCAGCTAACGCCACCACTGAAGAGCAACAAGATGCCTTATCTTGTTAGTTGACAGTTCTTTTTATTCGTGGGTGATAGACTCAGGAGCATCATTCCACACCATTGCACACCGTCATGTCTTGGAGAATTATGTTGCCGGAAATCATGGTAAGGTTTATCTCGCTGATGGAGAACCTTTGGATATTGTTGGCATTAGAGATGTCAGTTTAAAAATGCCTAATGGGTATGTGTGGAAGATTCATAAGGTGAGACATGTTCCTAAACTAATGCGCAACTTGATTTCGGTGGGGCAACTGGATGATGAAGGACATAAAGTGACCTTCAATTGTGGAGGTTGGAAAGTCACTAAAAGAGCAATGGTTATTGCTCGGGGACGCAAGGCTAGAACTCTCTACATGAACTCTAACTGCAGAGATACCATAGCAGTAGCTAATTCTGCTGCCAATACTGAGCTATGGCATTACAGGCTCGGTCACATGAGTGAGAAGGATATGAAGGTGCTTCACTGCAAAGGAAAACTACCGGGTTTGAAAACTGTTGATCACAGTTTATGTGAAGCCTGTATCTTTGGTAAACAGAAGAGAGTTAGTTTCTCAAATATGGGTAGAGAGCCTAAGTCTAGGAAATTGAAGCTAGTTCACAATGATGTGTAGGGGCCTGCACCGGTGACTTCCCTAGGTGGCGCAAATTACTATGTGACATTCATAGATGACTCAAGCAGGAAGGTATGGGTTTACTTTCTAAAAAAAAAATCTGATGTCTTTGATACTTTCAAGAGATGGAAAGCCATGGTGGAGAACGAGACAGATTTGAAGGTGAAGTACTTGCAGTCTGACAATAGGGGAGAGTATTTAGATGAAGATTTCAGGCGGTACTATGCTGAGAATAGAATTAAGATGAGGAAGATCATTCTAGGGAAACCACAATAGAATGGGGTAGCTGAGAGGATGAACAGGACTTTAAACGAGCATGCCAGAAGCATGAGGTTGCATACGGGGCTGCCAAAGATGTTTTGGGCTGAGGCAATTAATACAGCCGCTCATCTGATCAATAAAATTCCATCCACACCATTGAAGTTCGAGCTACAAGAAGAAGTTTGGAGCCACAAAAAGGTGGATCTCTCTTACTTGAGAGCGTTTGGGTGTGTTTCCTATGTTCACATTGACTCTGCTGCTAGAAGTAAACTTGATGCCAAGTCAAAGAAGTGTTTTCTGGTTGGCTATGGTGGACTTGAGTTTGGTTATCGTCTCTGGGATGACCAAAGTCGGAAGATTATCAGGAAGAAGGATGTGATCTTCAATGAAGGTGTTCTGTACAAGGACAGAGACAGCACTGACTCCAGGGGTTTAGGTTCTGAAGACAAGAAGCCTGAGGTGATTCCATTGAAGGATCTTCCTGAAGTGGAGGTGCAAAATCCAGAGATTGAAGACCAGGAAAACATAGCTCCAGAAGAAAACCAGAGGACTCCTGCCACAGCAGTCAGGAGGTCTAGCAGGACCATCAGACCGCCGCCAAGATACTCACCAACTCTGCATTACATCTTGTTGACCGACAAAGGTGAGCTAGAGAGCTATGATGAAGCTGTGGAGGCTGGAGATTCGGTCAAGTGGGAGTCAGCCATGAGGGACGAGATGGATTCCTTAATGTCCAATCGGACATGGCAACTAGCAAAGTTACCACAGGGCAAAAAGGCCTTGCACAACAAGTGGGTACACCGGATAAAAGATAAAAGTGATGGCAGCAAACGGTATAAGGCAAGGTGGGTGGTAAAAGAATCCAAAGATATGCTCACCAAGACGGTTCCGATTGAGAAACTGAAGTTATGTGCAACTTCAGTTGGACTTCTCCATGAAGCGTGAGAAGTCGTTGCCGCTGCAGTGGGAGACATGGTGATTAATTAGTCTCTAAGTGGGAGATTGTCGCAGATGTGGAGTCAAATCAAGTCAACAACCAAGCAAAAGGAAGAAAAAGGGAGAAATACAGTCCACGCAAGGCAGGGAGCAAGCGCCATGGCTCTGCCAGGAGAGCGCCGCGGCGCTGGGACAAGGGCGTCTAGGCACCAAGAGAAGAGCTCCTAGGCGCTGGGACAAGGGCGCCTAGGCCCCAAGTGGTGAGCGCCTAGGCGCTAGGGGCAGGACGCCGAGTTGTCAAGTGGATGGCACCTAGGCGCCAGGAGAAGAGCGCTTAGGCGCTGCAAGGGGCGCTGCAGCGCTCATTTCGAGCGCCGCGGCGCTGACGCGCTATGTTGCGCGATGTTTTTTGAGTCAGAGTCAGATTCAAAGGCCCTAAAAACGGGAAACTACTAGGGTTTTCCATTAGTTGCTATTTTTCTCCTCCTTTGGCTATAAATAGACACAAGGTGGTTAGGGTTGTGTATGTGTGAAATTTGTGAGTGGTATAATTTTGTGAGAGGC
Source organism: Artocarpus heterophyllus (assembly GCA_025403435.1). Classification (NCBI taxonomy): domain Eukaryota; kingdom Viridiplantae; phylum Streptophyta; class Magnoliopsida; order Rosales; family Moraceae; genus Artocarpus; species Artocarpus heterophyllus. The sequence continues at coordinate 21,658,300 of CM046341.1, forward strand.
ATAATTCTTGAGAGCTCCATCATTGAGAGAGAAAAATTCCCATAGGGTGCTAGATAGAAGAGAGTTTTGGTAAGCACAATTTGAGAGTGTGTGAAAAACTTCTCTTGTAATCTGTAATCTCCTTCATCATAATGGAATCTGCAAGCGGCAGAAACAAGACGTAGTCTCAATTTTGGACGAACCTGTATAAAATTTGGTGTCTCTTTTTCTTCTTTTCTCCTATTTATTTTCTGCAATTGTTCGTTCTTGCGATCCTTGGAATTAGGAGTCGCCTAATTCCCCAACAGAATGCAACTTAAAATCAGAATAACGGTTTGGCAGATTTTTGTCCTTTCTAATTTGCTAGGCCAAATTCCCTGAGGTTAGGCACGATTTTATTACGTTTGTAGCTGGTCCTGCCTAGTAATTCCTCTATCTCATGTTTGTTTGTTTGTTGCATAGACCTCCTTAGTGTACAAGTCCATTGCATGTACTCATCAATCCCTCGTATATAGCTCATTTCTTTGGTGGACAATTAGCTATAATTGCTCGTGCTCTTCCTATTATTGGATACTCATCTTTCACCGCCTGTATCTCCTAATACCATATTAGGAATCAAGAATTTCAGAAGGAATCTAAATACGTATTAATTTAAATCTTAATTTAATCAAATTGTTAAGATCTTTGGAGTTCTGTTTTCAGCATGGATAGTGCCGTAAAGGAAGCTTGCAAAAGAATTTGTTTTAAATTGTTATGATTTTTTTTAATTGTGCTGTTGCTTTAATCGAACTGTTAAGATCTTTGAAGTTGTCTCAGCGTTGTTAGCACCGCAAAAGAGGCTTAAAGTGGAGTCAGTTTTATACGCGTATATATGAATTTTCATTATCAATGCTGTTTTGACATGTAAGGTCGTGTTCACTTTCTTTTCTCCCTGCAGCAGTGTCTTTTGTTATTTTGATTATTTATTATCATATGCCTTATATATTTTCGGTTCTACATAATACGGTGGTGATGAGACTATAAAAGTATATATTTTACGAAGCTGAAATCATTTATTTATACTTTTATTTTTCGTTAAATCCTCTAATTAATAGCATTTTTGTGTTAGTAAGTATTTTTATGTCTTACTCGTAAATATATTTAAAAATTGTGTTTTTAGTATATTTTTATGTTTAATAATATTTTTGATAATTTTAAGAGTCGTTTCAGTGTATTATATATGTGTTTAGCTTGTAAATAATTAAAACAATAAAAATTATATGTAGTAATTTTATTTTGAGACTTAATGTGTTTGTAAATAAGTTTTTAATTTGTAAATATGCTTTATAATATTTCTTTTAATTTCTAAAAATATTTTTGAGTCTTAAATAAAATATCTGTTAAGGCATGTTAATTTTAGAAGTTTTTATTTATTTTTAGTGTATTTTGTCTGTTTCACTGTAAAATAAATATTTTTAAAATCATTGTAAAAGTAAATATTTATTTTTAGTTATAATTGTAGTGATAATAGTTATAATTTTCATAGTTTGTGTACCAAATCATTAATGAGAAGATTATTTTGCTACAAAAAAAACCCTTATTATATTATAGTATGCTATAATATCGCTTTTGGATGACTTATAGAAATAGTAAATGTGCTTACTATTAATGGGAAAAGATATAATAATTTAAATGCTTTAGATAATTATTATTTGCAGTTAATTTTCATATCAGTTACAAAACATATGAGTGATTCTTGAAATCTTACCTTGTTAATTTTATGTTTTAAACTTTAAATCTCAAAAATCACAAAAATATTTATTTTGTTTTAAACTTTGTTTTGAAAAACTGCTTACCTTTTTGAATGTTTATTTTTGTCAATTTGTAAATTTTTCACCTCCCTATAAATACAATAACCTATGTCTATGCTAGAAATATCTGCGTTTAAATAATGATTTTGGGCAATACAACATATGTTTACTTTGCTCCTGACAGGCATGTTAATGTACATGATCTTGATGTGATATCTGAAACATATTGTCTCATTGGTAAGCCCAAAGTGTTCAAGGGATTTCGATTTATAGCATAAGGAATGAAGCACCGCAATCTGAATGTGCAGGACAACATTCAAAGGGAGTTTGAGATGCTACAGCTGTGATGTTGCATATCGAAAGCAACCTATAGATGAGCGAATAATGTTGTTGGAGATGCCTTAGCTATCCATTCTTGTTCTATTTTAATCCATCTAAGAGTTCTTGATACATGTTTTTATAGGTTGGTACACCACCAATGTTATCACTAACATACTATTCATATTCATATTCGCATTAATACTAAATTACAATAATATTTTATATTAGTATAATATTAATTTTATATTCTTCTTATTATTAAATATTAGTAATATTTTTAATACTTAATATTAAAATATTATTAAATAATAATATATTAGCATTGTATATAATGATATAATATATTAGTATGAATATTAAACAACAATGATATTATTATTATTATTATTATTATTATTATTTAATAATCATGTGATATTATTATATTATTAATTTTCATATTACTATTAATAATATGAAAATTACATGATTGTCAAATGAATAACAATATCATTATTGCTATTGTTGTTATTATTATTAAATTTGTTAAAAACGCTTTTTTTTTTTAATTTGCTTTTTAAGTTGTTTGTATTGATAATGATAAGGAAAATGATAATATAATGAGTATAATTATTTTTTTAATATATACATATATATGTATATATAAGATAGTAGAAATGTTTTTTAAAGATAATCCATGAGTTTATTTTTCTTAACCATAGAAAGTTTTTATGTATAATCAAATATAATAATATATTATTCTTGAAAATATAAGAGAAGAATCATGTGTACAATCAAATATAATATTGTTGATTTCTTGCAAATTATATTGCCTACATCACTTACCCGGGAATATGATTCATACTTATTACTGAATATCAAACTGTAACATCCTCTATCTCAACTAGGAAATTTGTTCAGAAATACATGCATAATCAAGTTGACGAATGCTATCTCTGTTTAAACAAGTGGAAACTAAAAAAGAAAATGACAATTTATATATCATATCATTGGACAAAATTTACAAAGTGTAATATTTACAATATCTACAATCAAAAAGGAAAGACGTTTCAAGTTGGTCAAGCTTCAAAACTACTACTTATATACAATAGAAGTAACAGTTCTCAAAACATGAGTGTTCTCATTGGCAACATATGAACATCCTGATAGCTGTTAGCAACTCAATAGCTCATATTTTTGAATATCAAAATCTATATCACAAGAAACTAAATAAACTATTGCTCAGTAAATGAATCTATTATACAAAATTACAGTTGTGCATAAAAATACATAATATCAAAATGCATAAAAAAATTTCAGCTAAATTTGTTCTTAGGCCCCAATCAAATGTAAGACATAACTTGGTATTCGGTATGCTGTAAGTTTCATAGAAACTATTCTTTTTCAATCGATATGGTTACGCCCTTTTGGAAACCTCGTGCCCCGAGGATATGTTGCCACAATCATTTGGGTCTGTCGATGTCTATAATGCCCCGAAATTAATTAAGTAGTTTTTAGTGTATAAGATTGTGGATTAGTGTGCCATGACGTAATTTTTAGACTTAATCTGGCTATTTTGTGATATTTCTAAATTAATAATATTTTAATTATTTTTTATTTCTCTTGATTATTTTTATTAGTTATTTTGAATTTTGAAACAAAACAATTTACTGAATACTTGATATGTCCCAATTTCAAAACTGTATGCTAGGACACAATTTTGCTATGCAAAACCACCTCTCATCACTCTATTTATTTCTTTCTCTCCCTCTCCTTCCCTCACTCACTCTCAGCTCACTCTCTCTATCTCTTGTCTCTCTCACTCCCTCTCTTTCTCTCTCTCCTTCTCTCAAATTTTTTATTCAAAAATCAAGCCCAAGCTTCGATTCTCAGTAGATTGGAAGCTCAGGAATGCGTTTGGACAATCATAAACTCGATTTAAAGCTTAAATTATTTATTTTTCAAATTTTTAAACTTTTTCAAATTTTCTAAATTTCCTTAGAAAGTTGTAATCTAAGTTTTATGAGCTTAGAAAACCTTAAATCTAGGTTAGTGGAACTCAAAACATCTAGAATCTAGGATTAGTTCGATGAAAAACGGATTTGAATCAAGTTTTTCTATTTTTCCTTTATTTTTTCATTTTCGGGCTTAATTGAATTTTCTATGCAAATTCTGTTTAAATTAGTTTAAAAGTGTTCTACTATGTTTTTCTATCTTCTATAAATGTTTGTATGCTTGGGAATTGAGGAAACAAGTTGAAAATGAGGATTTGGGCTCAGAGAGGCCGAGACCCGAGACTAGAAAATTCTATAATTTTCTCAGATTGGTAGGCCGAACTTTGAGTTCGATAGGCTGGATTCATATCATTAGTAGGCCAAACTGTGCAGTTCAGCAGGCCAGACTAGGGAAACCAATAGGCCAACCAAACTTTGTAAAAATTTGTCCTTTTTCACCCGTTTTTTCTATTTTAAACCCAGATTGAGATTTTAACCTTATAATATGATTTTATAAACACAAATGGCACAGTAAGACACCATGAGATAGCTTAGTAGTGTAGGACATCCTAAGCTAGATATTGATAACTCAGTTTATATTTAAGGTTATTCGTGATTCCATGGAGCTAACATATAGCGGATCGAGACTGCGGTGTTGGATATCGACACGGATATTGAGGTAGGACTTCTACCCCTTTCTTTGATAGCCAAGTTCTTAAATGATTTTTTGCCTCAAAATGATTTCTTTCAAAATATTTTCAATGAATGATTGAAAAGAGATTTTTATCAGTTTTTTCTATAAATAGTAGAATGAGATGATTTTCAAAATGAACCGTATAATGAATGTAAATAAAAATACTTAGTAAAATGAGTTTTTAATAACTATAGAAATGCATAGATAGGTATGATGTCATATTCAGAGATCAGGTCGTGTAGAGTGTGATCTTGGGGCCAGGTCCTGAAACTCAACTGGGCCACTACGGTGGTGATATATATGGTTTGCCCAAGAAAAGCTAATAATATCCTTTCTAATTGAACAATAAACGGTTTTTGGTAAGACTGATTGGTTGACTTTATTTATCCATTTATTTATTTAATTATATTTTTTAAATATTTTCTTGAATAATGAATTTTATATTCAAATTAAAGGTTTTTATAACCTAGTCTTACTGAGCCTTTTGTTCACTTTTTACTTACTTTCAAACCCGTGTTCTTTAGGTGAAATCCAGCCTAGAATCAACGGAGAGTCCACCAACCAGACTCATAAGCAGTAGAAGACCTCGAGTAGGTTATTTGTATAAATTAATCAAGGCGTGTATTGTATTAATTTCCTTTTCATTGGACTGTGGTTGTAAACATAATTTATGTCATTACTATGTGTGTGCACAAGATGTAGGCCTGATGGGACCTGACACATATTTCCTCTTCTTTATTTTATTTTATTTTATTTTTCACCTGTCTATTTTATTATTATAATAATCATTTTGAAAAGTTTTAAATTGTCACTTTTGTTCATAATTAATCAAATTCTTTAATTTGTGTTTTTAATTAAAATTTGACTTAATTAACCAAATTAACTTGCCACATCATCTCTTGGGTCCTGAGGCATAACAGAATGGTATGAGAGCCCTAGGTTATGAACCTTGAAAATTATGCACACATAGGTACGATAATGAAATACCACTGATAGTCTAATTTTGTTTTCAGGAGTGAAAGAATGGCACCCAGGCATCGTTCATTTACTGCTGACGCGAACCCAGGAAATGGGGAAAGTATAATGGGTGCAATGCTTATTGCTTTTCGACAGATTGCAACAAGGGCAAGACTGGAGGATTTTGAGGCTAGTCGTTGGCACGTGTACTTTAAAGAGTTCTAATGTACATCTGCTCTGACCTTTGACAAAACTAGAGACCCGTAAATGACCGACTATTGGTTAGATTCAGTCGTGAAACACTTGGATATCCTTGACGTGCCAGCAGAGTATCGTGTGGAGTTTGTAGCCTATAAATTTGACGGTGGTGCTAATACTTGGTGAAAGCAAGTTAAACGTCTAGAGAACAACAAGAACATTAGTTAGGATAGGTTCAAGGAGCTATTCTACAATCGTTACTTTCTGCAAGGTTATAAAGATCAGAAGGCTGCAGAATTTTATAGACTGGAGTAGGGTGATATGTCAGTTTGGGAGTACAAGGAAAAGTTTAACGAGTTGGCCAGGTTTGCTCCATCCACTATGGCATCGGAGCGTGAGAAGTGTATTAAGTTTCAAGAAGGGCTTAAGGCTTCTATTTGACGGCAAGTGGTTGCCCTGCTACTTAAAAATTTTGGTGAGCTTATGTCATCAGCTATATCTATGGAAAATGATTATGCACACTACTGTGAGGATCGAGCAAGGATGTCAGGAGGACCACAAAGGAGTGACAGGAGGAGTACTTGCAGCCGTCCGACTCAAGGAAAGAACTAACAAGGCAACATGAACAGTAGAAGCAGTAGTTCATCCAACAGTAGGCGTAGGAATCCCTACAGTTTCCATTGCCACTATTGTTAGCAGCCGAGACACATCAAGATGAACTGCCTAATCAGGAGTGCTCATTTAGGACTTCAGGCTGGGGAAGGAGCTAGTTGTTAGCCTTACCCTCAGACTCTACCACCGCCTTGGCAATTCCCTCAGCTGCAGTTCCATCAGTTCACTCCTTAGCAACTGCCACACCCAGTACATGGATACTAGCCGTAGAACTTCCAATACAACACCCCTCAGTATTAAGCACTAAATATAGCTAGCATGCAGTCACCTCCACCACAGCAATATCAGCTGACTAATCTAGGATCTAGCAATGTTGGTAGAGGAAAAGGGAAAGCTCTAGTTTAGGTTCACAACATGACATCAGGGAGTTCGGATGCCCAGACTAGCAACGTGGTTGTCGATGGTATGGTTCTAGTTTTTCAATCCTTAGCACATGTATTATTTGCTACTGGTGCCACTCATTCTCGCATTTCAAGTTCCTTTGTGCATGCCTTGGGATTAGAGATAGAAGAGTTTGATGAGCCTTTAGTCATTGCTTCACCCTTGGGCCAGGTGTGTGTGAACTATGTATGTAAATCTTGTAAAATAAAGATTGGGGGTGAGATTTTAATCCCCATGATCTCCATGATGTAATCCTAGGAATGGATTGGTTATCTAAGTACAATGTAGTTATAGATTGTCAACTTAAGAGAGTGACTTTAGTGTCTGATAGGGGAACGACGATCACTTACCAAGGTGGTAATGATCGAATGATGAGTGAGCATCTTATAAAGACATGATTTAGAGGATGGAAGAATCTAGCTTACTATGCCTTCCTCATAAACCTAGAAGGAAAGTCTAGTGCATCGGGAAGAAATGCAGTAATTTCAGTGGTTGATGAGTTTGAAGATGTCTTCTCCGACGAGTTACTAGAATTGCCATCGCATCAGGAGATTGAGTTTGGTATTGAGTTGCTTCTAAGAACAGCTCTGATTTCTGCAGCACCTTATTGGATGCAATCAGTAGAGATGAAAGAATTGAGAAAGCAACTTTACGAGCTTGCTGATAAGGGGTATATTCAGAACAACACATCACCGTGGGTGCACCAATCTTGTTCGCTAAAAAGCATGATGGAACCCTTAGGCTATGCATTGACTATCGGTAGCTAAATCGAGTCACCGTGAAGAACAAGTATCCTCTGCCTAAGATCGATGAGCTATTCGATCAGTTGGTAGGTTCGTAGTGCTTCTCAAAGATAGACTTGCAGCCGGGATACCACCAGCTTAGGATTAAGAAAAAGGACATTCCCAAAACAGCTTTCAGGACCCAGTATAGACACTTCAAGTTTCTAGTGATGCCATTTGGGTTGACAAATGCTCTGGCAGCTTTCATAGACTTGATGAATAGGATTTTCAAGCCTTATTTAGATCAATTCATGATCATATTCATCGACGATATCTTGGTCTACTCTAAGACTTAGGAGGAGCATAAGTAGCACCTCAAGATAGTGCTTCAGACTCTACAGGAGCACCAACTATATGCTAAGAAAGAAAAGTGTGAGTTTTGGTTAGCAGAAGTCAAGTTTCTAGGGCATCTCATCTCCGAACAAGGCATCTCAGTGGATCCTTCTACGATAGAAGCTATAGTGGAGTAGGAACGACTGAGGAATATGTCTAAGATTCGTAGTTTCTTAGGACTCGTAGGATACTATAGGAAATTTGTAAAGAATTTCTTGAAATTAACTACTTCGTTAACAAGACTGTTCAGGAAGAGTGTTAGATTCGAATAGGGTGAAGAATGCAAGTTCACCTTCAAAGAGTTAATGAATCGATTGACTACAGCTCCAGTGTTGATTATCCTGAATAGTGATGAGCCATATGAAGTTTATACAAATGCTTCAGGACATGGACTTGGATGCATGTTGATGCAACATGGATGTGTGGTAGTGTATGGATCGAGATAGCTATGACCTCACAAGCAAAACTACCCCACTCATGACTTAGAGATCGCATCGATGATTCATGTATTGAAGATCTGGAGATGTAATTTGTATGGGGTGACGTTTCAAGTTTTCTCTGACCATAAGAGTTTGAAGTGTCTATTCACTCAGAGAGATCTGAACTTGAGGCAGCGAAGGTGGATGAAATACATGGAAGATTATGATTTTACACTAAATTACCATCCCGAGACAGCTAACATAGTCGCTGATGCACTCAGTAGGAAGTCTTCAGGGATTCTTGCTTGCTTGACTCTTGAAGACTGGAAAAGAGATGCAACAGTGGTGAGTACGGGTTACAGTACTATAAAGATTACGATCGAGTTTCGGTGTACCATATGAAGATGACCCCAACTCTCGTTCAAATGGTGAAACAGAATCAATGGTGAGACAAGCACCTACAGGGAATCTAGACGCAAATTCAGAATGGAGAGCAATTTGAGGAATAGAGGATACATGCAAATGGATCATTGTACTTTAGGGAGCGTTTAGTAGTCCCAACAATTGTGGAAGTGACGAAGGCCGTAATGGATGAAGCCCACAATTCTCAATTCACCATTCATTAGGAGAGCATGAAGATTTCTAGTGATCTGAAGAGGCAATACTGGTGGAGAGGCATGAAGAAGGATGTCCAAGAATACGTGGCCAAGTGTGTAACTTGTCTCCAGGTGAAGGCCAAGCACCAAAAGCAAGCAAGACAGCTTTAGCCGCTTCCTATTCTAGGGTGGAAATAGGAGCACATCACGATGGATTTTCTTACTGGTTTGTTGAGGACAAAGCAAAGGCACAATGCAATTTGGGTCATGGTCGACAGGTTAACAAAATAGGTGCATTTCATCCCTTTCAGGTCGACATGTTTCGAGGAGAGTTTTCGGGGAGCTATATCTACAAAATATAGTGCGATTGCATAGAGTTCCCTTACCATCACATCCGATAGAGACACCCGATTTAATGCCAAGTACTGGAGGAGCTTTCAGGAGGCCTTGGGAGCAGATTTGAACTTCAGCACGACATTTCATCCTCAGAACGACAGACAATCTGAGTGGGTTACCCAAATCGTCGAGGACATGTTACGTGCATATGTGTTAGACTTTGGTTGAAACTGGAAGAAGTATTTGCATCTGGCAGAGTTTGTATACGACAACAGCTACCAAGTGAGCATTGGCATGGCACCGTTTGAAGCACTATATGGACGATCGTGTCTGTCACTGGTGTGTTAGTAAAACCGGAAGACAAGATTGTTCTTGGGCTAGATGAGATCCGTGACGGCAATGAGAAGGTTGCCATCATTCGAGATAGATTGAAGGCAGCTCAAAGTAGACAGAAGAGTTATACGAATAAAAGACACCAACCCTTGGAATTCGAAGTAGAAGATTTCATTCTCTTGAAAGTTTCACTGTGCAAGGGCATATCACAATTCGATGTAAGTGGGAAATTCACACTGAGGTACGTTGGGCCATTCGAGATTACTCAATGCGTTGGTATGGTCATTTATCAGCTCGATCTTCCTCCCGAGCTCTCTCATGTTCACGATATGTTTCATGTGTCGATGCTTCGTAAGTGCCTGCCCAACCAAAACAAGATAGTCTCATTCCATGATATACAGATCTAAGAAGACACAACATACGAGGAAGTGTCAGTTTAGATTATTGATTAGAAAGTGATCAACTTACAACGTCGCGATACACTGTTATTGAAGGTCGGGTAGTAGCATCACAAGGTTGATGAAGCCACTTGGGAGTTAGAATCAAGCATGCAAGAGTTGTATCCGCATTTGTTCTGTTTCTTTGTTGATTTATAATTTCGAGGGTGAAATTTCTTTTAGGAGTGAAGAGCTGTAACGCCCCCAAAATTAATTAAGTGGTTTTTAGTGTACAAGATAGTGGATTAGTGTGTCATGATGAAATTTTTAGACTTAATCTAGCAATTTTGTAATATTTCTAAATTAATGATATTTCTAGTTATTTTAATTATTTTTATTTCTCTTGATTATTTTTATTTGTTATTTTGAATTTTAAAACAAAACAATTTACTTAATACCCGATATGTCCCAATTTCAAAATTGTGTGCTAGGACACAGTTTTGCTATGCAAAACCACCTCTTATCACTCTATTTATTTCTTTCTCTCCCTTTCCCTCCTTCCCTCACTCACTCTCAGCTCACACTTTCTCTATCTCTCGTCTCTCTCATTGCCTCTCTTTCTCTCTCTCCTTCTCTCAAATTTTTTATTAAAAAACCAAGCCCAAGCTTCGGTTCTCAGCGGGTTGGAAGCTCGGAAACGTGTTTGGATAATCATAAACTCGATTTAAAGCTTAAATTCAAGGTTAGTTTGTTCATTTTTCAAATTTTTAAACTTTTCAAAATTTTCTAAATTTCCTTAGAAAGTTGTAATCTAAGTTTTATGAGCTTAGAAAACTTTAAATCTAGGTTAGTGGAACTCAAAACATTTAGAATCTAGGGTTAGTTTGATGAAAAATAGATTTAAATCAAGTTTTTATATTTTTCCTTTATTTTTCCACTTTTAGGTTTAATTGAAATTTTCTATGTAAATCATGTTTAAATTAGTTTAAAAGTATTCTACTATGTTTTTCTATCTTCTATGAATGTTTTGTATGCTTGGGAATTAAGGAAACAGGTTGAAAAAGAATATTGGTGCTTTGAGAGGCCGAGACTCGAGTTTGGAAAAGGTCAGATTCATGAGTTCGACAATAGCGGATAGGCTCAGGCAATTGTTGATAATGGCGGACAGGCTCGTCTTTCAAACAGTGGGGACGGTGATGCTCTAGCAATGAAATTGACGATCTTCGTCGTGGTCAAAATTGTTGAGCGAACTCCGATCTGGTCAAAATCTTTCGTGGTCTTCATATAGATCATCATATTTCAGAATTGCTTTCCTCATGTTCGTATTTTACACTAGAATTTTTCTTTTGATTGTTGAACTTTATTATGTAAAACTATGACCTCGGTTGCTTCCTTGTCATGTTTCAATGTTCTGACACGGGACGCCTCGTGTAGGTTCATTACCCATCGGAAGAAGAGACTGTCACGTTAGTGGAAACCAACTATGATCGCTGTTGCTTCCTTGTCATGTTTCAATGTTCCGTTGCTTCCTCAAGTTATAATTTTGGTTTCGTTTTGCTGATAAAATTTCCAACTAGCTATGGTTTTTACTACATAACTGTTCTTTTTTCATAACCTCGAGTTTCATATCATAGCAGAGCCAATGAATAATCACTTTTTCTCTTTCTTTTTTTTTTTTTTCTCCATGACATCATTTCTGGAGATCTCAATTATGTTTATTAGAAGCATACAGTTGTTCAGTTGTAGCAGCCGAATCTTGTATGTACGGTACCAGAACATCCGTTAAAGTTATGTTGTGCCTCATAGCTTGGTATTCCTTGTTTAGATATGAAGTACGTGTCATGCTTCATAGTTGATCCATACATTGAATGCTTGATTTTTCTCCATGCTGTTGATTTATTTATCAATTTGTTTGTTTATTTTTATAGTGGAATGTAGTCATATTGGTTTATTTATTATTTTTTTATATACTGGTAGATTCCTCCTGCTGTTCTAGCGGACTTTGGCTAGTTTGAGGACAGAAGTTGGTGGGTTTCGAGTCGGAATCTATTAGGTTTAAAAAAACATATGTTCGAATCTAGTAGGTTCTAAGTTAAAACCTAGCATGTTACAACCTAACATCTGCAACAGAGACCGGAGGCAATCGGCGCTTCTTTATTTTAAAAAAATATATTAGAATGTGATAGGTTTCAAGTTGAAACTTAGCAGGTTACAATTTGACACCTTGTTTTGGCAACCGAAGGAGGTTTGGGCAGGTTCCTCGATGGAATCTAATAGATTCTATTTTGACATCTTACATGAGTGAGTGGGAGGAAGAGTAATTTAGTCTTTTAATAAATCCTCGATTTTTAATAAATAGGAAGTTTTTATAAGTGATTTGTTGGAGGGCATTTTTAATAAAACAGTACAATTGAGAGGCATTCTTATAAGTTGTCCGTTAAAAAAGGTAGAATATGGATTATAGTGAACATCGTCTTTTCTAAAAACCACAACTTTATATGTATACTAGTTTATAAGCACGTTGCATGTGCATACTAAATTTGTCGCATTTTGTACCCATAAAAGTTTAAAGATTTGTTTCGGTATATGGTTCAAACTAAATGTTTAAACTGAAAATATTGTAATACTTTAAATTTTATGAAAGAAAATACGTAACAAAAATGATTTGATGCAAAACTTTTTGATTGAAACAGGTGTTTTCAAATACACTATTTGTTTTTTTATTGATTGATTTGTGAAAAAAGTCATTTTAGCTAAGCAATTAGGTAGATTAAAAAGGTTATTTATGAAAATCATATTTAATATGCAAAGAAAACATTTTATAGAATTGTGAACCAAAATGTAATAGAATGTTTGAAACTTATGGTTAGAACTGAAACTTTTAAATTGAAAACTATAATATATGAGAGCTTTATATTATAATTCATTTTTTCTTATTATTGTAGCATGTGAGTGTTTTATACTGTAGCAACCAAAAATTTTGATTAGAATTGATTTTGTCAAATACCCCTTAGGCAAATTTAAAGATAATGATTTTAATAGGGATAAATTAAATTAAAAAGTTCTTCAACGAGATATTTTTGAAATATAAATTTTTGAGAGAAATGATAAAAACAATAATTAAATAAAATAGATAAATATTTAGGCATGCCCGTTTGGGTAAGGTGAACGGTGTCCTTTTTGACGCTTATATAGTTACATTAGATATGCTACTTCTAGATGCACAGGTCTGAAGTTGTAATTGTTGCTTTGGAGAAGGCGTTCTGCGATCTCTTTTTTTTTTTTGGCTGGAAAAAAATAAGACAAACCAAATCCATATATGATTCTCGGCTAACCACTTTGGCACGAAAATGACCATTGGAGCCAAATTTGTGGGTTGTAATTCGGCGGGACAGTAACTGTCAAATTTTTCTATATGATATTCCATCTATTTTAAAAGAAAAAAAAATGGTGGGGTCACCTATTAGTTTGGATTTTAGGTACTTAAAAAGGGGGTAAAGTTTGGATCGTTTGTGTTTTGACCAATTTAAAAACTGTCTTTATAGTTTAAAATTAGCTTAAACCATTTTGAACCCATATACCAAGTAGGCTATTAGTAGTTTTATCTCCTATTGATTGGAGCTTTTGTAAAGTCCCCTTACGTACGTCACAGATGTCGTTATTTTCATCCTTGTTATCATTATTTTTAAAATAAACTATTTAAATTTAAACACAATTTGATAAACATATCATAAGATCTATGCATACAATTTTTTCTTCTATGTTAAAAAAAATATTCCAAATCTTTCAAATCTTTCTTTTTAATAGTTTATCAATGCCAAATTAACAAAACCATAATTCAAATAAAATTTCAAAACAAACTTTAAAATTTGTTTAAACAGTTTGGTAGTTCAAACTTCTACAAAATCAAAATAAATATAAAACAAGTCTTTTTACTTAATAGTGCAGAAATTTAAGCATTCAAAGAAATAAAAACATAGTTTAAAAAAAAAAATTCTTGGTGTTCTTCTGTTTCCAATCAATCATTCTTAGCCCATACGCCCGTTTTCGTCCTTCACCTATTCCATGGTCCTTTTACCTTTATCTGCAACATGATTATAAACTACGTAAACAAAAGCTTAATAAGTACACTTTTTTATATATATATATATCTCACAACATAAAACATTTTATGAACATCTTTATAAAACATCATAATCATAATCATAATCATCATTAACATAATAGTGCACTTGGCACAGTTTCATATAGAACATATCTTTTATTATCATTATCATATTCATTTTATCTTTGGGGGCCCAAGTGTTGCACCATAATCATCATCATCATAGGTGCACCACAATGAGAGGAGAGGGTTAGCTAATCCCAAACCAAACACGACAAGTCCAACCTTCAGGACATCATAAACATAAACATAGGGTGTGCAACACTTAATTAAGTGATACATATGTATAGATATACTTTTAACATACCTCATCATTGAAACATTCGTTAAACTTTCTTGTTGCAACAAGAGTTTTCATAAGAAAAACCATATGTAAAAACAAACTTAAGAATCATCATAAAACATGTTCTGAAAACCTTTTCATAAACTTTTATCATGTTGCAGATGAGAATGTACTTGCTTATCTTGCTTGCTTACTAAACCTTAACTTGGGTGACGATGTTGCGGTTCTCAGTGTGCTCGTCTTTTGGAGTATTCATGTCAAATATTCATATCAACCATAAGTCACTAGCAATACTATTAGCAATATATAAACATCTCATAATATCGTTAAACATCACCTTATCATGTAATAATATCAAAAAGCACAAAATCACAATTTATGAACCTAGGGTATAATTCCCAAAAATAGGTAGAATGACCTTTATTCACTTAAAAATTCATAATAATATCATCTTAACTCCAAATCAGTCAAAACTAGTGGCATTAGAAACTAAACTCAAAAAAAAGAATTTGATATATCACATGCATATTTTGACAATAATTTGTATGAAGAAAAAGTCCTTGAAATTCAATCTAAATTTTGTGTATGTGTAAAATTGTACAGCTTTTAGGGTCAATTTCAAAAAATCATAACTATTTAACGAAAACTCCAATTCAAGCGATTCAAAAGCCAAACAAAAACATAAGATGTCTAGTATTTGAGAAAAATATAAGAAAAATATAAACAAGGTGATACAGAATCAAAAATGACTGAAACATTATGGCCGTTAGATGTTTGTATGAAAAGCAGACTTAAGGCATCAAAAAAATTCAATACCAATTAATAAGCCAATAAAACCTCAATTAAAATTGTAAACACATAATTAACATGATACCAATTGATAATAAATATATACCTATAAAGATCTATATAATAAAATATGAAAATATATGATATCTTCAATCTAAGGTTTAATGAGAAGTTAGTCAAAACAACCAAATCATCAACTCTTTTCAATCACCAATCAACATGAAATACATACTATAAAAGAATCTTTGTGATGATAATAATAATTCTAGTACTAACACAATACACGAAAACTATAACATATCCAAAAATTAGCTTCAAATAAATTTTCAACAATTCAAAACATGCATTAGAATTCAGAGACGAAACAAACTCTAATTACCTAAAGCAGTGAGCAATACACGATCACAAAATTCCAATAATTAATATAAAATTAATTTAACCCTGAAATTTTTATGGCAACCTAATAACATATATATATAGCACCACAAAAAGTCTCATTAGCAAATAAATTTGTTTAGCTATACAAATAGGTCACATAAACAAGAAGTACCGAATTCAGTGAATAGACAGCCATAGAAACCTATCTTAAAAAAAATTCAAGAACTCATAAAATATTCATCAAATAACTACGAAATTTTTCAGATCATAACTTAACATATGGATGAATATCTCTGTAAAATTTTGTTCAAATCAAAGGTCATTTGCCCCTTAAACATGGACTATACTTTTGCGCAAAATACTAATCAGCAACAGTTTGGTCATGAGTGGTAGAGAATAAAAATTTAATATCTCAGCATAGAAAATTCCAAATAATGTGAAATTTTGAGGAATACACATAACACATAAATAAATATCATACTAAAATTTCAGAGCAAACGGAAATTTGTAGACAAAGTTATGCGGGTTGGACTACAAAGGAAAGAAAATTTCAGCAATAGTCTAGAATGAGTTTCTTACCTCCAAAATGATTCTTTGCAATTCCCTTGAATTTATCTAAGTGAAAACCCAATATTTCAATCAATTGTTTGCAGAAAATAAGGGAGAGAAGGGAAGAAAATGTGGAGAAGAAGGAGAATGTGTCTAAGAAAATTTTAGAGAAAGAGAATTTTCTTTGGCTAGAAATTTAGATAATGAAGACTTTAGTGGCTTAAAGGTATATTTATAGGTATATGAAAGAGAAGTGATTAGATAAGTGTAGAAAACCCTAATCCTAATCTAATTCAACTTCCCTTTTATTTTTTTTCTTCTTTTTTTTTTGCTTTTTTTTTCTTTCTCACGGCAACTGGCATTCTTTTTTTTTTTTTCCTTCTTACACGGCAATTGCCATTAATGACTATAATAATATATATATATATATATATATAATATAATATAATACAAACATATTATAATTTAAACGTTAAGGTTATATATAATATAATATAATTAAAATATATAATTGTTTATACACTACAATAATATTTACTCTATGACCCAAAAATATTAATACACATGTAATTATCATGATATCATTAATATTATAAAAATAAGAAAATATGTAATAAAATTCACGTCATAATCAAGAATATAACCGTAGGCATACATAATCCTAAAACATTATAAAGATCATGAATTAGGGTAAGTTGAAAACTCTTAAAAAACAATAAATACTTTAAACTTATCATCATTTTTGATATGAACATCCCGAGCACATCGATCCCACGAGGCCATCACCTGTCATCATACTCAAAATAAAATAGTCAGTAACATCATATCATAAAGAAATTACTTAACATCGTTATATGTTAATCATTAAACGTTACATAAAAAATAGCGGGTGTTACAGCTTTCTCCAGACCTTAAGGAAAAGAATGAAAAAAAGACTCAAATGGTACAATCCCTCCGTCACCCCAGAACGAAAGGGGCAGCAATGAATGTAATTGTCAATTTTTTATGTCGAATAATTCATCTACTTTTGAAAGAAAAAATATGGTGGGATCCACTTACTAGTTTTTTCATCTTATTTTTCTTTCCATCCACTTTTCTTCAACCAAACATCTTAACCTATCAGTTTATATTTCAAAATCTCTCCAACCTTTTCTTTCCTTTCACTCTTCATTCATGCCAAACACGCAGTTAATTCTGCCCCCTAATATTCGTTAAGGAAATTTTATTTACCCCCATGTATTTGTAAAGGCATCCGAAAAGATTTAAAATTTTAATTTGTCTCCTTTTTAATGTCAAAATCTTATATAATTTCACAATTGCCCTTATGCAGAGTAGTCGCCAATGGAGTAGTAACATGCTTTGCATTTGTCATTCGAGTCTAAACAAGGAGATCCATAATGTAGCGCCGCTATGAAAGATGCAAACCCTGAGGATGCGGAGTAATCTCAACGCCAAGAAAATAGGTTACAAGCCCAAGATCCTCGGCAGAGAAACGCGCGACAAGAAGTGAAATGAATTTTTAGACTACCCCATCATTATCACTTGTAATAAAAATGTCATCAGCATAAACAAGAAGAAAAAACAAATAAATAACAAATACACCTTAACGTGGGCTCCAAGGTTTAATTAAGTTAATTTAATTTGGTTTTGAAGATATCAAAACAATTTTTATTTATATTATACAAAATGGCTAATGAATTTTTTGAGTATTGCTACGCTTAAAATTGTAGCAAACTATATGGAGTAATTCAAATCTCAAGAAAGATCAAGTATTATAAACAATGGAGATTATGAAGGAGAAGAATAAAAAGATGTTGAAGACTCAAGCTTATTAGTTTTAATTTTAAGTCTTCCATCTAAGTGTGAAATGCTTTTTGGAAAGTAAAAATTATGTAAGCTCAAATCACACATACACTTATATACATATGTTTTACAATTTATATAAAAGTTTTAATTGCATAAACATTTTTAATCTCATTTTCAAAAATCTTAAAGAGGTTAATCTTTTGAAAAATGTTTTTCTAAAATGCTTAAATATCAATTTTTAACCTGTACATATGTTACAATTACTTCACTCATTTAAAGTTTTACAAAAATTGCATTTTTGTATAAGTTTTTGAAGTGGCCATACCCAGTACAAGCGGCTTGCCAGTTACTATAGCTAGCCTACCGATTAATGTAACAAAGAGAATATATTCTTTTTTTTTTCTTTCTCTCAGATAATAGGTACAACCGGCCTACTGTAAACCCTATTTTGGCCTACCAATTAAACGTCATAGAGACATGGTTTTTTTTTTCATGCTTTTGGCGGCCAGCCAATTAGGTTAACCAATATAGTGGTTCTACCCACTGGCCTACTCGTTGCCCTTGGCAGCCTGCAGGTCAATGATCATTGGAGCTATTTTGGCTAGATTTTAAAGTTCAGCCTGCTGGTCTCATTTTTCAGCCTGCCAATCAATCTGTAACAACTAATTTTTTTTACCAATAGAGTTCTATTTGCAACTGCTATTTTGAGCTAAAATTGATACTTTAAGAGCTCTTTGAGCACAAGGAGGCTACATATACCCATTCATTCAATGTGTTCATATTTAAGCAAGAAAAACTCTAATTGCAACAGATTCTTACATTGTTTTCATCATATTCTCACATGCTCTTGAGCTTGCATAATTTACATTCTAACTAGAGAGTTGCTCACATCTTCCAATTAAGCGTTTCATTGTACTCATCATTTCTTTGGAGAGTTTATCTTATGAGTGAGCCAAATTGTCAAAACACTATTTGAGTGATAAGCTTTCAGGCCTTAGAAATTGAGGATTTTTGGTTTGTCAATCTCCAAAGAAAATCGACAATTGTGTGATTACATGGTTAGTCTCATGTTATTTGGTTTGTTAATCTCCATAGAAAATTGACTTTGTAAGAGGTCGTGGTGAGCCTTAGGTAGAAAAGCCACCATTGTTGTACATGGAGTGATAGTACCGAAAAGATGGTCATATAGTGGAAGAGGCCAAGTCATACTTTGCTCGCGACAGTGGATGTAGGCATATTGCTGAACCATCATAAATAGTGTTTGCATTTTCTTTCCCTTAATCCTTTTTTTTTTACATGCACTTATATTTTTTATATTACTTGTATTCATTGTTCATCTTATTGAATGATGGTGTATCACCCAAAATGATTCTTTAAACGTAGACTTTATGGTATAGAAAAGTTGTCGTATCCACAAGGAGATGGGTTTTTGGTTTGTTTTTGCTTGTTTCAAAGGATTTACTCATTATTGAATGGATGTCAAAAGCTTATTCTTGAATGGATATATTATAGTTCAAATTTATGATTTTTTTTTACTACTAATAATGTCTTATGTGGATATTTTATTTAGTTTATTCATTGCGAATTTCAAATAAGTATGATAGCAGAACTCAACATTTTCGATGGACTTCGAACCAATGATACGTAAGGAATCTTCTCAATAAACTTCAGGGTTTGTTATGCTCTCTAATGTATTTTTGGTTATTCTCTCTCCTATGTATATGAATGCTTTTATATGATTTTTTTCAATTATTAGATTTTAATTGAATTTATTGATTTCGTTAATAATTTTAAATTTTCACTAGTTTTTTAAAGATTTTTATTCTTATGAAAATTGCATGATATCGGTATGATCGTTTGCTATAGTTATCAGGCGATTTTGTATGATTTTTTTTGCTTTAAATTTTTTATTTAAATTTTTAGAAAAATTTTTGGAGAGGTTCGGTTCAGTGCAACCAAACTACCAACTGCTTAAAGCCGACCTGATGACCTCAAAGATCGGCCTACCGGTCTATAGGGGTTTAAGAACCTAAACAGACCTAAGGGCTTTATTTTTCCAGCCCACTCTCACTTTCTCCACCTCCCTCAATCTCTAAAACTTACGAAAATCATTACCCAAGGCTAAAATCATCCAAAACTTGTGTTTTTCACTCAATTTTTGTGATTCTTACTTGTTTTTCACCATTTTCCTCTCCAAAATTACACGTTTAGCCAAAAATTTCTTCTCTTTCTGTCTATCCGAATCATAATCTCTCTCTCAAAAAGTTCAATTTTCTCTTCAATCTCTCATCAAATTCGTGTTCACCTTCATCGTTGAACAGAATGTCATCTTATTCAAGGCCTTTCAAGTGCACTAAGTCCATGGTAAACAAAAATCTGACTCGGGAGGTAAACTTTCTGGAATTTACGAATGATCGTTTCTTAGGTAGAAGAGTTATTGAAGGAAAATTTATGATATTTAATGACATGCAAGGTTTAGGTATAGAGGAAGTTTTTGATGCTCTAGGTTGGAAAGAAATTATGACATTAAGAGGAAATGTGTACCATAGATTGTTTAGAGTTTTTTATACCAATTTGAAGTGTTCTTTTGCTAACGGGCCACAAATTGAATTAACACTTAAGAACAAGACAATTGTTTTGGATACACAAACCTTAAGAGCAATCTTAAACCCTTGCTTAAAAGGAATGGCAATTTCAAATATTAGGTCTTGGACTTTTGAGAAAGATGCAGCTAGGGCTATTTTTGAGAATGAGAGGAGAATTCGTAGTAAATTCATCACATCCACCTTTCCTCGTAAAAACTGGCTTATTCATGGACTCATTTCTACAATAGTATCCCACGTGTTATCCTATTTTGACCTCCACCTTATGTATTGGCTTCTAACCAATTCCGCCACTAACCTATCATATATCATTATCCATAGAATGATGGACCAATTAGGGAGAAACAAAAAGTCCAAACTACCTTATGGGATGCTATTAATCAAAGTCTTCAAGTATTTTGGTGTTTGCCTCAGTGATGAGTTCAATATAATAGAATATAATCCCCACAATGCCTTTCAAAGCCAAACTATAAGGAAAATGGGTTTTGAGCAAGTTCATGGTAGGTAAATATCCGTTGGTGGTCAAGCGGGTCAAGAAGTTTGCAAAAAACAAGAGGAAGAAGAAGAAATCGAGAGAATTGAAGCCGATCTTGCAGAAGAAGAAGAGGAATTCACATTTCGTCAAATGTATGAACATCAATGTCAAATGGGTCGAGATCTTCGAGCAATGTACAAGGAAAAACAAAAAATGGGAGAAGATATCTATACTCTATATGAATCACAATATAGATTTAAGCTCACCCAACGCCAATATTGTGAAACTCAATAAGAAATTCTTGCTCTCCTTCGTGGCATGAACATGGGAGGTGGTTCATCCGGTCACAAATGATTTTATTTTTATTGATCATGTTTTATGTTTTGTACAATCAAGTATGTTTGGACATTGCCTATAGTTTTAAACCTTTTATTGTGATTTGATAATAGTGTTTTAAGGAGGGGCTTTGTGATAGGAAGAGAAAGTTTGCTTGCTTAATTGCATGAGGAGATTAATTAGTGGCTTTTGGCAATTATCATATGATTAGAATTGATTGGTGATTATTTCGGGAGTTCTTAATTTTTTAAATTATTTTTAACCTCGCATATATCTAGAGGGAGCTTATACATATGTGTTTTCTTATATGACAAAGGAGGAGAATATAACAGAGGAGAATTTATTTTGCCTGGATTTGAGAATCGGTTTACGATTTGAAAATTATATTTGACCTCTTTGTTGATGACAAAGAGGGATATGTTTGATTGCAAATATGTTTAAGTATGTGATTAAGTATATTGCAATAACCATCGTGTTGAAAATTGGTGATAATGGGAGAATTTTAACTCCTCAAAGTTTTCAAACTTTGCATATATTAAGGGGGAGTATTTGGTAAGAAATCTTATGTCATTTTTCATTTCGATTCCATGCAATTAAAACTGTCTAACATCATCAAAAAAGGGGAAATTGTTGGCTTGAAGGTTTCATTAAGTTAATTTAATTTGGTTTTGATGATAATTGGTATATCGCCTAAAATGTTTCTGTAAACGTAGACGTTTGTAGTATAAAAAAGTTGTCGTATCTACAGAAAGATAGGAATTTAAAAAATTGATAATTTAATGGTTTAAAATAGCAAGGGATTTTAAAAAAAAAGTTTAAAAGTAAACAAATATTTTTGAAAATTTCAAAAGAATATTTTAAAACATAAAATTAAAATGGTAAAGCTTTGAAAATCCTTTGTATTTTTATTACGAATATGGATTTTAACTCTAAATAATAATTATATAAGGTATTTCATCTATTATATCTTTTTCCATTAATAACAAGCACATTTACTATTTTTGTAAATCAACCTAAAGCAACAATATAGCAAGCTATAATATAGCAAGGGTTTTCCTATAAAAGTAGCAAAATAATTATCTCTCACTAATGATTTGGTGCACTAACTATGAAAGTTATAACCACTATCACTACAATTATAATTAACAAATCAAAATTAATATATTTTAATGGCATAAAATAATTCCAACAGAACTCCCTTTTATGAAATATCTAAAATTGACAATATAATAAGTCATACTACAGTAAAAGATATTATATAAAATTAAGTATTATTTCATTATTATTAATATTAATTATGCAACACAATTAAATTACATAAAGAGAACATGACTGAATTTATGTAAAAATAAGCAAATAACAGCATTAACAATAATTACTAAAAACAAAGAAAATACAATTTATTCCATAAAAATATAAACATTACAACACAGATATAGAGTTAGAAACCATAACAGAGTACTATGCATACAAGATCATCTCTCCGCCTCACCACACTCTCTACACTAATTTGGCATTATTTTATTATTTTTTGTGAGATCGGAGGAGTGTTCTAGTAGCATCTCCTCCAAAAAGGGGGAGACTGTAAACAAAAGAAGGAAGGGAGTACTGAAACTAGGGGTTGAGCCCCAGTATTTAAGGCATATTATGCCTACTATTGCGCATTTTTTTTAACATTTGTTACTATTTGTTTGTTGAATTACTCAGCTTAAGTTGAAAATTTGAGCAATTTTTTTATATTTTTTCTTCTTTTTCTCTGGTTCTTAGCTCCTAAGAACCCATAATTTCGGTTGTTTTCCTCTGCTTCATGGCGGCGGGATATACTAGGTGCGGCTAAATCTAGAGCATCAATTACGTGATCCTATGGTCAGAAAACGTGAAAAGAAATGGGTCTAGGTGGGTCAAGTGGGGTTAAAATTTGTGACCGTTGGATCAGTCAAAGTAATTAGATTCAAAGGCTAAAAAAGCGAGCACACATGGACACGATAGCACACGATCTAACATTGCGTTAGATTCTCCCACGTGGGTGGGCCTAGCTTGTCTAGCAGTTGTACAGAACACGACACATATCGTTGAATCCAACGGTTATGGGCAAGTGGCGACTAGATCGAATAGCCAAGAATGCACCACGTGACCTGTTCTTTTTTAAAATTCAGATTTTAAGTGTTTTTGAGGCCTTTGTTGTTGAATTTTGCTGGTTTTGGTACCGTTTTGCTCTGTTTTTCCATCAGATTTCAAATTTAGAGATAAAAAATTGAAAAAAAATTAATTATTTTGTAAACATAATATTTACAATAATTTTGGAAATATTTATTTTACATTAAACACATAAAAATAATTTTAAACTTCTAAAATTTTGATTTCATTCGGTTTGATACAAATATGATTTTTAAGACTTGAAAATATTTTTAGAAATTACTAAAAATATCAAAAAACTTATTTATAAACTTAAAACACACTATAAAGCACATTAATATTCAAAATAAAATTACCACTTATTATCTTTACTGTTTTAATTAATTTCAAACTAAACTAATATTTTACATACAAAATTGATTATAAAAATTACTAAAAATATTGTTAAACATATAAACATATTAAAAACACATTTTTGAACACATTTTTATATTGAGACACTAAAATAATGTTTAACACAAAAATGCTATTAATTAGAGGATTTAACGAGAAATATAAATGCAAAATGATTGATTTTAGCTTTAGGAAATGTATATTTTTACAGTCGCATCACACCACCAACAAATTTATTGCCAATTCCTAATAATCATAACAATATAATTTTGCAATGGTTTATAGAATATCCATAAAATGCAAACCATTTAATTCTAATTTGACTAACCTAACTAGATAGACTAACAAAAAACTTTATTTAAAACAATTCATATGTTATTTAATAGAATGTATGCAAGCTAGACTTAGTGCATAAAATAATAATGAATGATTATGAAGTTTCATCAAAAACTAAAAATAAAATTGTTATGATATTTTGCTTCAAATCACTTCTATAAGCAACAAACTTCAAAGTTATTGATTTGAACAATTAAAGAGTATAATATAGAACAGAAATAGAAATAAACTTTACAATAGCCATAGATAAGAGAATGTTTGCCTTCCTTAAGCTTTCTTCATAATTTATTTGGCAAGCTCTGAGTCAGTAACTCTCAGACCAGTTGCACTAAGGTACTAGTTATTGAAGCATCCCTTAGAACTTAATTACTCAAGTTAAAGAGGCCACGAAACCAAACTTATCTAACTTTATTCATTAATTTATATACTTAAAACTTTATTTATTTAAATTTTTCTTTTTATTTCTTTTTCTTTTTTTCTTTTTTTAATTTAAACTTTTATTTGTCATTTAATTAATTTATTTATTTAATTGATTAATTAGTTAATTTTGAAAATGTTATTGTCCCTTATTGTTTATTTACACAAAATAACATAACTTAAACATAAAATATTTAACTTACTACCACAATTAAGCATTACAGTGCATGTGTGAAAACAATAACTAACAAACTCTTTGAAAAATAAGCACATAAAAATGTTACATACGAACGATGTTTTAAGAGTCCATAAAGTTAGACAATTCAAAGAAAAGAAAATGATAACACATTAATATAGAATTCAGAAATGAAGACAAAATAATAACATATTAATACTAAGAAACTAATATTTATAAAACAGTTTTTACAATTTTTAATGACTTACTAACGAAACCAATCAAAATAACACATAAAAACGAAAAATTTGGAGCAAAAATAAAAAATTTTGGCACTATTTTTGCACAGCATTAATACACAACCCTTCCGCACCTAATTTGTACATTATCACCAATGTATAAAAAGATATAGATAGCACTAAAAAAAATATTACCTGAATTAGTACAGCTGCAGAGATGATCTGTAACTAACTTAACAAACCAAACTAAACAAACTAAAATAAATGCACAACAATATATTACAAACTGGGTATTTTAATGTCGAATTCCTAGGGCTATTTTTTATTTGTTCCAAAAATTAAAATCATTTTTATCCTCAAATTCTTTAAAATACGTTTCAAGAGGCCACAAATACAAAGTATTTACTAATCACAATTGATTATATCCTCTTTAATCTCAATCATTTTAAATGAATTTTTTTCCCTTTTTAATTTCAACTTTTTGAAATTTTTTTAAATGAAAATTTCAAAAATACATAGCCTAGAAAATAAAGCACAAAAATAAATATGTATAAGTGAAAGTGAAAGAAACTACTCAAGATTGGTAAACCGGAGCCACAAGAATGATCTCTTCAGGCTTAATTATTCTTTCTATGTAGCTTTTTAGTCTTTGGCCATTTATTCTAACTATCCTTCCATCAGATGGATCTTCAATTTCAACAACACCATTTCAAAAACCTATTTCACAATGTATGGACTAGTCCATCATGATTTTAACTTATCAGGATGAAAGTGGAGATAGGATTCATAAAGATGCATCTATTGATTTGGCTCAAAATTCTTCCTCAGGATTTGCTTGTCATGAAATGCTTTCATCTTTGCTTTGTAAATTCGTGAATTGTCATAAGCATTATTCCTCAATTATTCAAGTTTAAAAGTTGGAGTTTTTGCTCAATACCTATGGTACTAAGATCAAAGTTAAGGGCCTTAATATCCCAATAAGCTTTATGTTCAAGTTCTACAGGGAAATGATAGGCTTTTCCAAAGACTAGCCTATAAAAACATTCCTAATGGAGCTTTGTAAGTTGTACGATATGCCAGAGTGCGTCTTGAAGACATGAAGACCAATCTTTGCAATCTTGGTTCACCATTTGTTCCAAGATTTATTTGATCTCCCTATTTGTTAACTCAGCTTGACCATTTGTCTGTGAATGGTAGGTAGTTGAAACTTAATGAATCACACTGTACTTTCGCATCAAAGCTTCAAAAGAATGGTTGCAAAAATATGTGCGTTGATAAATGATTATAACACGTGGCAAACCACACCTTGATAACACATTTTTTTGAGGAGTTTTATAACAGTTGCGTTATCATTGGAACAGCATGCTACAACTTCAACCTATTTTGAAACATACTCCACAGCAAGGAGGATGTATAGGTACCTAAAAGAAGGTGGAAATGATCCCATAAAGTCTATTCTCTAGCAATCGAATATTTCTATTGCGATAATTGAGTTTGGAGGCATCATATGGCAACGAGACATAGTACCTAACTTTTGATAATTTTCACAAAAGTGACAATAGTGATAAGTGTCTTTGAATAAAGTGGGCCAATAAAGACCACCTTGCAGAAGCTTTGCAGCAGTTTTCTTTACAGAAAAATGACCACCACATGCATCACTATGACAAAGTTTTAAGACACTAAACACTTCATCTTCAAGAATGTAACATCTCATGATTTGATGACAACAGTATTTGAAAAGATCAGTAAAAGTTACGCACTTCAACCAAAAATTTTATTTTGTCTTGCAAATTCTAAGCGGATGGAATTTCTCCAGTTGCCAAGTAATTGATAATGTGTGTATACTAAGGTAACTTAGTAACATAGAACAAATGTTCCTTAGGAAATTCACCATGAATTGTAGGCCATCGATAGAATCATTGAATTCTAAATGAGATAAATGGTCAGCTACCACATTATCAACTTCTTTCTTGTTCTTAATGGTCAAATCAAACTCTTGCAAAAGAAGGATGCACGTGATGAGTCAGGCCTTAGCATCTTTTTTGGAAAAGAGAAACTTAAGGGCTAAAAGATTAATGAAAATAGTTATTAGTGAATGGATCAAATATGGATGAAACTTGTCAAGAGCATATACTATAACAAGTAACTCTTTCTCAATGGTCGAGTAGTTCATTTACATAATACACTACAAAAGGTTTTCTTTCCCTTCGGTGGCCCAAAATGGCTCCTACAGTAATTGCTTACATCACACATGATCTCAAATGGTAAACTCCAATCAAGGGATTGAATGATAGGTGCAAAGGTCAACTTAGATATGAGTGTTTGTAAAGATTCTTCATATTTTTTCATCCATTCAAACACTACATCTTTTTGCAGGAGGTTACACAATGATCTTGATATGGCTGAAAAATTCTGAATGGATCTTCGATAAAATCTACCATGTCCAACAAAAGATCGAATATCTCTAACAGTCTTAGGAGTGGCCATGTTTAAAATGAGTTTAATCTTTGTTGGATCAACTTCAATTCCTCTTTCAGAGATAATATGTCCAAGCACTATGCAAGATGGAACCATAAAGTGGTATTTTTTCCAATTAACATGAGGCCTTTCTCTTAACATCTTTTCAAAATAGCTTCTAAGTTGAACAGACACATGTCAAATGAATCATCGAAGACAGTATAATCATCCAAGAAAACTTCCATAATCTTCTTAACTATTTCACTAAAAATGCTCACCATGCATCTTTGAAATGTAGTTGGAGTGTTACAAAATCTGAATCACATACACCAAAAAGCATAAGTACCAAACATATAAACATAGTCTTTTCCTGATCTTCAATGCTATTTCAATCTAACAAAGAAGGCCTGCTACACATTCTAAGATTTGATTGATGAATAGGAGTGGAAAATGGTCTTTACAAGTGGCGACGTTCAACTTCTGATAATCAATACACGTATGCCATCCAGTGACAACTCTCGTACGAACAAGATGTCCTTTTTCATTTTCAATTGCAGTTACACCTGACTTCTTAGGTACAACCAGAGTTGGACTTGTTAGACATGTATGCCCTAAGGAGTAAAAATATAATACGTTTTTGGAGACATTTTTATCAATAAAGAATTTATTTATTTATATATACCAAATCTTGTCCTCTTTACATTCAAATTTGTTGAATGTATGTTAAACAAACAGTAGTCAGAGACTATCGGTCTAAACCTTTAAGAATTGGGCATATGATGGACTAATTATGCAGAAGACACAATTCTTAAGGTGACAGTCTAAAACATATGATCTGCAATCGAGGGAATAAAGTTGGGTGCTTTATTCATGCAAAGATTGTTATGTTGTCTATATTCCTATTGGGAGATGGTTTGTCTTGACCATCGGAGTTGGATTCCGTGAATAGAAACATTGGCACGTTGTCATAGGTGACGATGTGTTGGATCGGGACACAAAGTGAATTGATTTCGATTAATAATTCTGTCGTAGC
The DNA here is from genome assembly GCA_025403435.1 of Artocarpus heterophyllus. Taxonomy (NCBI): domain Eukaryota; kingdom Viridiplantae; phylum Streptophyta; class Magnoliopsida; order Rosales; family Moraceae; genus Artocarpus; species Artocarpus heterophyllus. Next base: position 21,687,011 of record CM046341.1, read on the forward strand.
AAATCGATTCACTTTAGACAATCATTTGTATTGTGTCTTAATCCTGAGATAGATAATGGGCCCGTTGTCTCGACTTGTGTCTTTTGATGTACCAAAGGGTGACTCCCACATCTCAATAATGGTATGCATGCCGGTACGTTGGAGGCATGACTCTTGATAGCATAGACTTGTTATTCATAGATATGGAATCCAAAGCTCCTCTTTAGGAGTAATGATATCCTCTTATATGCGTTATCCTGTAATTGGAAAACTGGAGCGCTCAACCATTTGGATACATAGGTGTAACCAAATGATATACTATCTTTGGATGGTAAGTTTTCTAATGGTGAGATAATAGAACGTAAGATAAAAATAATCGGGAAGGTAAGACAGAACTTGTCCTTAAGCTGATTATGGATTATCATATGGGGATACGATACACTTTGATATGTCATGGAGACTTAGCTATACGGGCTTCGTAATTCTATAAAGTTTGAGAGTGCAGCTCCAAGCTTTTAGTGGAGTAGCATTGGAGTTGATAATTGTAAAATGTATATCTGGGATATTGGGTTTCATAATTTCATGAGCTTGAACTTTATAGGTCCATTTTGGTCCCCTTTGCTAGCTCACAAAATCCTGTAACGATACGGCGTGCTTTTTCAATAATTGGTGACTTATGTCGGATTTATTAGATTGGTTTAAAATTTGAAAGAATCAAATAATTCATGTCTGTTTATTGGTTGAATTAATTTTATAATAAAATTAATTTAAGATAAACTTGTTGAATTATTAGGATTGGATAATTCTTGTCTGTTTATCGGTTGATTTACTTGGATAAATTAAATCAAGATAAACTTGTAGAATTATTGTGAATTGATTTATTTTCTTATAGATTATCTTGATAAAGTTTGTTTTGATCAGATAACTTCTCTATTGGGTTATTTGAATTAAAACTGAGACTTTATCCTATAGAATCTCGGGTGGAAAATAAAATATTCGCAGAGATATTTACGCGACAGTTTGGCCTGTCGATCTACGTGTTCGGCCTGTCGATGGGGCCTGTTCGGCCTACCGATCAGCGAGCGATAAGATTACGCATTTTCACATGGATCTTATCAGATATTGATCCAAACTTGATTCTGTTTTGAGTTTTTGAGACCTAATCTGATAAGGATTGACCCCAGGACCAATCGCTATATAAAGGGAGTAAGTCCCATGAGTTACTCAGATCAATTGAAGGATTAAGAGTGATACTCTTCTGGTGAGCATCTGAAACTCCCTAAGAGCTTTTTGTTCACAAATCACAAAAACTAGCTTTGGGTTCTCTCGATTGGTTGGAAGGAGAGTCACCGGTGGAAGAGCTGTACGTGTGAGCCCACACTCACTCCTATCGTGGATAGAGAATAGCAAAGAAGACCAGTTGGTTGAGGCTCTTCTAGAACGTTACTTCTCTTCACGGATTTCAGAGGTTCTTCAGCACACAAAGGTTAGTAAGATATGTTTAATTTATACATATAGCATGTCAAACTTGTGTTTTAGAAAAATACTCTAATGTTAAAATTTTTAAAATTCCCGTTGCGCATCTCACATTGTTTTTTCCAACAATTGGTATAAGAGCTCTAAGTTTTTTTGCATAAATTTACAAGTTTGTGATCACACTATATGTATAAATTTGTGATCTTAATCTCTCCTATGCTTGAATTTAATTTTAGAGAGAGTTGGCACTCTAGGTTTCTATATAATTGTATGTTGTTATGGATTATGTGGTGAATGTTCATTAATTAATTATAGTTGATTAAATTGTTATTTAATTATTTATTAATTAATTTATGCCGGTTATGGTTCCTTAGAGGTTAGAATATGTATCTAGGTTTTTCATGTTATTAGATGACGGACTATCATCTCTGTCTAAGAATTGTTACTTAATTTTAAATTTGTGAGAATTTTGTAATTAAATAATTATTCAGAAAAGACGGATCTAGAAGATGGATGATGGCGCACCCAGGTATTTCCTGAGTCTCTAATTTTATGTTTTTGAATTGTTGAAAATAAAATTGATGAATTGCATTAAAATTGTATTTTCTGGAATGGAGATTTCTGCTCGGTCGGCATGTCGAACATCACAGTTTGGCAGGCCGATGGTCATAGATCGGCAGGCCGGATGTGTGGTTCGGCAACCGTTAGTGGGACAGAAATCGGCTGGGTCTACCGGCAAGCCAAACTTCCAGTTCGGCATGCCAAACTCTCATGGGTCGGCAGGCTAATCTATTCGATCGGCAGGCCAATCACCCAGATCGGCCTGTCGATCGAAAGCTGAAAAAATTTCCAGAAAAGGTGTAATTTTTACAGTGCAGTTTTAATTTATTTTTGAGACGATTCTGAGAAACATTAAATTTGGATATGACCGGAAATATGAAGTATTTGATTCATACGGGATTGAAGACTTGAAGATGGGAATTACGTGAAGAATGATACAACTTGAGGACTCAAGGATGAAGAATCGATATATGTCTCGATTATTCTCTTGTAATCTTAGTTTTATATTCTCTAGGGTAGAACCATAATATTACGGTAATTATTATTTTGCTTGTAGCTTTGCTTGATTGCTTTGCTTGTCTGCATTATAATATGATTTGCCATGTATATTGATAACATGTCATATAGAATTGGAAGTGCCGCCCATATTAAAATTTTTCATGCATATTCTTAAAATAAAACCTTGATTTCAAAAGATTGAGTGGGAGAAGGTTTTCGAATAGAGAACCTAAGGCCTCCATCATTGGTCCATAGGCAGAACATGGTGGTCCCGACCCCTAGGAAGAGATTTCTATCATGTACTAGATTGGATCTCTGAGAGGATAAGGTATTTTAGCATGATTTATGGTTGCACACCCCTAGGTGGTGATTATAAACCATGGATAAAATATTAAAACGATGGTTATACACTCACGTTAATTTTATTATTAACCTCCCCTAGGAGCTCTATTAATAAAATTAATGGCCAAAGAAACGATTATTAATATATGCTGGATCATACGAGTCCTGGATGGCATATATTAATCAATAGGGGATCCGTGTTCCTGATTAAATTTGGCATGACTCCCTTAGGAGCTTGTTAAATTTTGAGTTGGGAATTATCGTTGTAAGGTTGTGATATTTTCAAAGTTTTGACCCATAAACACATTTGTATGTTTTACGTGAATGTGTTATCTTACTAAATTATTATATGTTTGCTTATATTTGGTATATGATTCTTTATTATAGATTAAAAAGTCTAAAAATGCTTTATTATCGATACTTGACAAAAACCAATTAACCGGTGAGAATTACAATGATTGGAAACGAAACCTGGATATCGTCCTGTCCTTTGAGAAACTGAAATATGTTCTGACAACCCTTGTCCTCCCGAGCCTACGGGAGACTCATCTAATGAGTAATTCCAAGCGTATGACCGTTGGAAAGATGCTAATGATCGGGCCCGCTGCTATGTTATGGCTAGCACGAATAATGTACTGTAGGCTCAACATCTAGATTATGAGACTGCAAAACAGATCTTGGATAATCTTGAGGATATGTTTGGAGGCCAGGCCATAACAAAGTAGTAAGGGGCGCTTCAGAAACTCTTGAACTATAGACAGAGGCTGGGGACATCTGTAAAGGAGCACATGATGTTGGTCGTGGGTTACCTTGCTAAGGCTCAAACCAATGGAGCCGACATCGATGCTGAAACTCAGATGACTATGGTCTTTGAGACTCTGTCTAAGGAATTTATTCCGTTTAGAGCTACATTTAATTTAAGTAATAGACAGGATATGACCTTAACAGAACTAATGAAACAGTTACAGGAGTTTGAAATGCTGATCAGGGAGTCTCCTGTGGGTGGTGAGGCCAACATGGTAGCTGCTTCTGGTTCCAATTCTAACTTTGGGAATGGAAAGAAGCAACGGGCCAAGAATGGGAAGTCTTCTATTCCTGCTACTACCAAGAGCAAGAAGAAGAAGAAGAAGAACCCAAAGAAGCTTAAGTGCTTCTTCTGTGGTAAAGTCGGGCATATAAAGAAGCATTGTAAGGACTTTCTTTCCAAAGGAGGTAGGTGTGATCTTCTATATTTAGAAACTTGTTTGGCTGAGGAATTCAGTGACATTTGGGTCATAGATTCGAGTGCAACTAATCATGTTTGTGTTTCTCTGCAGGGGTTTAAAGAAACGAGAAGTCTGCTACATGAAGACTTCACGCTTCAGATGGGCGATGGATCCTTAGTCTCAGCGGAAGCAGTGGGAGATGTCCATCTTTACTTTGATAAATATAGGAATTTATTTTTGCAAGATTGTTTTTATGTTCCTAAATTTAAAAGGAATTTAATTTCAGTATCATGTTTATTTAAAGACTCCTACGTGGTATCTTTTAATGAAAAAGTGTTGATTCGTAAAAATAAATCTTTTATCTATTCTGGATGGATACAAAATAATCTATATGTCATCAAACCTAAGATGGACTTATTGCTTAATGCTGATATGAATGATAATAACTATAAAAGACTTAAAACTTCTCACTCTAATAAGACTTATCTTTGACATTTGCGCCTTGGTCACATTAACCTGAATAGGATTCAAAGGTTGGTAAAGGATGGACCTTTAAGTCACTTAAAGGTGGAATCTATACCTCAATGTGAATCTTGTTTGGAGGGTAAAATGACCAGAAGACAATTCAGGTCTAAAGGCAATAGGGCCAAAGGGGTTTTGGAACTTGTGCATAGTGATGTTTGCGGACCGATGAACATCTAGGCACGAGGAGGGTATGAGTACTTCATCACTTTTATTGACGATTACTCAAGATATGGGTATGTGTGCCTGATGCACCACAAAAGTGAAACTTTTGACAAGTTTAGGGAGTTTTCGGACTGAAGTGGAAAAGCAATTAGGTAGACCCATAAAGGCACTTAGTGCAAGTTGGAGATTGTTAGACATGTATGCCCTAAGGAGTAAAAATGTAATACATTTTTGGAGACATTTTTATCAATAAAGAATTTATTTATTTATATAAACTAAATCTTGTCCTCTTTACGTTCATATTTGTTGAATGTATGTTAAGCAAACAGTAGTCTGAGACTGTCGGTCTAAACCTTTAAGAATTGGGCATATGATGGACTGATTATGCGAAAGACACGATTCTTAAGGTAACGGTCTAAAACATATGATTCACAATCGAGGGAATAAAGTTGGGCGCTTTATTCATGCAAAGTGTAACACCTACCTATTTTTATGTAACGGATCATGCTAAGTTAGTAACGATGCTAAGTAATTTTTATTAATGATTCATGATTTTATGTTACTAACTCTTTATTTCAAGCTTTATGACAGGTGACGACCGCATGGAATCGTTGTGCTCAAGTGTTCATGTTAATTTTAATGTATGTTTAATTATGATGCAATGATGATTTGAATGTATTAATGTATGTTATTTTAAGGGCAGTTCCACAGGCTGGACTTTCAGGTTCGGCGGGCCAAAAAGTCTACCAAGAATCGGCAGGCTGATGGAAACCATCGGCAGGCCAAACTTCGTGGAATCGGTAGGGTGAATTGTGTAGTCGGTAGGCCGATGACAGCTGACGAGCAGTCAGCAGAAATCTCTCCAAATTAATGGTTGAGATTATTACATTAATTGGGTGATTAATTGGCATAATTATGAATTAATTTTATCATTTAAGGAAATTAAATCATTGATTTTTGTTGATTGAATGTAATTGATATGGTTTCTCTTTTTAAAATGGTGAAATATGGTGAGTGAGACTAATGGTTTTGACTTTTCCTAATTTCCTCTCCATTCTCCATGCAATTGCCTCAATCATAGTCAGGAAATTTTTCACTTAATAGAGAGTATTGAATTCATTTTTACGTTATCCTCAATTATGTTAATTCTCTCCCTCTCTACTTCTGAGGCATTTCTTTTGTCTTTCTCTCTTCTTCTTCTCTTCTCCACGAATTCCATTCCTTCTTTCTCTAAAAAATTCTCTACAAATATTTGAAAGAAGAATTGATAATTTTTTTGGTTAAATTGAGGGATTCTTAGAGGAAATTTTTAAGGTAAGAATTCATTTCTTTTGGTGTTTCTGAAAAGCATTTCTCCTCCTAAATTCGACTGTAGTATCTTTGTCTAGGTATTGTATTTTGCTCTGAGTTTTTAATATGTTATTCATGTATGTGTTATGTGATGTTCCTCCAAATTTCAAGTCATTTTGATATTTCTATGATAAGTTATGAATTTTCTATCCTCTACCACTCACAGTAAATTATTGATGTTTGACTATGATGTATGAAAAAGTAATTTTTGTTCAAGGGGTAAATATGTTTTGTTTTTCTCATGAAAGTTGGCAAGAATGTTCATGTAAATGTTATATTATAGACTGCAAAGTTTGGTAATGTTTTGATGAGTGAATTATGTGTTATGTAATTTTTATTGAGATTGGGTCAAGAAAACTATTTTAACAATGTTAATTTTGGACTTTCATTTCATGTAATGTTTTATATGTTTAAATGATTTTGTTGATGATGAAATAATTTTATGATATTGAGATGTATGATAATAAGATGTTAATATGAAAATTAAAATTAAAATATGTGTGTTTTAATTGTTAGATAAATGTATTTAAAAGGTTACTCACTACCTTTCTAATGTTGAATGATTTTGTGTTTGAAATGTATGAGTTGTTTTTTATGATTATAGTTATAGACGCATGTTATGAATTATGTTTGTATGAGATGAATGTATATGTGATGTAATATGAATGAATGTTACATTTTATGATTGTAAGTATTAATTTTATTTTGTATCTTTAAAGGAATAACTGGCATGAACACACAAAGGAACGAGCACATCGAGACCGCGGTGTCGTCACCAAAATTTTATAAGGTTAAGTAAGCTAGCTTTAAGATAAGTACATTCTCACCTGCAACATGATGTGTTTTAAAAGGTTTGACGTTATGTTCATGATGATATTTATAATGATTTTATGATGATTTCCTTAAAGGATTTTTTTATGAAAGATTTTCATGATTTAAAGTGAAGGATGTTTGATTATGGCAAATTTTCTAAGCATGAAAGTTATGTATATATGTATCACCTAATAAGTGTTGCACACCAATGTTATGATATGATATTTTAAGATGTCATGTTTAGTTTGGGATTAGCTACCCTTCTCCTCTCATGACGGCGCACCTATAATGATGTTTATGGTGTAACACTTGGGCCCTTAAGATAAAATGGAATAAGTTTTAATATGGTCAATATAATGAAAGATATGTTTCTATGAAAATGTGCTTAATGCACTATTATGATATGATGATGATGATGATGTTAAGAAATTTTTTTTTTAAGTTGTGAGAATTATATGTACTTACTAAGCTTTAGCTTATTCAAGTTTATGTCATGTTGCAGATAAGGGTAAGAAATTCATGGATTAGGCGGAGGACATGGGAAGGCGTGTGAGCATTAAGAAGATGAATTGTAAACGGAAAAAACGCCAATGGAGCAAAGTTTATGATTTAAGTTATGGTTTATTTTTTGAACATATTTTTGTGATAAGTATTTATGAATACAAGAACTATGTTTTAATATTTTATTTTATCATTTTAATGAATTCAATCTTCTGTATTTTTTTGAAAAGTTGAATTTTGTTTTAAAAATTAAGTTTTTCTAAAGATTTTGGCTCTGTTGGCCTGTCGAACATCATTGGTCGGCATGCCGATTTTAAAGTGTTTGGCCTGCCGATCGTATCTTCGGCCTGCCAAACTTTGAAAGTTTTTAAGCCCTGATTTTTAGAGCCTCTGTCGGCCTGCCGGTTGACGAATTCTGGCCTGCCGATCATGTTCGGCCTGTCGAAGTCCCATGTTCGGCCTGCCAAACTGTGGGAGCAAGTAGCTTTTAAATGATGTTATATGATGTGAGATATGATTTAGTAATTTGGTATATCTATTTTACTAAAGCAAGTTTATAATTAATTTAAAGTGAAATTAAATTATGGATTAAGTTAATGAATGATTGTGTAAAAAAAAAATGTGTACGTATGGATCCTAGTTACATTTTCCTTAACTACGTTTACAATTAAAGTATCATATAAGTTTTTCTACTTAAAGTTTATCTAAATAAATAAGTATGTAATGTATAAATGTAACGATATCTGTGACGTCTGTAAGGGGGGCCATTATAGGCTTTGGTATCAGAGCGAGTTTTCGTTTACAATTCATATCGCCACACGTCAATCCAAGTCCTCCAAGTAAGTATGTTTTAAAGTTAGATGTTTCGATGCAAGTATGATGATAAGAATGAGGTTTAGATGTTTAACGATTAATAATCTAGTAGTGAAAACCTGTCTCATTTTAGAAGATTATTTCTAAGTTCCTAATCCTTTTAGGAGAATTAACGATGGACAGTCATAGACGAATGCAGACGGGCACCTAAACCAACGAAAGGCTTATGACAATGATCGCCAAGCTGTAGAGGCAACTTGAGAATCAAAGGAGAGAGATTGCTGAATTAAGAGCTAATGGCCGCAATGATGATCAAAGAGGTAATGATGAGCCTCCTCCTCCTCAGCCACAAGTTAATGAAGTTCTAACTCCTACTGCTGAACCAAGAGTGGCGTATCAAGAACCTCTTCTAGTCAAATGGAAGAGGGTTAAGCCAGCAGACTTCGAGGGTTCAAAGGATCCGCTAGTAGCTCAAGGATGGTTGAAGATGATCGAAGCCACCTTAAGACTCATGGATTTCACAGACAACGAGAAGGTTCTCTGTACATCGTATTGTCTCACCATGGAGGCCAGAATTTGGTGGGATGGCATAGAAATAAGCAGGAATGTTGATGAAATGACATGGCTGACTTCCTTCATGAGTTCAACACGAAGTTTTTCCACATGAATGTTACAAGGAAACATTATGAGGAGTTCGAGAACCTACGCTAGGGGGATATGTCAGTCACTGATATGGTGACAAAGTTTGACCAGCTAGCCTGTCTATGTCCAGGAATGGTTATGGATGAAAGTGAAAGGGTCAGAAGACTGATCAGAGCCCTTAGGCCAAAAATTGTTGCGATCGTTGATGGGGCAAGTCCACCTAGGACTCAAGAGCAGGTTGTTATGAGGGCCCAGCGTGTCGAGTTCCACTTGTCCAAGCTAAGAAGGAACCAGCCTCAATCAGACCAACAGGCCAATAATGCAAACAACTAGAACCGCCCTCAACACAGGAACAACAACAACAACAACAACAGCAACAATAACAGCAACCAGAACTAGAGGAATAACAAGAGGAAGAGCAATCCTCAAAATCAGCAGGGCCAAGAAAATAAGAGGCATAATGATGGTCAGCACAACAACAATAACAGGCGGTTTCAATCATGTGCCAAATGTGGAAAGAAACATCAAGGGGAATGTCACTTGGGAACAAATCAATGTTTTATTTGTGGGCGTGAAGACCACTTTGTCAAGAACTGCCCCAAACTGATGAATGCCAATGCCCCTCAGAGAGCTCCTCCTCAAGCCCAGCTTCATCAGATGCAAGCTTCCCTTGAAGGGCCACTTATCAGCCAAGGGAGAATTGAAGCCCCACCGAGGAATGCCCGCATACATGCCATGACGAAAGAACAAGTGGCTGCTGAAGCCTCCAATTTGGTCACAGGTCAGATAACAAGTTTATCTAATGATGCTTATGTCCTTTTGATATGGGTGCTACACATTCCTTTGTATCTATGTTATTTGCTAAAAAGTTAGAGGTTTGTTTAGAGCCTATGAGACAGGGATTCACTACGACACTACCCTCCGGGGAAGTGATATTACCTACGCACTATCTGCGTACAGTACCCCTATGGATTTCTGATAGGGAGCTTTTCATCGACCTCATTGTGATCGACATGCATGATTACGATATGATTCTTGGGATGAATTTTCTGATCAAGTACAATGCTTCTATTGAATGCCGAAAATGAAAGGTGATCTTCCATCCAGAAGGTGATCAGAAATTCGTTCATGTTGGTGAGTCCATAAAGAAACCCAGCATGTTTTTATCCGCAATGAAAGCAAAGAAGTTATTAGCAAGTGGCTGCATGGGCTATCTGGCGAACATTGTAGACAAAAGTCAAGAAGAAAAGATAAGAATTGAAGATGTACCTGTAGTTCATGAATATGCATATGTGTTTCCTGATGATCTGACAAGTCTACCGCCAAAAAGAGAAGTCGAATTCGAGATTGAGCTCACTCCTGGCACCGATCTGATCTCAAAAGCGCCTTATAGAATGGCCCCGGTAGAATTAAAGGAGCTTCACATGCAATTAAAAGAGCTACTCGTCAAAGGATTCATCAGGCTGAGTCACTCACCTTGGGGAGCTCCAGTCTTGTTTGTAAAGAAGAAGGATGGCACTATGAGACTCTGCATTGACTACAGAGAGCTGAACAAGGTGACAATCAAGAACAAGTACCCGTTGCCTTGAATCGATGATTTGTTTGATCAGCTCAAAGGTGCAGCTGTGTTTTCAAAGATTGATCTACGATCGGGATATCATCAGTTGAAGGTTAAAGAAGGAGATATCCCCAAGACTGCTTTCAGGTCGAGGTATGGTCACTATGAATTTGTGGTTATGCCTTTTGGTGTGACAAATGCACCTGCTGCCTTTATGGATTTGATGAACCGGGTATTCAAGGATTTCCTTGATAAATTTGTTGTTGTATTTATCGATGATATTCTTGTTTATTAAAAGAATCAAGAAGAACATGTAGAGCATTTAAGGATTGTGCTGGAGACTTTAAGAAGACACCAGCTATATGCAAAGTTCTCCAAATGCAAGTTTGGCTTGATAAAGTGTCTTTCTTGGGGCATGTTATTTCAAAGGAAGGGATTATGGTTGACCCTGCTAAAGTAGAGGCTGTCCTCAATTGGAAGCAACCAACGAATGCAAGTCAAATAAGGAGCTTCTTGGGTTTAGCAGGTTATTATCGGAGATTTGTAGAAGACTTCTCCAAGGTAGCAGCTCCACTCACGAATCTGACTCGCAAAGGAAAGAAGTATGAATCGACAGATGCATGTGAGAAGAGTTTTTAAGAACTGAAGAAGAGGCTAAGGACAGCTCCAGTATTGGCTATTCCAGAAGGGAATGATGGATTCGTAATTTATAATGATGCATCCAAGATGGGTCTCGGAGCTATTTTAATGCAAAATGAAAGGGTGATTGCTTATGCTTCAAGACAACTGAAGGATTATGAAAAGAACTATCATACTCATGACCTGAGTTAGCAGCAGTCGTTTTTGCATTGAAGATATAGAGGCACTATTTATATGGGGTCCAATGTAAGATCTTCACTGATCATCAAAGTCTGAAGTACTTCTTCATGCAAAGAGACCTGAACATGAGACAATGAAGATGGCTAGAGTTGGTGAAGGATTACGATTGTGAAATCCTTTATCATCCTAGAAAAGCTAACCGAGTGGCTGATGCTCTAAGTAGGAAGTCAGTTGCCACGTTGATGTCAATGCAAGCAATGTCTCCACCTTTAAGAAAGGAAATTCTAGACTTCGGTTTGGAACTTATAGCAGGACAGCTCTCAGCGCTCTCTCTTGCTCCGACGATGTATGATGAAATTCGAAGAAAATAAGATGAAGATGTAAGTCTTGTAAGGATTAAGCAAGAAATGAAAGAAGGAAAATGTCAAGAGTTTCATATTGCAGATGACGGAACTTTGTACCTTAAGGACCGCTTATGTGTTCCCAATGTTGATGACTTAAGGGAAAAGATCTTGGCGAAAATTCATGACACTCCTTACTCTATTCATCCAGGTGCAACAAAGATGTATAATGATCTAAAGGGTAACTTCTGGTGGTTTGGAATGAAACGTGATGTTGCTTTGTATACGAAGAAATGTATGACATGTCAACAAGTAAAGGCTGAACACCAGAGACCTGGTGGTGAACTGTAGTCTATCCAAATACCGGAATGGAAATGGGAGGATATAGCAATGGATTTCATTACTGGTTTGCCTAGAACTATGAACAGTTATGATGCAATTTGGGTAGTTGTGGATCGACTGACTAAGACGGCGCATTTCATTCCTATCAAGATCACTTACTCTATGGAACGGTTAGCGAAACTCTATGTCAAGGAGATTGTATGACTTCATGGGATTCCCAAGTCAATCATCTCAGATCGTGATGGCAAGTTCACATCTAAGTTTTGGAAGAGTGTACAGACTACAATGGAAACCAGGCTACATTTCACTACAGCTTTTCATCCTCAAACAGACGGCCAAACGGAGAGGACAAACTTGATTTTAGAAGATATGCAATGGGCTTGTTCTCTCGATTTTAAGACTAGCTGGTGTAAAACGTTACCAGTAGCAGAGTTTGCTTACAACAATAGCTTTCAGGCGACAATTGGGATGGCACCTTATGAAGCGCTATATGGGCGAAAATGTAGGTCACTTATATGTTGGCACAAAGCTGGTGAGAAGAAGTTGATGGAAAGCGTCGATGTTGTTAGAACTAATTTTGTTAACAAAACTTCTGAGATGATAAAGTTGATAAGAAGAAGAATAGAGACCGCACAAAGCCGTCAGAAGAGTTATGCTGACAAGAGAAGAAGACCCTTAGAGTTTGCCGTGGGCAAATATGTGTTTTTGAAAGTTGCACCGATGAAAGGAGTCATGAGATTTGGTAAGAAAGTCAAGTTAAGTCCAAGATTTATCGGTCCTTATGAAATCGTGAAGAGGATAGGCAAGGTGGCTTATCAGCTGAAGTTGCCTTCAGAAATGTCGACAATGCATGATGTGTTTCATGTCTCCATGCTCAAGAAGTATGTTCCAGACCCTATGCATGTGATTGAGCCACAAGTGATCGAGATACAAGAAGATTTGAGTTATGAAGAAAAACCAATAGAGATACTCGATCGGAGAACCAAGACCTTGAGGAATAAAGAAATTCCATTGGTCAAGGTGTTATGGCGAAATCATCAAGTTGAAGAAGCTACATGGGAACGTGAAGATGACATGAGATCTATGTATCCGTAGTTATTCTAAGTTTCGAGGATGAAACTTTTATAAGGTGGGGAGAATTGTAACACCCACCTATTTTTATGTAACGGATCATGTTAAGTTAGTAACGATGCTAAGTAATTTTTATTAATGATTCATGATTTTATGTTACTAACTCTTTATTTCAAGTTTTATGACAGGTGACGACCGCATGGAATCGTTGTGCTCAAGTGTTCATGTTAATTTTAATGTATGTTTAATTATGATGCAATGATGATTTGAATGTATTAATGTATGGTATTTTAAGGATAGTTCTACAGGCCGGACTTTTAGGTTCGGCAGGCCGAAAAGTCTGCCAAGAATCGATAGGCCGATAGAAACCATCGGTAGGCCGAACTGTGCAGTCGGCAAGCCGATGACAGCTGACGAGAATCAGCAGAAATCTCTCCAAATTTATGGTTGAGATAATTACGTTAATTGGGTGATTAATTGGTATAATTATGAATTAATTTTATCATTTAAGGAAATTAAATCATTGATTTTTGTTGATTGAATGCAATTAATATGGTTTCTTTTTTTAAAATGGTGAAATATGGTAAGTGAGACTAATGGTTTTGACTTTCCCTAATTTTCTCTCCATTCTCCATGCAATTGCCTCAATCATAGTCAGGAAATTTTTCACTTAATAGAGAGTATTGAATTCATTTTTACGTTATCCTCAATTACGTTAATTCTCTCCCTCTCTACTTCTGAGACGTTTCTTTTGTCTTTCTCTTTTCTTCTTCTCTTCTCCACAAATTCCATTCCTTCTTTCTCTTAAAAATTCTCTGCAAATATTTGAAAGAAGAATTGATAATTTTTTTGGTTAAATTGAGGGATTCTGAGAGGAAATTTTTAAGGTAAGAATTCATTTCTTTTGGTGTTTCTGAAAAGCATTTCTCCTCCTCAATTCGACTGTAGTATCTTTGTCTAGGTATTGTATTTTGCTCTGAGTTTTTAATATGTTATTCATGTATGTGTTATGTGATGTTCCTCCAAATTTCAACTCATTTCGATATTTCTATGATAAGTTATGAATTTTCTATCCTCTACCACTCACAGTAAATTGTTGTTGTTTGACTATGATGTATGAAAAAGTAATTTTTGTTCAAGGGGTAAATGTGTTTTGTTTTTTTTATGAAAGTTGGCAAGAATGTTCATGTAAATGTTATATTATAGACTGCAAAGTTTGGTAATGTTTTGATGAGTGAATTATGTGTTATGTAATTTTTATTGAGATTAGGTCAAGAAAACTGTTTTAACAATGTTAATTCTGGACTTTCATTTTATGTAATGTTTTATATGTTTAAATGATTTTATTGATGATGAAATAATTTTATGATATTGAGATGTATGATAATAAGATGTTAATATGAAAATTAAAATTAAAATATGTGTGTTTTAATTGTTAGAAAAATGTAGTTAAAAGGTTACTCACTGCCTTTCTAATGTTGGCTGATTTCGTGTTTAAAATGTATGAGTTGTTTTTGATGATTATAGTTATAGACACATGTTATGAATTATGTTTGTATGAGATGAATGTATATGTGATGTAATATGAATGAATGTTACATTTTATGATTGTAAGTATTAATTTTATTTTGTATCTTTAAAGGAATAACTGGCATGAACACACAAAGGAACGAGCACATCGAGACCGCGGTGTCGTCACCAAAATTTTATAAGGTTAAGTAAGCTAGCTTTAAGATAAGTACATTCTCACCTGCAACATGATGTGTTTTAAAAGGTTTGACGTTATGTTCATGATGATATTTATAATGATTTTATGATGATTTCCTTAAAGGATTTTTTTATGGAAGATTTTCATGATTTAAAGTTATGCATGTTTGATTATGGCAAATTTCTAAGCATGAAAGTTATGTATATATGTATCACCTAATAAGTGTTGCACACCAATGTTATGATATGTTATTTTATGATGTCATGTTTGGTTTGGGATTAGCTACCCTTCTCCTCTCGTGACGGCGCGTCTATAATGATGTTTATGGTGCAACACTTGGGCCCTTAAGATAAAATAGAATAAGTTTTAATATGGTCAATATAATGAAAGATATGTTTCTATGAAAATGTGCTTAATGCACTATTATGATATGATGATGATGATGATGTTAAGAAATTTTTTTTTTAAGTTGTGAGAATTATATATACTTACTAAGCTTTAGCTTATTCAAGTTTATGTCATGTTGCAGATAAGGGTAAGAAAGTCATGGATTAGGCGGAGGACATAGAAAGGCATGTGAGCAATAAGAAGATGAATTGTAACCGGAAGAAACGCCAATGAAGCAAAGTTTATGATTTAAGTTATGGTTTATTATTTGAACATATTTTCATGATAAGTTTTTATGAATACAAGAACTATGTTTTAATATTTTATTTTATCATTTTAAACAATTCAATCTTTCACATTTTTATGAAAAGTTGAATTTTGTTTTAAAAATTTAGTTTTTGTAAAGATTTTGGCTTTGTCGCCTGCCGAACATCATTGGTCGGCATGCCGATTTTAAAGTGTTCGGCCTGTCGATCGTATCTTCGGCCTGCCAAACTTTGAAAGTTTTCAAGCCCTGATTTTTAGAGCCTCTAGGCCGGTGGATGAATTTTGGCCTGTCGATCATGTTCGGCGTGCCGAAGTCCCAAGTTCGGCCTGCTGAATTGTGGGAGCAAGTAGCTTTTAAATGATGTTATGTGATGTGAGATATGATTTAGTAATTTGGTATATCTATTTTATTAAAGCAAGTTTATAATTAATTTAAAGTGAAATTAAATTATGGATTAAGTTAATGACTGATTGTGTAAAAAAAAATGTGTATGTATGGATCCTGGTTACATTTTCCTTAACTACGTTTACAATTAAAGTATCATACAAGTTTTTGTACTTAAATTTTATCTAAATAAATAATTATGTAATGTATGAATGTAACGACATCTATGATGTCCGTAAGGGGGGGCATTACACAAAGATTATTATGTTGTCTATATCCCTATTGGGAGATGGTTTGTCTTGACCATCGGAGTTGGACTCCGTGAATAGAAACATTGGCACATTGTCATAGGTGATGATGTGTTGGATCGGGACACAAAGTGAATTGATTTGGATTAATAATTCTATCTTGGCAAATCGATTCACTTTGGACAATCATTTGTATTGTATCTTAATCCTGGGATGGATAGTGGGCCCGTTGTCTCGACTTGTGTCTTTTAATGTACCAAAGGGAGACTCCCACATCTCAATAGTGGTATACATGCTGGTACATTGGAGGCATGACTCTTGATAGCGTAGACTTGTTATTCATAGATATGGAATCCATAGCTTCTCTTTAGGAGTAATGATATCCTCTTATATGTGTTATCCTGTAATTGGAAAACTGGAGCGCTCAACCATTTGGATACATAGGTGTAACCGAATGGTATACTATCTTTGGATGGTAACTTTTCTAATGGTGAGATAATGGAACGTAAGATAAAAATAATCAGGAAGGTAAGACAGAACTTGTCCTTAAGCTGATTATGGATTATCTTATGGGGATACGACACACTTTGATATGTCATGGAAACTTAGCTATACGGGCTTCGTAATTCTATAAAGTTCGAGAGTGCAGCTCCAAGCTTTTAGTGGAGTAGCGTTGGAGTTGATAATTGTACAATGTATATCTGAGATATTGGGTTTCATAATTATCGTGAGCTTGAACTTTATAGGTCCATTTTGGTCCCCTTTGCTAGCTCCCAAATCCTGTAACGATACGGCGTGCTTTTTCAATAATTGGTGACTTATGTCGGATTTATCAGATTGGTTTAAAATTTGAAAGAATTAAATAATTCATGTCTGTTTATTGGTTGAATTAATTTTGTAATAAAATTAATTTAAGATAAACTTGTTGAATTATTAGGATCGGATAATTCTTGTCTGTTTATTGGTTGATTTGATTGGATAAATTAAATCAAGATAAACTTGTAGAATTATTGTGAATTGATTTATTTTCTTAGAGATTTTCTTGAAAAAGTTTGTTTTGATTAGATAACTTCTCTATTGGGTTATTTGAATTAAAACTGAGACTTTATCCTATAGAATCTCGGGTGGAAAATAAAAGATTCACCGAGATATTTACGCTACAGTTTGGCCTATCGATCTATGTGTTCGGCCTGTCGATGGGGCCTGTTCGGCCTGCCGATCAACAAGTGATAAGATTACGCGTTTTCACGCGGATCTTAGCAGATATTGATCCGAACTTGATTCTATTTCGAGTTTTTGAGACCTAATCTAATAAGGACTAACCCCAGGACCAATCGCTATATAAAGGGAGTAAGTCTCATGAGTTACTCACATCAATTGAGAGATTAAGAGTGATACTCTTCTGGTGAGCATCTGAAAACTCCCTAAGAGCTTTTTGTTCACAAATCACGAACACTAGCTTTGGGTTCTCTCGATTGGTTGGAAGGAGAGTCACCGGTGGAAGAGCTATACGTGTGAGCCCACACTCACTCCGATCGTGGATAGAGAATAGCAAAGAAGACCAGTTGGTTGAGGCTCTTCTAGAACGTTACTTCTCTTCACGGATTCCAGAGGTTCTTCGGCACACAGAGGTTAGTAAGATCTGTTTAATTTATACATATAGCATGTCAAACTTGTGTTTTAGAAAAATACTCTGATGTTAAAATTTTAAAATTCCTGCTGCACGCCTCACATTGTTTTTTCCAACAGGACTGATCCATTTACTATTTGCAATGGAGTAAATGATACCCAGATTTAACAGTTTCAAAACTTTATTCTTCATAACTTCTTTCATTGTTGGGTTTAGTCTTCTTTGAAGGTCTCTTCTTAGATTAGCATATCTTCCAATTGAATATGATGAGAGCAAACCAAGGGACTAATACACTTTGAAGGTCCAGCCCAATATAGGCTTGTGATCATGCAACATGTTTAACCGTTGCTCTTGTGATTCATCGAGTTTAAATGAAATAATGATAGGAAAAGAATCATCGGCTCCGAGGAATGCATGTTTTTGTCCTTCAGGAAGTTGAGCTAACTTAACTCTTGGGATTTCTTCAGTGGATGGTTTTGGCTTTTCTCCTTCCAGCAACAACTTTTCAAAATGTGGTTGCTAAAACATTGTTCCTTTGTCCAGTGAATGCTTAGGAATATCAAAAATAGGATCGGGCTTTTCAAAATCAAAACCTTGTAAGATCTCTTCAAGCACAGCAGTTCGTATTAGAAATTCTTCTTGAACAGATTTGTCAATGATTTTAGTGTAAAAACATTCATCATTGCTTTAAAATAGCTTCCTAAGAAGGAAACTATTCACTTTAAGAGTCATGTGTTAAAAGAAATTTTCATAAGACCATTTCTATAGTTAATGAGAACATTAGCTATGGCTAAGAAAGGTCTTCTAAGGATGATAGAGGTTTTTGATTCCATGTTTACCTCAAATTGAGCATCATAGATGAGAAAATCCACAGGATAATAGAATTTATCAACTTATAACAAAATATTTTTTACCATCCCTCGTGGTTCCTTGATGGATCAGTCTACAAAATGCAAGACCACATATGTTGGTTTAATCTTTTCAAGTCCTAGATACAAGTAAATCAAATAAAGCATGAGATTGACACTCACTCCTAAGTCTAACAAGGCTTGAGTGATTTGATGGGTTTTGATGTGACAAGTGATTATGGGACATCCAGAATCTTTGTACTTGATCATGTTATACGTATATGCCCTAAGGAGTAAAAATGTAATATGTTTTTAAAGACATTTTTATCAACAAAGAATTTATTTATTATTTATATACCAAATCTTGTCCTCTTTACATTCATATTTGTTGAATGTATGTTAAGCAAACAATAGTCTAAGACTGTCGATCTAAATCTTTAAGAATTAGGCATATGATGGATAGATTATGCGGAAGACATGATTCTTAAGGTGACGGTCTAAATTATAAGATCCACAATTGAGGGAATAAAGTTAGATGCTTTATTCATGCAAAAATTGTTATGTTGTCTATATCCCTAACGAGAGATAGTTTGTCTTGACCATCGGAGGTGAACTCTGCGAATAGAAACATTGGCACAATGTCATAGGTGACGATGTGTTGAATTAGGACATAAAGTTAATTGATTTGGATTAATAATTCTGTCTCGACCAATCAATTCACTTTAGACAATCATTTGTATTGCATCTTAATCCTGAGATGAATAGTAGGCCCGTTGTCTTGACTTATGTCTTTAGATGTACCAAAGGGTGACATCCACATTTTATAGTGGTACACATGCCAGTACGTTGGAGGCATGACTCTTGATAGTGTAGACCTATTATTCATAGATATGGAATCCATAGCTCCTCTTTAGGAATAGTTGATATCCTCTTATATACGTTATCTTGTAATTGGAAAACTGGAGCGCTCAACCATTTGGATACATAGCTGTCACCGAATGATATACTATCTTTGGATGGTAAGTTTTCCAATTGTGAGATAATGGAACGTAAGATAAAAATAATTGAAAAGATAAGACAAAACTTGTCCTTAAGCTGATTATGGATAATCCTATAGGGATACAATACATTATGATATGTCATGGAGACTTAGCTACATGGGCTTCGTAATTCTATATAGTTCAAGAGTGTCGCTCTAAGCTTTTAGTAGAGTAGCGTTAGAGTTGATAATTATAAAATATATATATCTAGGATATTGGGTTTCATAATTATCAGGAGCTTGAACTATATAGGTCATTTGGTCCCCTTTGCTAGCTCACAAAAATCCTGTAATGATACGGCGTACTTTTTCAATAATTGGTGACTTATGTCAAATTTATCAAATTCGTTGAAATTTGGTAAAATCAGATAATTCGTGTTTTTTTATCGGTTGAATTAATTTTGTGATAAAATTAATTCGATAAACTTGTTGAATTATCAGGATCAGATAATTCATGTATGTTTATTGGTTGGATTAATTTTGAATTAATTCAAGATAAATTTGTTGAATTATCAAGAATATTTATTTTCCTAGAGATTATCCAGATATGAATGTTTTAATTAGATAACTTTTCTATTGAGTTATTTGAATTAAAACTGATGCTCTATCCCTAGAATCTCGGGTGGAAAATAAAGATTCACAGGGAACTTTTTATCGCAAGTTCGGCAAGCCGGTCTTTAAGTTCGGCCTGCCGAATGAGGAGGTTCGGCAAGTCGATCGCCAGTTCGGCAAGCCGATCTTCCAATTCGGCCTGCCGACCGGGTGATAAAAGGATCACACGTTTTCATGCTGATTTTATCATATATTGATTCTAATTTGATTCTGATTCAAATTTTTGAGGTCTTATCTGAAAAGGATTGACTCCAAGGTCCAACCTCTATAAAAGGGGAGTAAGTCTCATTATTATTCAGATCAGTTGAGAAATCTAGAGTGAGACTCTAAAACTCCCCGGAGAGCTATCATTCACAAATCACGAATTATAGCTTTGGGTATTTCTCAATTGATTAGACTAAACGACGTGAGCCCACACTCACTCCGATCGTAGATAGAGAATAGCAAAGAAGGCCAGTTAGTTGAGGTCCTTCTAGAACATTACTTCTCTTCATTGATTACAGGAGCTTTTTGGCACACAAAGGTTAGTAAGATTTGGTTAATTTATGCATATAGCATGTCAAACTTATGTTTTGGAAAATACTCTGATATAAAAATTTTAAAATTCTGTTGCGTACTATTTTTTCAAGAGATTGGTGTTCTTTGCTCAAGAACAGCGCTTAATTGCTCAGTCAAAAATGCAATTGTTGCAACATTGTGCTTCGTTTTGACAGTGCACAAGTCTTTCATCACTTTGGCATAAGCCGGCACTTGTTTAATAATTTGCAACAAAGGAAGGTTGAGCCAAACTTGCTTCAAGTGTTCCAAAATTTGTTCATAATTTTCTGGTACCTTTTTAGTGGAATGAAGAGCTTGGGGGAAAGGAGCTTTTATCAAAAGCTTATTCACTTCTTCTTCTTTTCTTTGTGGAACAACTTCTTCAACACTCGCATCTATAGTGTTTAATGAATTTTCCAATGATTTACCGTTGCGAGTGACAACATGACTAACCTTGCTATCATTTTTCTCTTCAATGTTAGAGGTTTGTATCATGTTTTTTCCTTCTAAAATGACCTAAGTTTGAAATGAACATTTTTCATGTTCTCGAATGCTTGAAGTTTCAGTTAATATCAAGATTTGACTTTTGAATTCCTTACTATCTTCTGCCAGTTATGTGAAAACAACTTCAAACTTCTAATTTAACTTGCTTTATGCTTCAATGAATGATTGCAATGTATCCTCAAGGTATTTACTTGATGGGAGTGAATCATGCTGAGGCACAACATATTCCCTTAGTGGATGTATTTCTTGGTGAATTTCCCATTGATTTCTAAACAAACACGCTTGATTCAAATTCCTCCTGTTGAAATTCAAATTATTTATTCCATCAAGATTGAGAGTTTAAGGATAAGGAGTATAAGGTTTATGATATGTCCTTAAAGCATTACATTGACCCTCACATTCTCCTATCATTTCCTGATATGCATAACAGTTCTATGGTCGTTCAACCCTTCCTTTACTTCTTGCAATTTAGCTCTTGTAACAACCTAACTTCCTTTTTCATTCTTTGCTTTGAGGATTTCTAACTCCCTCGCAACACTTTCAACTTGAACTCTAAGGTTGTTGTTATCTTTTTCCCTTAGTTGATGAATTCTAGATGATCAGGACCTATTATTGCTATGAGAAGTATCAAACTAAACCCACAAGTAAACTTTCTCAGCAAATTTATTAAGAAATTCCTTGGCCTCTTTAGGATCCTTACGTAAGAATTTTTCATTGTACATCACTTCCAGATATTGACGATTATGACTTGTGAGTCCTTCATAGAAGAAGCTAACAAGATACCAATTCTCATAACCATGGTGAAGACATTGACTTAACAAATCCTTGAACCTTTCCTAAGCTTTAAAGAAATTTTCATGACTATTCTGGGAAAATGTCAAAATTTGTTTCTTAAGATTCTTGGTCTTTTGATGTGAATATTATTTATGGAAGAAAGCAGACGTAAGGATTTTCGCTTTCCAATCCAAAAAAGGTTGAGAAAAGTTGAATCATGCATGGCTTTAAGTCCTGTTCTAGAAGATTGGGTAGAAACACAACACATGAAGGAATTACAGTACGAGTTGGGTGCTTGAAATTTTACATCATCATTCTTTGAGGATTCTCATCGATATATGCCATTGCAAATGAAAGAGTGGTTAACGAAGATGAAGAATGACGAGAAGAGTTCGATGATTTTTCACTAGGGTTTTCTAAGTCAAAAGCCATAGCAAATCGACCAATTTTGTCTCTATATCAAAGTGTTAACCCTAAGTGTTTCTCTTTTTTAATTTTTTAATTATAGTTTACAAGAAGGGAATTCAAAGAAAAGACAAGATGTTAAGCTTTTATTTATTCAGGGAGAACAAAGTAGTGAATGAAAAGCATCTACCTAATTTATTTTGTAGATTTTGAGAATTATATCCTTTAAGAATGTTCAAAGGAAAAATTAGTGGGCTAAGGCTCCTTAAAAACCAACCTTTTAGTTAGAATAGCGTTCCTGGAATAAGTAGTGTTAGAAGAATCTCCAACATTCATTGGTTATGGGAAAGCTTTTCGAACCTATACCAATCCCCAAACAAAACTTTTTCAAATAATACTTTGCATAAAAACACAATTTATTATTAAGTATTATGAAAAACCTAATCTAAAATTTTATGAAGTTTTATTTCTAAGTTAAAAACCTAAAACTAACAAACAATAACATTATACAAACTATAATTTAAAAGAAAATATTTTTTCAAGTTTTAGATTTTTTATTTTTTATTTTTTATGAATAATGAATAACGTCTAGATAGTGACATGAATAGTAACTTATTTAACTAAATAATTAAACTAAAAACTAAAATAACAATATTTACACTATTTACAAAATAAGGATAGAATACTTATCCAATTTCTTGCTTAATTTAGCAATATGACAAACTAACGGTGCACCTCTCCGGCAACGGCGCTCAATTTTTAATGTATCACCCAAAATATTTCTATAAACATGGACGTTTATAGTATAAAAAGGTTGTCATCTCCACAATGATGTGAGAATTTGAAAGATTAATAATTTAATAGTTTAAAATGATAAGGGATTTTTAAAAACAAAGTTTAAAAGAAAACAAATATTTTTGAAAATTTTAAAACTTAAAATTAAAATGGTAAAGCTTTGAGAATTCTCTGTATGTTTTGTTACGAATATCGATTTTAACTCTAAATAATAATTATCTAAAGTATATGATATATTATATTTTTTTGTATTAATAACAAGCACATTTATTATTTCTATAAGTCAATCTAAAGCAACAATTTAGCAAGCTACAATGCAGTAAGGGTTTTTCTACAAAAAGTAGTAAAATAATAATCTCTCATTAATGATTTGGTGTACTAATCATGAAAATTATAACCGCTATCACTACAATTATAATTAACATAATTTCAAGATAAAAAAGATAATAACAAATCAAAATTAATATATTTTAATGAAATAAAATAATTCCAACAAAACCTCATCTTATGAAATATCTAAAATCGACAATATAATAAGTCATACGTAGTAAAAGATATTCTATAAAATTAAGCATTATTTCATTATTAAATATTAATTATGCAACATAATTAAATTACATTAAGAAAGCGTGACTGAATTTATGTAAAAATAGGTAACATAACAACATTAACAATATTAACAATAATCTGCTAAGCTAAACAAAAGAAGGAAAGGGGTACTGAAACCTGGGGTTGAGCTCTAGTATTTATACATAATTTTTAACATTTTTTTTACTATTCACTTGCTGAATTACTTGGCTCAAGTTGGCAATTTGAGCAATTTTTTTATATTTTTTCTCCCATTTTCAACTTCTAAGAATGCATAATTTTAGTCGTTTTCCTCTGCTTTGTGGCAGTGGGATGTACCAAGTGCGGCTTAATCCGGAGCATTAAATGCGCACTTCAACGGTCAGAAAACGTGAAAAGAAATAGGTCCAACTGGGCCAAATGGGGCTAAAATTTGTGACCATTGGATTGGTCCAAGCAATCAGATTCGAAGGCTGACAAAGCGAGCTCACATGGACAAGGCTACTCACGATCTAACACTTGTCAGATTCTCCCACGTGGGTAGGCTCGGCTTGTCTAGCGGTTGTAGCAGAATGCAACACGTGTCGCTAAATCTGAATGGTTATGGGCAAATGGCTGCTAAATCGAATGGCTAAGAATGCACCACGTGGCCTGTTCTTTTTTAAAATCAGATTTTAATTATTTTTGGGGCATTTGTTGTCTGATTTTTCCTGTTTTGCTCCGTTTTTCTACCATATTTCAAATATAGATATAGAAAATTAAAATAAAATTAATTATTTTACAAACATAATATTTACAATAATTTTAAAATATTTATTTTACATTAAAACACACAAAAATAATTACAAACTTCTAAAATTTCGA
The DNA here is from genome assembly GCA_025403435.1 of Artocarpus heterophyllus. Taxonomy (NCBI): domain Eukaryota; kingdom Viridiplantae; phylum Streptophyta; class Magnoliopsida; order Rosales; family Moraceae; genus Artocarpus; species Artocarpus heterophyllus. The sequence continues at coordinate 21,711,579 of CM046341.1, forward strand.
GCCTATTCGGTTTGACACAAATACGACTTTAAAGACCTAAAAATATTTTTGAAAATACTAAAAATATCATAGAACTTATTTAAAAACTTAAAACACATTACAAAACACATTAAGACTCAAAATGAAATTACCATTCGTTATTTTTACAGTTTTAATTAATTTCAAACAAAACTAATATTTTACATAAAAAATGATACTAAAAATTACCAAAAATATTATTAAACAAAAAAATTAAAAACACATATTCAAACAAATTTTATACTAAGACATAAAAAATAATGTTTAACACAAAAATACTATTAATTAAAGAATTTAACGAGAAATATAAATACAAAATAATTGATTTTAGCTTTAAAAAATGTGTACTTTTACAATCTCATCAATAACAAAACAATTTTTATTTATATTATGCAAAATGGCTAATGAATTTTTTGAGTGTTGCTAAGCTTAAAGTTATAGCAAACTATAAATCTCAAGAAGGATCAATTATTGGAAACAACATAGATTTTAAAGGTGAAGAATAAGAAGACATTGAAGACTCAAGCTTATTAGTATTATTTTTAAGTCTTCTTTGTAAGTATGAAATGCTTTTTAGATAATATGAATTATGCAAGCTCAAATCATACACACGCTTGCGCACATAAGTTTTACAATTTACATAAAAGTTTTAATTGCATAAACATTTTAATCTCATTTTCAAAAATTTTAGAGTTAATATCTTTTAAAAATGATTTTTTTAAAGTGTTTAAATATCAGTTTTTAACCTGTACTCAAGTTGCAATTTCTTTACCTTTTCAAAGTTTTACCAAATTGCATTTTTGTACAATTTTTTGAAGTACCAGTAGAGGCGGCCTATTAGTTACTATAGCTAGCCTATCGGTTACTGTAGCAGAAAGCATATATTCTTTTTTCTTGCTCGCAGACTATAGATATAACCGGCCTATCAAAAACCCTGTTCCTCGCCTGCCTATTAAATGTCATAGAAGCATGATTTTTTTTTCATGCTTCTGGTAGCCTGTCTATCAGGCAAACCGACTTTACGATTTTACCGATCGGCCTGTTGGTCACCCTTGGTGGCCCACCCTTCAGAGGACAGTTGGAGCTATTTTGGCTAGATTTTAAAGTTCGGTCTGCCAGTCTCATTTTTTGGCCTGCCAGTCAATCTGTAATGGCCAATTTTTTTTACCATTAGAGCTCCATTTGCAATGGCTATTTTGAGCTGAAACTGATACTTTAAGAGTTCTTTGAGCACAAGGATGCTATATGTACTCATCCATTCATTGTATTCATAATTAAACAAGAGAAGCATTAATTGCAGCATATTCTTACATTGTTTTCATCATATTCTCACATACTTTTAAGCTTACATAATTTATATTCTATCTAGAGAGTTGCTCACATCTTCCAATTAAGTGTTTCATTGTATTCATCAATTCTTTGGAGAGTTTAACTTGTGAGTGAGTCAAATTATCAAAACCCCATTTGAGTGATAGGTTTCCAAGCCTTGGTTTGTCAATCTTCGTAGAAAATTGACGGTTATGTGAGGACATGGTTAGCCTCGGTTTATTTGGCTTGTCAATCTTCGTAGAAAATTGATGTTGTAAGAGGTCGTAGTGAGCCTCAAGTAGAAAAAAAGTCACCGTTGCTATACAAGGAGTGATCGTGTCGAAAAGACGATCGTTATAGTGAAAGAAGTTGAGACAAACTTTGCTCGACAACAGTGGATATGCCAAATCACTATAAATAGTGTTTGCATTCTCTTTCCCTTAATCCTTTTGTTCTATAAGCACTTATATTTGTTTATATTACTTGCATTTGTTATTCATCTTATTGAGTGATTCATTTGTTTGTGTGATTAAACTAGAAAATTCTAATAATTGCAAAAAAAGTTTTAAAACCCAATTCACCCCTCCTTCTTAGGTAGTCATTCTTGGACTAACACTTAACACGTGAAGCTTGGAATAATTGGGTGAAGACTGAAATAATTTGGCATACAGAGAAGAAATACGAAGTGTGGGGATATGCATACGATTAATGAGAAAGACAGAAGTGGAAAAGGCTTAAGATCAGTGAGAGAGAGAGAAATAGAAGCATGACATAGAAGAGAGAGTTCGGTTTCAACAATGTGATGATGACGACATTCAGAATACCCACTATATTTAGGCGTTTGAGGAGGGTGAGATGAGAAATCCTATGAGTGGCTAAAAAAGCTCTGATAAGGCTTATTAAAAAAGCTCATATAAGGCTTAATATCCCCCCACCAACACACACACCATTGTCAGATTAAAGAGTAAAATTTTCCGGTTGAAGAATTTTTCAAATTAATGCTTTGAATCTAACAAAAACATCGGCAACTTGTGATTTTTGTTTGAAAGGATATAGCCAAATATATTTTGTAAAGTGATCGATGAAGATAACATGAAATTTAAAGTTGTTAACCAAATGAATATAGGTGAAGTCCATACATCAGAGAAAATAATCTCAAGAAGAGAAAGAGAGTGAAAAGCAGAAATTGAGAAAGGTAATTTATGATTTTTTTATTTTTTTTTGGGCATTGGTAAGCATTACAATTGAAGTTTTATGATAATGGACTTGAGAGTTATATATGACGACCCTAACTACCTGGGCGTTACTATAATTACTTAACATATACTTATCAAGATTACTTAAATTTGTAGAACATTTTTTATTTACTAGTTTAAATAACATTACTAATTACTTTAATTAAAATGCAATTATAACATATCGTATTAGCATGTTAGTCTTCCAAAAACATACATGTATAACTTTACCATACTATTTACACATAATTGAAGAAGTCATATTTATCAAAGAATATTTGAGGAATAAAAAACACGTGGTATCCATTCCCCATCTCCACATGATTGTTCGTCGCTACGTCATCATCCATGAGGCGTTATTTGCAAGTTACTTACTTATAGTATAAACATACTTTGATGAGGCAAGTAGGAACTAAGTCTTGCAAACAATTGAGAAAACATATAATAAAATATGCATGTACTGATTATGCTTATTTATGATCATGTCTTCTTAAACTTATGGGCTTGAGTGTTTATACCGGTTGTCTTTAACGACACTGTAATCTAAATTATTATATTGAAGCACAAGCCTTCCCGTAAGTCAAGAGGTTGGTACGATACTCTAACTTAACTTGTTCTTATTGATTTTACTAGACTTATTAGTGAATAAGCAGTATGATATAGCATCGCATACTATAACATAAGGCTTAAACATTCATTTGAAATTTTTCATAAAACGTGTGAAACATTTAATTTGGAAATTATTCATAATGTAAGCAAGATCACTACTTACATGTTTTCCAGCAATAGAAATTACTAACTTACCAAAGTTTCCTATCCATTGTTGTTAAATTCTGTAGAAGAACACTCATGGAGAGTGTAAGATTAGCTTACCTTATGCTTTTTTAATTTTGCATAATCGCAAAAGAATTAAATCCTTTCTTAAAACACATTTTCCTTTTATTAAAGGATCATAAAACTATCATATTTATTACAAGGATTAATTTAAATAATCCTCATAATTTAAGTTTCCTTAATTGTCTTTATTTGTTTGTGTTAAAGTTGATAATTAACTAATCAATTTAGTAATTAATTAATTATCTTGTCCAAAAGCTAAATAAAAATTTCTTTATTCTTGCATATTAGAGATAGTTTTCTTAAAAATTTTCTTCACAAAAGTTTCTCATTTTAACAAGGTCTAAAACTTTCACGTTTATAAAATTCCATTTTCTATCTTCAACATATCCGTTTTGGCGATTTTCATAAACTTTACCGTTTTAACAATTCTCTATGAAAAGTTTTGATTGTTTTATATAAATCTACTTTAAAGTCAAATTTAGAGGCAGATTCTTAAATTTTTTTTCCTCATGAAAGTTATTCGTCTCATCGAAATCTAAAACTTGCTTGTTCTGCAAAAATTATGATTTGAACATTTTAAAGGTCATTTTAGGGTAAAAAAACTGCATTACTTTACCAATTAAAAACGCATTGTTTTCTATACCTGCTTGTAACTAAATTTTAGAGGCAAAATTTCAAAAAGTCTTTTTTCGTGAAAGTTTTTTGTCTCATCCAGATCTAAAATTGTCTTTCGCAAAAATTGTGATTCTACCTCGAAGCGGCCCGTTTATGCTAAAATAGTGGCTATCAGTTTTTTATAGTTTTGGGTGGTTTTTTTTTAAATCTGACTATAACCATATTTTAGAGGCAAATTTTGAAAAATACAATTTTTTTCATGAAAGTTTTTCATCTTGTCGAGATTTAAAATTTTCAGCGCTTGTCCAAATTGTGATTCAGCTTCAAATGGCCCATTACGCTAAGACAACGTCTACCCCTCTAATTTTGACATTTTTGGGTAGTTTTAGGAAATGGTTCGAAAGCCCATCCTAAAGTCAGAACTAAAAAAATCTTTGGAATGAATATTTATGCTAAACATCAAAATTTAAAAGTTTCGTGTTCGGAAAAAATTTGAAATCGGCCTCTAAGGAGTCCGTCTTTATGCTCAAAGTAAGCAGAAATTTTTCTTTTTAATTTAAACCATGAACTAGTTCTAACTCATTCACTTCAAACTTGCATAATCTTAAACCATCATAACATAAACTCAAAAAAACCATAATTAATACACAAACAGGAACTTATTATATGCCATGATCACTAGATACCATAAACAAACCAAACTTAAAATAAAAGGGAGAAAGAGATTAGTTTCTTTACCCTTCAAAAACAACTATAGTTTCTCCTCTTTCTTCTTCTTCTTCTCCTTGCTTGTGTGGTTTTTACGTGAGTGTGAATAGTTTTTGAGGTTTACCCTTAGTCTCTTTTTAGTCCCTTATATTTTAAAAGTCTCATTTTGGTCCCTAAACTTTTAGTTTGTTTCAGATTTAGTCCCTCCTTCAATTTGATGTTAAATATTTAACAGAATATTCTTAAAATATCACTTTGGTCCTTAACTATTACTTTGTTTCACTTTTAGTCCCCAATCTATTACTTTGTTTCACATTTAATCCCTAATCTAATACTTATATATTGGTATTAAAAATTTAACTTATCTTCTTCCAAATTAAAATTCATGTTACTTACTCTATGATAAAATTGTTTTTTTTTTAAATTACATGCATCAAAATCATTATATTTAGTTTTTCTCTTTAGATTTTTCAAATTTTAGTCCCTAATAACTCTTAGTTATTATAGAGGAACCAAAAGTGAAACAAAGTAATAGATTAGGGATCAAAATGGAATATTTTAAAAATATTCCGTTAAATATTTAACATCAAACTAATGAAAGCACCAAAACTAAAACAAACCAAAAGATTACGGACTAAAATAGGACTTTTAAAATGTCAGAAACTAAAATGGGACTAAAGATAAACCTCAGAGACCATTTGTGAAATTAACCCAAAATAGATATGATAAATAAGTACACATTTGGAAGAATAAACATAGTTAACTTTTGTAGTTTTTTTTTATTTATTCATTGTCATTGATTCTACAGTCAGGCAAAGTTTAATGGTAAAGATTTTTTTTTTTTTCCCCTCTTTTAAGTCAACAGTTTTCCCTTACCTCATTTACATCATTCATGAAGATATATTGACGTATATTTATAGTTTTTCCTCAATTACATCATTGTATTGTAATTACATTGTCCTAAGCTTTAATGTTCCATTTGAAGTTGTTAAGAAAACATATTTACTTTTTCAACAGGCCTAGAAGCCATCAACTTGAACCCGAAGTTAAAGAAAAAGAATGATCTGGACCCCCAAAAAAACTCATTCATTTGGTATTTAAACACAAAGGAAGCCGATTCTTGAGGAAGCAGAATAAAGTCAAGGTGCTCTAGTTTCTTGAAAACATTGTTATGTGAATTGCCTAAGCACTTTCCTGTACTGGATTTTTAACAGGTACTATTCTTCTGTGTAAATTTCTAAGCAAAATTAGATGTTCTTCCCAAGGTTAGAATGGCTTGGCCAATGTAAATTACTGGCTGTTGTAGAACGCGTGAGGAAATCTGCAATGAGAAGATGTTCCAAACTTGTCCATTCAAGTACTTGTTTACTATATCTTTTTTTTTTTTTTTTTAGCGAACCTTATCCAGAGGTAGTTTTATTTGCATTCACGCCCATTAGAAGAAGCTTGCTAAATCAAGTTATCGTTAAAGAGAATTAGTAACATCACTGATTCAGCAAAGAGAATAGAGACCAAAAAAGGGAGATAGGGAAATAGGGTGGCTTGGCTGACCAAAATGTATCCCCCAGTTCTACTCCCACACCCCAAACTGATGTGAAAGAAAAGCCATTAAACACTTTAAACGAACATGTGACCATGAAATTCAAATTACAATTTTGCACTGCAAGAAAAGCACAGGATACATCATACACAAAGTAACAAAGAGAAATCCATAAAAGAGAGAAAAGGGTGAAGTTAAAGAAAATATCCATTGCAAGCTTCTTCTTTTTTTTCCTTGAAAAGTAAGTTCTTTGGCAATAAATTTTCTGTTCTTCTATTATCGTCTCATATCCCTCTTATTCTCATAAACTTCAACGTGGTAAAGCATGATACCTTCAAATATTCTAGGAAATGTAATGAAGAGAAATTATAAGAAGAAAAATAGTAAGCAAGAATGAGAAAAAAGGAGCGGCGTTCAACATCAGTTATGTGAATGCAAAAGTTAAAGACTTTAAATGTGCTGCAGCACCCGTTGGGACTTCTTAAACTGAACGCAAGAATGGAATGAAGTGAAGTGAGCTCAAGAATCCCTAAAATTTCCTCTCTTTTTTTTTAAGTAAAATAAAGTAAAAGTACTGCAGCTATTTTGTGTTGGGTTTGGTGCCCTAAAAGCTGTGACATTGTACATAATGTTAATAAATAAATAAAATGACATTTATTATTATTTTGGTTGATTATATGTATTATAAATACATTTATAAACATCAAGAAAATTTCATGATTATTTATGTGACTATAAATTTAGCATATAAGTGTTATTTGCTTGGGGATAAAATTTATAGATAATAATCTAAATAGTCCGTAATAATTAATTAAAGTTTGGGATCTTTAATTAAAAATTACAAGTACGTTTCAATCTCATCTAAAATGAAATAGTCATTATCCGGACTATAAATGTAGAGACATTGGATTGGAGGTACTTTATATAAAGAGATTATATAGGACTGGACCAGATAAATTATGAATCTCTAATAATCATCCTTTACAAATAGAGTATTCAAATTTATTACTATGATGATCATATATTTGACAGTATTAATCCTGAGTATTTATTAGACTCCTATTTATGACATTATGTTTTTTGACTTACATGGTAAGATTTGTCTTAGCACAGATTATAACTTAGCATCTTAGAAACATAAAGTAATAAATGGCTGAGAATAATATTATACAAATATGGAATCCATCCCCTTCCTATGGAAGTTAGAAAAATAGTTCTCTTGAGTGATAATTCAAGATTTGAACAATAGAGCGCTCGTTCATAATAAGATTATGAATTAATTGTTCATTAGAGAATTATTGAAACTCAAGAATAAAGATGTAATAAGAGAGCTGAACGGAAATTGAACATAGCTCTTATTATGAACTATTTATGGAGGATTAACTTATATGTAATGATTATATCAATGGACTACTCGTTAATTTTCTTTGAGTAATTTCACTATAATCTCAAGAGTTCAGTTTCAGGTTTTTAGTGGAGTAATACTGATGAAACTAATAAATTTGGCACATTAATCAAAGAGTTTAATTAATTGTCAAATTTATTGGAGCTTGGGTTAAAAGTCTATAGGTCCTCAATATCACCTCTGTAACACTATATTGGATTTTTACATAGAATAAATTATACATATTTAATTTGAAATTATTGAATTCTGAATTAATTATTTCACACTTGAATTATTAATGTGACATAGAAAAAATGTTCTCTGTGACACATAATGTAACGTGATAAATGTTATCACATTCAACTGAGCATTAGTTAATTAATTAATTGGTTAATTTTAAAATCTATTCTCAAATAAATGTGATTTATTTTTAAATTTAGATTTAGATATATATATATATATATATATGGTTTTAAACCAAATCTTTTATAATATATTAATACATACATATATATATATTAATATAACATATATATATATATATAAAAGGAAGGAAACGTGAAACTTAGAAACGTTTTCCTTATTATATATATATATATAAAGAATCACTTGTTCTGATTCGGTCAATCAAAAAAAAGAAAAAAGAAAAAAAGGGAAAGTTTACTCTACGTAAACTTTACTTATATATATATATGATACGGATCACATAGTCATTCGGCAAAGAAGAAAAAGAAAAAGAAAAGGGAAAGTAAAATTACTAATGGCTCATATATAAAAAGGAGAGATAACAATTATCTCAAGAGAATTATTCACGTAATTTTTACAAAATACTTAGAGAGAAAAACTGAGAGTTTTTCTTTAAAAAAAAAAAAAAGTCTGCTATCTCATGTGTTGAGTACATAGCAGATTCAAAAAAGTGTGAGAAAAATTCATTCTTACAGTTTGATGCCCACTCGTCTTTCCATTGGTGTGGAGGCCTGGGTTGGAAGATCGTGGTGTCAAAGAGAAAAGCTAGGATACCCTAATAGTCTTCAAAAAGGTTTGTAAAATTACCTAAAGCTTTCTATAATTAAAATTATATATCTATTCCCGATGAACAAAGTTTTCAAAAAAATTTTGTTTGTCAACGATCCGTTCCTTCTGCTGCGTTTCATATTTTAAGTCCAACAAATGGTATCAGAGTGGGTTATAGCATATATAATTTTAATTAAACATCATTTTATTTTGATAATATCATGTTTTTGATGCGTGTTTGTGGACACTTTGCATCTTTGTTAATTTTTATTCATGAGATGAATGGTTGTTTAATGAAGGATTTTTGGTCGTTAATTATATGGTCCTTTTGGATTAATAATTTTATTTTCAGCTTGATTAGATCAATCTGTGTAAACCCATAAAGGGATATAGGCTTTTTGTAATTTATTATTATTTTTTTCTTTTTTCTTTTTTTCTCTCCTCTCCTTCACTTGTTACACATGGAGCGATGAAGAAAAAGATGTCCATTGGATTTTTTGGCCCAGTTGAGAACTTTGGGCCTATCAAATTTCAAAGGTAATCCAGCAAATTGTTGCACAATAAACCACTTGATGAAGACTACAAAATTAGAGTAGGGAATTATGTATAAATTACAAAAAGACCCCTGTAATTTTTTTTTTATTTTTTTTTTGGTTGTAATTTTAATTATCCAAAAGTACCTAGTCAAAAATTCATTGTTTATTTTTATTTTTATTTTCATGTGATGATTGTGATAACATGTTTATGCATGATAACATGTCATATAGGAAAGTGCCCACTTATAGTTATTGTAACATGACATGCATACACTTAGCATATTATTTTTTATAAAAGAGTTTATAAAATGATTTAATATGTGTTAGCATTAATTTAATGAGATTAAATTAATTGAGTTGGTTTTATAGAATCTTAATTTATTAATCAACTAAATAATGTGAATTTAGTTTTAATAGTTAAGACTTGATAAAATTCACATAAATTCTAAGTTATCTAATTTTAAATTGTTTAATATTCGGTAACTTAAACAATTCATAATAAGTATAGATTTTTAGAAAATCTGGTAATTTATTTAAGTGTAAATAGAATGGGATTCTATTAACACATAATATAATCTAGTAATTAAAAATTGTTTTTATCTACTAGAATTATAAAACATATGATGTTTTATAAGATAAAACATATCTTTTACAATATAACCTACGGTCTCCACTATTAGTACAACACCGTGAGATTTAGGTGGCGCCTCGCAACGCTTTGATTTCGTCATCCCTACAGAGGGTGTCCATTTAAATCAATATCAAGGTTGGCTTCCTTGAGATAGGATTTTATAATGTATTTCAAAATTGACCTACCCTACGGCGACAATTTTGAGTTAAGTTGTTAAAATCCAAAATTGTGGGTTACACTCATAAAGACATAATTAAATTGTTAATTATATCTTGACCAAAATAAACAGTTATTAATAAATATAGAAAATATGAGATATTTTGAATATATTTATTAATCAAGAATGTCTCAATTCAATTCAAAAATAATTTGACCTACCCTACAACGGCACTTTATTTATTAAAATTGAATAATCGTGGAATTAGTAAAATATTTTTTGTACATCATGCATCACGTTTATTGTTCCAAAACATATATTTATGATGTTTATGCAACCATTTTAATTTTTGCTATTTTATTTATTTATTACAGCAACAATGTCTAATCCTATCATCGCTATTCTCTCAAATGAAAAATTAACCGAAGATAATTTTGTCAAGTGAAAGAGTAACATGAACATTGTACTAATTTGTGAAAGTTACAAGTTCGTCCTAACGGAGGAATATCCTCCAGAGCCTGCTACTAATGCTCCTCGTAATGTACGGGAAGCATATGATCGTTGGATCGAGGCGAACAATAAGGCCCGCTGTTTTCTTTTAGCTGGCATGTCTGACGTGCTTAGAATGAAGCACGAAAGCATGGAGACCGCTTATGAGATAATGCAGTCTCTGCAAGATATGTTTGGTAAACCTTCTGAAAAGGCACGCCACGAAGTCGTTAAGGCAGTAATGAATGCAAAAATGAAGGCAGGGATTTCGGTCATAGAACATGTTCTCAACATGGTTAACTATCTCCATGAGGCCGAGGTCAATGGGGCTATGATAGATGAAGTCACACAGGTGGAGATGATTTTGGAAACCCTCTCCCCTGCATTCCTTCAGTTCAAAAGCAACTATTTCATGAACAAGCTGAAATATAACACGACTGAGTTGCTTAATGAGCTTCAAACCTTCAAGTCTATTTCGAAAGAAAAGAAAAAAGAAGCTGAGGCAAATGTTGCAGAAGCTCAACCCTCCTCTTCTGCTCAAAAAAATAAGAAGAGGAAGGGGACTGAAGGAAGTGGTAAGTCTAAGAATGGAGGGCAACCTAAGAAGAACAAAAGCAACAACAACAAAAAGAGCTCAAACCAAAAGAAGCCTAAAGGAAAATGTTTCCATTGTGGCACTGTTGGGCACTGGAAGAGAAACTGCAAGAAGTATCTTCAGGAGCTCAAAGAAAGGAAGAACAACGATAAATCAGATTTACTCATTTTAGAAGCTTGTTTAGTCGAAGATGATACTTCACCTTGGATAATTGATTCAGGGGCAATTAACCATGTTTGTTCTTCTTTGCAGATGCTTAGTTCTTCAAGGGAGCTTGCCGACGGGGAACAAACGATGAGAGTGGAAACGGGAGAGGTTGTTTCGGCAAGAGCCGTGGGAGTTGTTAAACTTTATTTTAGAAATAAGTTTTTAATTTTGGACAATGTTTATTAAATTCCTTGTTTTCATAGAAATTTAATTTCTGTTTCTAGGTTGTTTGAACAAATGTTTAATGTTTCTTTTAATAATAATTATGTTAATATTTCTAGAAATGGTTTGAATATTTGTTCTGCGCATCTGGAAAATGGGCTTTACACTTTAAGGCCCAATGAAAAATCACTGCTCAACACCGAAATGTTCAAAGTTGAACAACCAAAATCCAAAAAGCAAAAGATTTCTTCTGATAATGATACATACCTATGGTACCTTAGATTAGGTCACGTTAACCTTGACAGAATTAACAGACTGGTAAAGACAGGTCCTTTAAAAGAGCTAAAAGTTAGTTTTCTACCAATTTATGAATCTTGTCTTGAAGGTAAAATGACTAAGAGGTCTTTCTCTGCAAAAGGCGAAAGGGCCAAGGAACCACTTAAGCTAATACATTCAGATGTCTGTGGTCCATTGAATGTACAAGCACGTGGTGGTTACGAATATTTCGTCACATTTATTGACGATTATTCAAGGTATGGTTACATATACCTAATGCAAAGGAAATCTAAAACTTTTGGAAAGTTCAAAGAATTTCAAGCAAAAGCTGAAAAGTAATTAGGAAAGACGGTGAAGAGTCTTCGACCTGATCGAGGAGGAGAATACCTTGGTACTGAATTCAAGGACTATATGATAGAACATGGTATTCTATCACAACTCATCGTACCTGGAACACCACAACAAAATGGTGTTACAGAGAGAAGAAATAGAACGTTGCTTGATATGGTGAGATCCATGCTCAACTACTTATCATTACCCACTTCACTTTGGGGATATGCACTACAAATTGTAGTATCTCTTCTAAACATAGTTCCATCTAAGTCTATTTCAAAAACACCTTTAGAGTTATGGAATGGTCGCAAACCTAGTATGCGACATATCCGTATATGGGGGTGTCCAACACATGTACTGAAAGGAAAGACCGGGAAGTTGGAACCACGTTTTGAAGTATGCTTATTTGTGGGATACCCAAAAGGAACGAGGGGAGGTTTGTTTTATAGTCCACAGGAAAAGAAAGTACTTGTATCGACAAATGCCACTTTTCTCGAGAATGATTATATGACAAACTATAAACCTCGTAGCAAAGTTGTACTTGAAGAGTTACTTTCTGATTAGATCAGACCGCAACCGACAACTGTTGTCGAAGGACAAAATGAGGAGACCACATCTCCCTATCAGAATATCATACCACCTCGACGTAGTGGGAGGTTTGTAGGCCACCTGCTCGCTACAAGGAACTTGGAGAAGCAAATGTTGCTATCTCTGATAATCGTGAAGAAGATCCATTAACATATCGTGATGCAATGGAAGTTTCTGAGAAGGAAAAATGGCTGGAGGCTATGAACCTTGAAATCGAGTCCATGTACTCAAATTCAGTCTGGGATCTTGTAGACCTACCTGAAGGGATAAAACCCATAGGGTGCAAATGGATTTACAAGAAGAAAAGAGGAGTGGATGGGAAAGTTGAGACTTTCAAAGCTAGGCTTATGGCAAAGGGTTATACCCAAAAAGAGGGAGTTGATTATGAAAAAACTTTCTTGCCCATAGCTATGCTTAAATCAATTCGAATTCATTTATCCATTGCTGCATGTCTTGATTATGAGATATGACAAATAGATGTTAAGACTGCCTTTTTGTATAGCTATCTTGAGTAAAGTATCTATATGGTGCAACCAAAAGGGTTTGTAGTCAAAGGTCAAAAGCAAAAAGTTTGCAAGTTGCAGAGGTCCATCTATGGACTCAAGCAAGCTTCAAGATCTTGGAACTTGAGATTTGATGAAGCGATCAAAATCTTATGGTTTCGATCAAAATATTGATGAACCTTGTGTTTACAAGTACATCAAAGATAAGAAGGTGGTCTTCTTGGTTCTTTATGTAGATGATATCCTACTCATTGGGAATGATGTAGGCGTATTATCTGATGTAAAGAAATGGCTCGCTAACAATTTCCAAATGAAAGATTTAGGAGAAGCAAGTTATGTTCTTAGAATCCAACTCATAAGAGATCGCATGAACAAACTGTTGGCGCTATCTCAGGCATCGTATATCGATAAGGTACTTATCAGATTTTCGATGCAAAACTCCAAGAAAGGTAATTTTCCTACACGTCATAGAGTTTATCTTTCAAAAAAGCAGTGTCCTAAGACACCTCAAGAGGAAGAAAATATGAGACGGGTACCCTATGCATCTATAGTAGGAAGTCTAATGTATGTCATGTTGTGTACAAGACCTGACATTTGCTATGCAGTGGGTATAGTCAGTCGGTATCAATCCAACCCAAGATTAGATCATTGGGTAGCGGTTAAACATATTCTCAAGTATCTTAGGAGAACGAGAAACTATATGCTAGTTTATTCTGGTGAGAATTTGATTCCCATTGGGTACACTGATTTTGATTTTCAATCAGACAAAGACACACATAAATCTACGTCTAGATCAGTGTTTACTTTTGGTGGTAGAGCCATAGTTTGGAGAAGCATCAAACAATCTTGTATTGTTGATTCAACTATGGAAGCAGAATATGTGGCTGCTTGTGAAGCAGCTAAAGAAGCTGTTTGGCTCCGTAAGTTTTTAAATGATTTAGAAGTAGTTCCAGGCATGGATAAACCACTCACACTGTATTGTGACAACAGTGGTGTAGTGGCGAATTCAAGAGAACCTAGAAGCCACAAAAGAGGAAAGCATATAGAAAGAAACTATCATTTGATTAGAAAGATAGTGCATCGAGGCGATGTAGAAGTTGTGAAGATAGCGTCAGAAAACAATCTTGCCGACCCTTTCACCAAGACGTTACCTGCAAAGAGCTTTGAAGGACACTTGGAAAGCTTAGGTCTTAGAGACATGTCTTACCTGCTTTAGGGCAAGTGGGAGATTGTTGGGTTTAATGCCTTAAAAGCTGTGACATTGTATATATTGTTAATAAATAAATAAAATGACATTTATTATTATTTTGGTTGATTATATGTATTATGAATACATTTATAAACATCAAGAAAATTCCATGATTATTTATGTGACTATAAATTTAGCATATAAGTGGTTTTTGCTTAGGGATAAAATTTATAGATAATAATCTAAATAGTCCGTAATAATTAATTAAAGTTTGGGATCTTTAATTAAAAATTACAAGTACAGTCCAATCTCATCTAAAATGAAATAGTCATTATTTGGACTATTAATGTAGAGACATTGGATTGGAGGTACTTTATATAATGAGATTATATAGGACTGGACCAGATAAATTATGAATCTCTAATAATGATCCGTTACAAATAGAGTATTCAAATTTATCACTATGATGATCATATATTTGACAATCTTAATCCTGAGTATTTATTAGACTCCTATTTATGACATTATGTTTTTTGACTTACATGGTAAGATTTATCTTAGTACAGATTATAACTTAGCATCTTAGAAACATAAAGTAATAAATAGCTGGGAATAATATTATACAGATATGGAATCCATTCCTTTCCTATGGAAGTTAGAGAAATAGTTCTCTTGAGTGATAATTCAAGGCTTGAACAATAGAGCGCTTGTTCATAATAAGATTATGAATTAATTGTTCATTAGAGAATTATTGGAACTCAATGATAAAGATATAATAAGAGAAGTGAACAGAAATTGAACATAACTCTTATTATGAACTATTTATGGAGGACTGACTTATATGTAATGATTATATCAATGGACTACTCACTAATTTTCTTTGAGTAATCTCACTATAATCTTAAGAGTTCAGTTTCAGGTTTTTAGTGGAGTAATACTGAAACTAATAAATTTGGCACATTAATCAAAGAGTTTAATTAATTGTCAAATTTATTGGAGCTTGGGTTAAAGGTCCATAGGTCCCCAATACCACCTCTGTAACACTATATTGGATTTTTGCATAGAATGAATTATACATGTTTAATTTGAAATTATTGAATTCTGAATTAATTATTTCACACTTGAATTATTAATGTGACATAGAAAAAATGTTCTCTGTGACACATAATGTAATGTGATAAATGTTATCATATTTAACTGAGCATTAGTTAATTAATTAATTGGTTAATTTTAAAATCTATTCTTAAGTAAATGTGATTTATTTTTGAATTTAGATTTAGATATATATATATATATATATGGTTTTAAACCAAATCTTTTTATATATATAAGATTCTATAATATATTAATATATATATATATTAATATAATATATATATATATAAAGAAGGAAACGTGAAACTTACATTTCACAGATTCCTTATTATATATATATATATATGTAAAGAATCACTTGTTGTGATTTGGTCAATCAAAAAAAAGGAAAAAAGAAAAAAAGGGAAAATTTATTTTACGTAAACTTTACTTATATATATATATGTGTGTGTGTGTGTCTGTGTGATACGGATCACATAGTCATTCGGGAAAGAAGAAAAAGAAAAAGAAAAGGGAAAGTAAAATTACTAATGGCTCAGATATAAAAAGGAGAGATAACAATTATTTCAAGAGAATTATTCACGTAATTTTTACAAAATCTAAAAAAAAAAAAAAAAAAGTCTGGTATCTCATGTGTTGAGTACATAGCAGATTCAAAAAAGTGTGAGAAAAATTCATTCTTGTAGTTTGACGCCCACTCGTCTTTCCATTAGTGTGGAGGCCTGGATTGGAAGATCGTGGTGTCAAAGAGGAAAGCTAGGATGCCCTGATAGTCTTCAAAAAGGTTTGTAAAATTACCTAAAGCTTTCTATAATTAAAATTATATATCTATTTCCGATGAACAAAGTTTTTAGAAAATTTTTGTTTGTCAACAATCCGTTCCTTCCGCTGCGTTTCATATTTTAAGTCCAACATTTTGAACATATGTTGTTCGTTTCCTAAGCATTGCATCATTTTGTGTCCTAAATGTCCGCAAATATTAGAATATAAACATGTTTACAATAATAAAATATATGACAAAGGACTTTAAACCTCGACAACAAGTCACTGTATATGGTTTCATAAAACTTCCAAAGCAAGCAAACATAAAGTCCTAAATAACATAACCACGGTTTCAACGTGTACATCTTTTCCAAAAACATTGCTTTGTTTTCCTCGAGAAGTAACTACAACTTAAGTAACAAAGCAGGCCAAAAAGCATCCAAAAGAAAGCTGTGTTACGATCTGCCGAAATACAATTACCATTGAGCAGAACAGACAAGCAGAACATCTAACCATGGGTGAAGCCATATGAAATTATGCTTCATAAGTATCTTTTGAGTCCAGGCTAAACAAGTCTAAATTAGCAAATAAACAAGTTGCAACATTGTGATCAATTTAAGATCCAACGTAATAGCTCCTATTGAACACCTACTAAAAGCCTTTTAAGGATTAACATTTTTAGCATTCTATGTATATGATCAGGCAAAAACCTTTTATTGGATCATTTCCTTGAGAAGCTTGAGAGTAACATCTATTCTTCCAACCTCCATGTAGCCTTCAACCAACGTGCAGTATGAAATAACATTTGGCGTAACACCCTTTGATGTCATATTTTCAAAGACCAGTTGTGCCTTGTCCATTACAGCTTGCAAACAATACCCCTTAATTAATATGTTAAAAGTTATCACGTCAGGCTCTTGACCACGTTGAATCATTTCAAGAAACAATTTTTGGGCCTTATCCATCATACCTCTTTCAGAAAAAGCATTCAAAAAACCATTCTGAGTTATAGCATCAGGTAAGATATCATGACCTACCATATAACCCAACAAACTCTTTGCCTTCTTCAATTGACCCGAGAGGTATAGTCCACTCAGTAAAGAGTCATAAGTGAAAATATTCGGAAGTAAATCTCTCCAAATCATTTGATTAAAAATTGCAAGCGCCTCCTGCGTCCTACCCTCTTTGCAAAGAGCATCCACTAGAATATTATATGTTATTACATCCGGAGAAATAGCTTGACCCTTCATTATCTCAGACAACTTGATGGCTTCACGCCATTGGCTTGCATGACACAATCCATGCAGTAAAGAGTTGTAGGTGATGATGTTCGGCTTTAGACCACAAACAGTTGTTGCTTCCATATGATTAAGGGCCTCCCTAGTCATACCATTTTTGCATAGAGCATCCAACATAGTGTTGCACAAAATAATATCAGGTGAGATGCCATGATGGATCATGTTTTGTAAGAATTGAGATGCTTCCTCCAATCAACCACACTTGCACAAAGATGAAATCAGAGAATTAAACGTGACGACTCCTGGTTGTACGCCTTTTCTAGTCATCACTTTAAATAGTGAAATTGCTTCTTGAGTTTTCCCCTCTTTGCAAATAGAATCAATTAAAGCAATATAAGTAATTGAAACCCCACTGTCAAGCATTTCTATTAGAAATTTCTTGGCTTCGTCCCTGCGACCGAATTTCCATAATCCATGAACCAAAGAGTTATAGCAAACAACATCTGGCAGAACACCTTTGTTGATCATATCTCGAAACAATTTCAAGGCCTCATCTATATGTCCCTCCTTACAGAGGCTGTCAATGATCGGACTGAAACAATGTTGATTGAGATTAATCCTCTCATCATTGCTCATTTTCCTAAGCAACTCAAGTGCCTTCCAAGTTTCCCCAACCTTACAAAACCTATTAATGACTGTTTCATAGGTGATTTCATTGTATGAGTGTTTCTTGTCTACTATTTCTAGGAGCAACTTCATTGCTGTTACGATCGAGCCTTCCTTGCAAAGCCCATGAAACAGAGTACTCAAAGTATAAGCATTTGGTTGAAGGTCACTTAATCATTCTTGCTAGGACAGAGAAACCTAACTTCACCCCCTCCAAACAGCAAAAGCATTTGACAACAATACTCAAAGTACCAACCTCAGGGCTTAAATCATCACAACACATCATCTCTCTGTACATAGAGACGACAGTGGAATGACAGTTATTAAACCAAAGCAAAATACAGAGAGAAGAAGAAGAATGAATGTTTTGAGAGAGAGTGAATCACGTTCTTCTCATTCATCTGTAGTTGGTTACACAAGTTGTATTTTATACAAGAGTTACTAAAGTAATGAATGAAAAATAATTAATTATAGGATATGAAACTAATTGGTTACCACGGGTAAACTAACAGAAACTGCTATGTAACTAACTAATCTAACTGAATTAACTAACTAGCTAACTCAAAAGTATTATTTATTGTAAAACTCCCCCTCAAGATGGACTGTAAATATACTTTATAGCCATCTTGGACAGTAAGGGAAACAAGGAAGAAGCAGGCAAGGCCTTGGTAAATAAATCAGCAAGTTGATATTGTGATCAGATGCGAAGCAATTTTATAAAGCCGGTATTGAGTTTGTCTCTAACAAAATGGTAATCGATCTCAATATGTTTTGTTCGTTCATGAAATGTGGGATTAGAAGCAATATGTATAGCTGCCTGATTATCACAAAAGAGGAGAGCTGGTGAACAGTTGGTAACTAAGAAATCTTTTAGCAGTTGTTGTAACCAAACTAGTTCACTAATTGTTGCAGCAAGGGCGCGACACTCAGCTTTGGCAGACGATCGAGCAATAGTGGTTTGCTTTTTGGCTTTCCAGGATAATAATGAATCACCGAGGAAAACACAAAAGCTTGTGGTTGACTTCCTAGAATCTGGACATGAACCCCAATCAGCATCTGAGAAGGCTTTCAACTGAAGAGAAGAGGAGGCTGAGAATAATAGACCCTGGCCAAGGTGTGATTCCAAGTATCTCAAGAGATGATGTACAGCCTGCAAATGTTGGACACATGGTTGAGCTAGGAATTGACTCAATTTATGGACAGCATAGGTGATATCTGGTCGAGAAAGTATCAGATGAGTCGTCGATATTGGGAAGAATCTGATAAAAGATCACCATCAGTGGCAATAAGTTTCAGATTAGGGTCCATGGGAACAAATGCAGGCTTGGAAGCAAGAAAACCAGTGTCTTCCAAAAGTTGCAAGATGTAGTGGCGCTAAGAAAGAATAATGCCTTGATGTGAACATGCAATTTTGATGCCAAGAAAATATTTCAGATTTCCCAAGTCTTTGAGTTTGAACTAACTATGGAGGACCCTTTTAACAGCATTAATAGTTTGAATTGAGGGACCTGTGATGATGATATCATCAACATAGACCAGTAATGCAACAAAGGACGAACCTGTTCCTTTTGTGAACAAAGAGTAATCTGATTTTGACTGAGTAAAACTAAATTGAATTACTGATGTTGAAAACTTGGCAGACGATTGCCTTGAGGCTTGTTTGAGGTCATATATTGATTATGAAGTCTGCAAACACGTTTCCCTTGAGCATGAGATGACTCCCCCTGAATGTTGTAACATAGAGGAAGGTCCATATAGACTTCTTCAAATAGGTCTCCATTAAAGAATGCATTATTGACATCCATTTGAATTAAATGCCAAGACTAATTTGCTGCTAATGCAAAGAGGACTTTCATAGTAACCAATTTAGTAACTAGGGAAAAAGTGTCTAGGAAATCCACACCTTCTTGCTGGGTGTATCCCTTGGCAACTAATCGGGCTTTATATCTATCTACGGAGTCGTTAAGTTTGTGTTTGACTTTGAAAAGCTATTCATAACCTATTGAATGTTTCCCTGGAGGTAAAGTTACAATGGACCAAGTGTTGTTGGCTTCCATAACATCAAGTTCAGCCTTCATAGCTTCCCTCCAATGTGGATATTTGACTGCCTGGTGGTATAATTGAGGTTCATAGTGTGATGAAACATTGAGGACATAGGTTTTATAGGATGGTGAGAGGGACTGATATGTGAGATAGTTAGTTAAGGGATATTGGATAGGTGGTGTGCGGTCTTTGGGCAAGTGAGGTAGTGAGAGGTTGCAATGAAATTCACTTAGGTAAGATGGTGGTTTGGTAATTCTAGATGACCTTTTGAGAGGATTGCTGGTATTTTATGATGAAGTGTTAGAAGAAAAAGGATTGGGAGATGGGGAAGGGGTGGATGATGGTATGGGTGGAATGTCTAGGTTGGAAGTAGGCAAGACTAGATCTGGAAAAGGATCTATTAGAGTTTTTAGGAATTACAAAATGGAATGGAAATACCTGTTCATGGAAAACTACATCCCTGGAGACAAATATCTGTTTGGTGTAAAGGTCAAGTAATTTGTAGCCTTTAATGCCTGAGGGCTTGCCAATGAAGCCACATGGTTTAGCCTGAGGTTGAAATTTAGTTCAATGAGCTGACAATGTAGAACCAAATGCCAAACAGCCAAAAACCCATAAGGATGAATAGTCTATATTAGACTTGTATAATAGCTCATATGGAGTTTTGTCATGAATAAGAAGGGAAAGGCTTCTGTTGATCAAAAAAGTGGCTGTTAGGATGCATTGAGTCCAATATTGAATAAGGATTATCGACTAAAAGTATAGTGCTCTAGGAACATTCAATAAGTGTTGATGTTTCTTTCAACCACAATTTTGTTGTGGTCTTTCCACACAGGCATATTGATGGAAGACACCTTTTTCTTTGAAATATGCATCAAATGCTAATTCATGAGCATTATTAGATCGGAAGGCTTTAATTTTGCAACTAAATTGAGTATCAATCATGTTAAAAAATTGTGGTATAACAGTTGCAACATCAGATTTTTGTTTGAGCAAGAACACCTAAGTGAACCTTGTACAATCATCAACCAATGTTAAAAATAACTATGGCCTGAATGAGAGATTACATGATAAGGTCCCCAAATGTCTGCATGAATCAAATCAAATGGTGATTGAGACATGTTATTGTGAGATACAAAAGAGAGTCTTTTTTGTTTAGCTAGAGGGCAAATGTAAAATGGTTCATGATGATCAGACTAAGTACTTTGGTAATGTAGTTGATTCTTTAAGAGATCCAATCTATGGAAGGATAGGTGACCAAGCCTGTGATGCCACGTTCTAGCAGAACCAGCATTGACAGTAGGCATAGAGGTGGAAGGCTGCAATGAAGTTGCATCAAGAATGCATAGATAGTCCACTTTATTACCCTTGCCAATCATCTGCTTGGAACTGATTTCTTGGATCATAAAATGATCAGGAAGAAAAACAATAGTGAGGGAGGAATCTATTGTTAAGGCACTAATAGAAAGCAGGATTAATTTGAATTGGGGAACATATAGAACATCCTTGAGAGCTAGGTTGGAGCTTAAGACAACATCACCAACATATTGAACAGAAATAGTGGTGTGATTAGGTAGAGTGACCATAGAATTTTGGACAAGTCTCATAGATACAAATGCTTTAGTAGTTGAGCATATATATTTTAAAGCACCTGAACCAGCAATCCAAAACTGCTGAGAAGAAAGCATAGGATTCATAGATACTAAAAAACAAGTACCTGCAAAATGGGATGTTGTGGGATTGCTATGTGATTCAACAGCCGTGGAGGTGACATTTAAATGGCTTGAAAGCATAATCAAGAATTGTTGGTACTGAGTAGGGTTAAGGTTTTGAATGAAATCATCAACATTGCTTTGGTTGTGACTTTCTGCAGTATTAGGGGAATGAGTGGCTTGATTAACTACAGCTACACGAGGATTAGTCGATGATGATCCTTTTTGACGTGGTTGGAAACCAGGGGGATATCTGTGAATCTTTTAGCACTTTTCAATAGTATGACCATGAAAGTTGCAGTGAGTACAGAAGGGACAATCTTTCTTGGAAGTTTTAGAGCCTCCAGGATTGGAACTTGGAACTTGAGAAGTACCTCCAGTGTGTTTGGATGTATCATTCTTGACAGCAAATGCCATAGTGGTGGGGGAATCAATGATTAATGGAACACCAATCGATCTCTGTCTTTCTTCTTGAGAGATTAGAGAAAACACTTGTTAACGGGTGGTAGGGGATCCATGAGCAAAAGCTGACCCCAGAACGTGAGCAAAGGAGTCATTGAGACCCATAAGAAATGCCATGATATACTCCATTTGATAGTAAGGATTGAGTTCCTTGACACCACCGCAAGTGCATTGACCACAAGTACAGGTAGGTCTAAAATTACTCAACTCCTCCCATAAGCTTTTCAAACAAGTAAAGTAGACACTGACAGAATGTTGATCTTGATGAAGGTTAACAAGATCACGACGCAGTTGAAAGATTCTCGAGCCATTGCGTTGTTGGAATCGATCTTTAAGATCAATCCAAATCTCACACTAGCACAAATTTCTTTGGAAATAAAGTTTAGGATCCAAGAAATGACGACATTGTTGTTGCAAATCCAAGAATTGAGAAGATTCAAATCTATACCTTGAGGTTTTGGGATGGATTCGTCAATGAAACCATGCTTGTTCTTCACGGACAAGGCAATAATCATGGTGCGGCTCCAAGATGCATAATTGTCACTTGTTACTTGCTACGAAACTAGCATAAGTAAGTCCAGGACCATCAGAATAGTGGAGGAAGTAGGGACTGAAGGGATCATCGGTAGCCGATTTGCTATTATTGACAACAGGATTGCCATGATTGGAAGGTCCCATGATTGTAGCCAGAGAGGAGACGATCGAAGAAGGAAGATGAAGCAAGATTAGGACCAAGATTGTGATCAAGATCAAGAGAATGCAGCAAAAAATACTACAGATACCATATTAAACCAAAGCAAAATACAAAGAGAAGAAGAAGAATGAATTTTTTGAGAGAGAGTGAATCACGTTCCTCTCATTCATCTATAGTTGGTTACACAAGTTGTATTTATATACAAGAGTTACTATAGTAATGAATGAAAAATAATTAATTATAGGATATGAAAACTAATTGGTTACCATGGGTAAACTAACAAGAACTGTTCTGTAACTAACTATTCTAACTGAATTAACTAACTAACTTGGAAGTATTATTTATTGTAAAAATAGTTTGTCTTGGATAGCGCACCAAACAATCGATTGAAAGTCCAAATAGAGGGAATGAATTGCAATTGAATCATGGAATTAAAGAAACCAAAAGCTTCTTCTACTCTTAGGTTTTCAGATTTATATCGTGTTTGGACAAATTTCTCCAAAAAAGCAGTAGAATTTTGACCACCACCACCACCACTACTACTAGGAGATGCGTAAAAACGAAAATGGGGTAAAGTGAAAATCCCAAAGAGAGAAACGATGGAAGAAATACCAGGAGCTTTTCTAAAGGTTGGCTTTGGGGTCTTCACCTTCGATTTTTTCTCGAAATCTCAGAACCAAAAGTTGAAGACTTAGGCAGTACGGACACCCAGTTGCCGAAGAATCAGGAATCAAATGGCGACCTCGAATGGATTGGAATTAGATTGGTTAGCTTTTTTACCACCTATTTAATATAAATAATTAAAATTAAACAAATGATAATTTATAAGTGATAACTTGAGTTTAACTAATAAACTTGAAAAGTTTATAAATATTAAACTTAATAAACTTAAATTTATTATTGATAAATAATTATTTGGCTGGTTTTAAAAAGTTATAATGATTTATTTTTTAAAAAAAATTATTTTTAAAAAGACCATTTTATGTTCTTATTTTCAAGACCATTTTACATTCTTATCTACATTCAGTCAGCTCTCCCTCCGCCAGTGTCCCTCTTGAGATCTCAAAAGCAAAAGCTGAGGATTTTCGTTTTTCTTTTTTTTTTTTTTTGGTTTTGAGGAGTTGAAGATTTTCGTTTTGTTTGTTTTATAAGCCCTTGGCACTATTTTTTCAGATTTATATCATTTTAATATCTAATTCTCTTCTCAGGAATTTTTCATGCTTTCTTTTATTATCTCAGTTAAGTTATTAATTTCTTTTTTTATTTTTCTAAAGAGCTTGGGGTTTTCCTATTTTCTTTTATTGGTCATTTTTTATTTTTTTGAATTTTTAGGATCTATATCTCGTAAAGTTACTATCCATTCGCTATCTCCAACACATTAAGGCAAATAACATACCCACTTAACTGTAACGGTCTTCCTTTTTTTATCCTCTTCTAAGTCAACAGTTTTTCCTTTTGTCAATTACATCATTCCTATAAATATCTTTACGTATATTTGAATTTGTCACCTGGTTTTGCTAAACATTGTGCTGGAGTTGTACTTAATTAAGGTGTTTGGGACAGTTATTTGAACCATCGGTTTGGCTTTAAAAATATAGCACATGAGAGTTTTACACCATAACTATTTGTTATAACATGTGAGAGTTTTACATTGTTCACAGTTTAAACCATTGTTTTAAGTTTTAATATTCCATTGCTGAAGTTCTTAAGAAAATAGAAGTACTTTTTCATCAGGCCTAGAAGCTATCAACTTGAACCCGCAGTTAGAAAAATAAATAAATAAATAAGTGATCTGGAATGATTCATAAGGAAGCAGAATGACTGCTTTACCAATAGTCGAGACGGTAAGATGTTTCGGCTTGTATTCTTGCTACAAATATATGAGAGTTAGCGTTCAGAGTGTTGACATATACTATGATGATGTATCACTTTGTGGTTTCTTGTTGCGTTGTGCACATTTGATTGTCTATATTTAAAATCTTTCTTTACCTTGATATTTATCATCATGCTTTCTGCTCTGTAGAAGCACCAAGCATGTAAAGGAATTGGAGGAGAAGAGCATACAGGGCCGCAGTTGTTGCTTGAGTCGAAAGCCTGTAGAGTCGTAGAAATTAATTTCAGGTCATGTAAAGAATTTGATAAGGAATAACACAGTCTAAGTAACCAATTTATTGGTCGCCATTTATGAAACCTCGCTTTGGTCCGTGTTAAGAACTCTGAAAGACCATTGGATTCTAAAATTCGCGCACCTTTCTTTCTTTCTTTCTTTTTTCTACACATCTTTCGCTTCTCTTTGCTTTTCTATCAACGATGGAAGGATGTTCGAGTGTGAATTCGACAAAATTAATCGAAGGTGTGCATTATGATCTCACATGATATCAGCTAGGGTAATCTAAAAGTTCATGGCTCATTCATAATTGTTCTAAAGTAAGGAAATCCAAAAAAAGAAATAAAAAATCTAGAAAAGTGGAGTTCCATATTTCGTTGCAAAGATAGAATACCAAAGAGCTGTATTGCATGCGTAAATTCAGGCAACAAGATCACGCTGAGCAGGATGGCCATTAAAGGCTGCATCAAAAGAAATGAGACTGCCGACATGGACGATTGACTGAAACCGAACATCAAGCCCTTCAATTCTAAACTCCTTAAACTCTCCACTTCCTGGATTAAAAGAGACCAAACATCTACCGTCATATTGAAGCAAAATCTGATATTCACCCTTTAAACTGCACACAACTCAGAAAATTTGTTTCCGACTTCCGTCCAAACTGAATCTTAAAGGAGGATGGGGTATTGTCAAGCCCTGTGGGACATAAGAAGGAATGACAAATTCTCTAGTCCAGGACTCCTTCACATTGTAGTTCTTCAAAACCCATATCTCATATTCCCAACCTCGACACGAGACCACAACCGAAAGACGATTATTTAAGGCCACAATATGCCTGATAAACTTGTTCCGATCTAAACCACTAGGTTGAGGAATGGCTTGGACTTCGTCAGTAGCCAAGTCAAACGAAATAATATCATGGCGACTTTCTTTTTCAACCCTGTCGGCCACTGAAGATTTCCAGTCACCAATACGTCTAACACCAGATAAGAAAGCCAAAAAGGTATTTGACCTACATATCTCCACTCAGTAGTGCCCAAAGTGAGGATATAAACCTAAGATTGTTTAAAGGCTGCCCTGGTAAAATTGTTTCCGTCTGTGTAATATACTATCTTTATTACTTTGTATTCCTTAGTCCTAAAATGGAATCCAAATCCAAAAATGAAATGATAAACTTGGACAACCTCTCGTATTCTCTTGTAAAAGGGTTGTATATGAAAAGTGGATCGTTACTTGGATGGCTATATAAATAGAGTAATCCATTACAAGAACCTACAACATCGTAGTGAGGTAATATAAACTCACTGGGAATGTCGGGAGTTCTTGTCAACGGTATGTCGTTGTCAGGGCTGCTTAAATCCACAACGTTGAGCTTGCTGATGGGATCCTCAGAGAAGCATACAAGGCATGGATCGTATTTAGTTGCGCACAAAAGATGCATTGCAATTGACAGTGGATGTCCTAACGGAGTGAGTGCCAAAGTTGGGGGACTAATTTGCATTGGACGAGAGAGGTTATGGGCAACCACGAGAGAATGTCAAAGAAGACATCATGAGGGAATGCTTCCATAGAGATGACCGGTTGAGCTTCGACTTTGCTTTGGTTTATGTTGTTTTCTTTGTCACCATTTGATTCCATGAAGTGAAGACATTAGTTAAGATGTTTTGAAGCAATGTGGACGGAAAAGATAGTGTAAGATTGGAAAAGGAACAAGCTGCTTGCTTGGTAAGGAGGCTATCTATCATCTCCCAGATCTAATATCATACTGGACTGCCTTGAATAGCCATGTAGTGGATAAAGCAAGAAAAGTATTTCGATCCTCTACTTATTAACGATGTAAACAATGGTTCAAAAACAAAGAAAAATTTACTTAATCTTTTATTGTAGCTACGTGTTAATTCATAAATTGTAGTCTTGTTTCTCATTTTAAATATCATCTTTTTTTTTTTTTTGAGGGTAAGAACTCCTTTTTATTCTTTAAAAAAAAAAAAAATCCTTGGGGCTTTTCTATAGACCTAATGCGTGGACCTCTTTCCACATTGTTTTTTTCTCTTGCCTACACCAAAAATTGATCAAAGTGGGATAATTTCTACGCTATCCCTGTCATGAATTGTTAAAATACAATGTGTACCACATCAGTTTAGGGGACAAGGATAGAAAAACAAACAATATTATTCCTCACCAACTGTTGGTGATGCATCCCACAAGTGTAAATAGCATTTTTCAAAGCAAAAAGGGTACAAAGCGGTGCAACTACGAATAGCAAGAGATTGTTAACTCAATTTTGTCTACTTGAGGAAACAATTAGAGGTGACAAAGGAGCAAAAGAAAATTTTCAAAAACTGGACGAGTCTCACGATGGCCTTATATTCCTGTGCAGTACTTAATTCAACCAAAATTTTTCTTCCTTTCATGTCAACATTCTCCATACCGCAATTGGATTGTTATTGCGGTTGTCAACCAAAAACCACAATACCTAATTTGAACTAAGAAAATTACAAAAACATATGTACACGTACATCTATTCATAGCTGCTGTTGGTCCCCCACATTACCTACAACTTCTAGTCATTATGTTATGCCGAAAGAGCACTAATATGTTGTCCTTGGCTTTCATCTTGTACTGTCGAAGTTCTAAGAAACAACTCTATTTCTCTCAACAGACTTTTATTCCCAAAATGTAAGTCAACAAAATCACTATCTTGAGATGACTTTAACATCAAGAAAATGAGATACTCACGAACTTCACCCAAATCACCCGACATGGTGACCGCCTTCTTTATGTGCTCATCGTGACTATCACCTTTGGCGTTATCAGTGTATAAATGTTTTCTGCATGCCTGCAATATTTTAAAAAAAAATGGAATTGTGTTTCTTATAAATTAGTCAACTTAAAAAGCTACCAAAATTATGATTATATGTGACTGAATGGTCTGGCATAAAAGAAAACATGGCAACCAATGATCGTTAAATCTCACCCAAACAGAGATAAAATCATCTATTATTGGCTTTAAGCCGTCAAATGCACCCAAGGGCAGAAAATTTTTTTATTCTATGTTATGTTTTCCCTTTGTAAGAGTAACAAAGACCAAACAAAAGCATCATAAAAGGTAAGAGTGTCACCTGAAGGACCTGATGTAAACGTGCAATCTGTTCTGTCTTCAGGAACCCACAGTTCAGCAGCTCTCGGAATAGAACTACAATCTCCAAAGTTACATTACTGGTTGTAAGGTTTTCAATTATGCCAGATATGCAGGGATCATCAAACACAGACCTCATCCAGCGAGGAAGATTCTCCAGTTTGAGCAATGCAAGAGCTACATAAATTGCAGGATTGTGATTACTAATGAAGGCTTTGGATGCTAAAGATGGAATTGATAAAGACATTGCAAGCTCTTCTACAATCAGCCTACTCCAGTTGTTCTTTCCAATCACACTTGCATCCTCCGAATCCAGCATTTCATGCCCAAAAATCATCAATAGACAAAGGCTGCAATTCACAGCCACCCTTTGGTCACTGTAGAAAACCAATCCCTCTAATACTGTTATTACAGACATTAAGTACTCAACTGTGCACTTAGCTCCTCGCTTTCTGTATTTCTCTGGTGCGCTATTTCGGCAAATAACTCCAGCAAACAGTGTGAAGCAATGAGCTTGACCTGAGGAGAACCAAAATACATTAATCTGCACAAGTCATGGCAAGAAATTCCAAGCAAGGAAAGTGGCTGTGTTCTATCTGGAGGATCAAAGAAACTCTGCCAATCCAGACTCCCTGGTAGAACAGCACGCAAACTAGAGAAAGAAGTCATGCATCAAATAGTTAGTACCACATTAATGAATTAAGAACTTATAGCAACCTTTTAACTTAAAAAGTTACCGTAGTACCAACCTTTTTAAAGAGAAGTAATTTAGTAAAAGCACAGATTCTAAACGCTGCCCATAGCTTGTTCCCTCATCATGGTCAGCAAGAGCAGGCCCATTTCCGCATGCTTTGTGAATCATGCTGTCGATTATTGAGACCACAGAAGAATTGAAAAGAATAGTTTTTGCAGCTTCCATGAGTGCCTTGGAGGTAGAGTGGTTCAAAGCCAAGGAAAGAATGCCAATGACTAAAACATTATCATGATTCCATCTGCTCCCAGGTTCTGTGGTGATAAAGTACTCCATCAACTGCCAAAAGAAAAAGAAGAAAATTTGATTATCTGATGGTTGCCTAAAACTGCAAGCAAAATGGGTTTAACAAAAATAGTTTTCCACCTTTGTAATCAACTGCTACCCATATTTCGTCGTCAGAAAGAGTTTCAGGGTTCGCTGAAGATAGTAAATTAAAAATCAAAACTAACAAGGGTGTCAATGTCTGTGATGTTAATGTGTGTATCCTCTCATTGAAAAAAGTATGGATCGCATTCCCGATACCATTCAAGCATAGTTCGTCTGAAGCAGCTGGAGAAATGCCAACAATTGCTGTCACAAGACTTAACAAAGAAATTACATCACTCTCTCGAACTTCTTCCTTGACGAGCTTTGTCCATAGGCAAACAAGTATTCTTGCCCCATAGTTATCTCCTGAGCCTACTAGCTCTGCAACTGATTGTACACTTATAGTATGCCTATTTTTTTCGGGGAATGTGGTGCCAGAAATAAATGAGATATTACTTCTGCAAAGTTTCAGAATCTGATCAGAAAGTGGCTCACTAAATTTCTCTTGCTGGAACAACCATTTCAACGATATAGGATGAATTCTTGCCGAAACTAAATCCCATTCATTGCCATTAACTAGGTGGAATAGGATCCTGTCAGCTTCTGGACTGTATGGGATTTGGTAGCTCACCTTGGCAAGGCCCCTATAAACACCATAAACATACAGAAGTCTCATCACTGAAGATGAATCAGTGGTCCGCTGTCGGAAATCAATACCATTGACAAGAATATATTCTTCCAGAGAAGCTAAAACAAGCTTATCATCTGCAAGCCTGGGAGAGTAGTTAAAGATCAGATGAGGGACAGATGCCGATTGTAAAGTAGTTGAGGATGAGATAGGGGATACATGCCAATGGTAATTGCACTCTAATAAAGACACAGGTTCAATTACCTTTCATCATATAAAGAACTAGTGTATAAGATTGTCAAAATGGCTGATTGAGAATAAGACAACTCCAAATTGTAGGAGCTCTTTTGCCCAAGTAGAAAGAGTAAATCAATCGGGGTCCAATGGCAGACTTAAAGCAGCATCTCTAATGGATTGGCCAGAATCGTCTCCAAGGATAACATCCACTAGCGAGCTGAGTATCATATATACCTTCCACTTCATCTTATCCGTGGGAAATAAGCCCAAACATCCAAAGCAAAGAGTGAACCAAGAGGAAGAAACCAGATTCTCTGCAAATTGTATAGTTTGTGTGTCAGAATCCCAAAGCAGTATTGAATGGAAAGTTTCCAGTATCCCCAGGACAGTTTCCTCTTCTATTTCCTTGAAGAAAGTTATAAACCAAGGTAACAAATGTATTGCACATATATCCTTAACAGCATTCCGTAGTTCTTCATTACTGGAGTTGGCAGAGTTTTCTTCATGGGTGTAGGCATAAACCTCCTTAAGCAAGGGCAGAGAATGCAAAAGTTGACTGGAATTTTTTTCGGAGACACTGAGACAAGACAATACAGCATGTTGTGATGCTTCTTTAATTGATATTTCCATACTCAATGTCCCATGAGAAGATGGAGATCTTAAAAGAGAGACAAAGACTGACAAAGCCATCATAAATGTCTCTGGGAGCATGCCCATCTCTCCTTTGGCATGCTTTTCAAGCATCCTTGTCAAGACAATCAATAGCTGCTCTACTTGAGAGGGAGATGGTACTCCAGGACAATCAGCAACACAATCCAAGATGAGCTTTAGTGTCTGAACTTGAACTGGATGAAAAGGTATTTCAGCTACGTACTGTAGTACTGGAATCAGGGTTGTAAAACCAACGACAAGCCTCTGTTTGAATCCCTGCTTAGCTATAGATAAAAGATCAAGTACCTGGAGGCAAGAGCTGACTAATGGATCCTTACACTCTGTTCATCAATGAAGTTTATTAGCTAAAACTACATTTTGCATATAGAGAACATTATGCAGGACTAAGCTAAATAAATTCTGAGGCTCAAATGTTAGAGAAATTTATCACACTTTGCAGGAATTCATGAGATAATGGTTACGTTTATGATTTCAAAGCAACCAGTAATAAAACAACTGAGGGAAGCAGTAGGAAACAGTGCAATTTTTCCTATGAAACCACTCATTTTGATCAGCATGGGCGTCAAACGCAACAGAGTTTCCTGATAATTGGCTATGCACAAATACCAGTCAAATTTGCACGCTTAAACCAAACATAGTGTTTGTTATTTACTACGGTCAAGCAATTTATCTCACCTGACAACCTTAGTATTTCAAACACATAATCCGCAATATTTTCTTCAACCAGAACTTGGATCTCTTTGCTTGAAGTACCTTCCCAAGTCAAGTAATAAAACAACAAATTTACTGTACTGAATTGGACTTGGCTATCTGTTGACAGTAGTGAACCTTTGATGGCCTCAGCAAATAAGATGTTCAAAGGAGATCCATCTATTCCATCCTCTGTTTCTTGCATTAAGCTATTGGATTCATAGGAATACGTGCTATTGCTAATAGTGTTGACTGAATATGCATTTCCAAAGAACCCCCTCTGTGCCAATACTGTCAAAAGTGCTGAACAAGTAAAATTGAGAATTTCAGTTGTCAGAAGATAGGAATGATAAAAAGGGCAATGATATGATGAGCTGGGTTATAAGTTAAAGGTTGTCATAAAATTTTGTTGTATCCTTACACAAGATAAAACATTGTAAATGAATAACCTAGTGTTGCGAAAAACAACACGCTGGAATGATTACAAAACTCTTAAATCTCCATAAATTAGTCCTCTCATTCTGAGTAAGAAATGAGCTCTAAGCTGTGGAAGTAAAAGTGTATGGAATTTTAGATGTAAAGTCAGGGGATAAACTAGCTATATGATGGGAAATAACTAAGTTAGGAGAGATTCATCAAAAAACTCACGAACAAAAAAAATTGAAACTAAAAATACAGAATAAGTTGATAACAAACCTACACAATTCAACCGGACATCATCACTTTGGGTCTTAACAAGGGCTTCCATTGACAAATGCAACATCTTATAACGAAAGGTGGGTAAAATATCAGTTCCATCACCATCCTCGGATGAGTAGTGGAGAAGAGACAATTTGTACAGAACAAAAAGAATCTCTCCACGGATGTCATCTCTGTAATTGGAGTGAAAAAGAAAGAAGAGGAATTTTAGATAGAAATAATGATTTAGCAAACAACAAAACAAACAAAAAATGACAGTTTTTTGACTTCTTGATGAGCTTAAGGCCTTACTTAGGCAATTGCAGACCTCCAACAAGATTTGAAATGAGACCATACTTATCCTTGATGTGAGCATAAGGATTATCCTTCTGATATTTTAAGAGAATGCCTAAGCAGTGAAGCTGCACTTTCAAATATCCAAAAAAATAAATAAATAAATAATATGCTTCAGTAAATTAGATCACCAACTCTTAGAACAAGCAGTACAAGCGCCAGACCGATTGATTCAAACTATTTTTCCTGTGCTTTGATAAATTAACAAATTGCATTTCTAGTTGATTCTCGAGAAAAAAGAAAACCAGAAAAAAAAAATTGTAATATTGATTAAACACAAAATATGGCAGAATTACCAGTTGCATTACCTCCAATCTGTTGCAATTCTAATAAATTTAGAGGAAAACTAAACGAAAATTTTATCTACGAAATTAAATAAAATTTCCAATGGCATTCAAAATCCAAATCGAAGATACTCATTACTTTTCGTTTCCATTGTCCAGCAACAAATCAAAACATCAAACGGTAAAATATGACAAAATTCTCAGAAATAAAGTTCAGAATGCAAGAAACAGAAAAAAATTACCATGTAGACCTGACGGCAACTCCATGCCAAGGCACCGGAAGAAAGCAAATCGGAAACCCTAGCGATGAAGTTTCCATGAACAAAGGAATCCGCGGTCGCGCAGAGAACAGATACGAGGTCCAGAATTTGGCGAGCGATCGGCTCGTCGTCGAAGGAGGAGAGGGCGCGGACGAGAGGAGAGACGAGGAGGAGAGGGTGGAAGGTGAGGAGGGAGCGGAGGAACTGAGGCTGAGAGAGAGCTTGCGAGAGCTGAGAGAGAGCGTAGGAGACATGAAGAGTGGGGGAGAGAGGATCAGAGATGAGATTTGAGAAGCAGAGGAGGCAGATGGAACCGCCTTCTCGGGTGCGGAGGATGAGAGTGGACCTGTGACCTTGAGAGCAGGTCGTTAATGGCGGTTCGCTGGAGACGGAGTCTTGTAGCTCTTCGTCGTCGTCGTCGTCGTCGTCGTCGTTTTCGTGTGGTTCGTAGTAGTCTGGAAGCTCCTCTGTGTCGTAGAAGTACATCGTCTCCTTTGATCGGAATCGAGAAAGCGCGCGCAAGAAAGAAAAATAGAAGCAAAGGAAATTTTTTAATTTCAGCGCGTAAACCCCATCGGTTTTTTTTTTATTTTTTTATAGTGCAGTACGGAAAACGTTGAGTGTGCCTTTTCCTCAGCATGGGGGAACAGCAAAATTTTAAAAAATTTTTTTAGTAAAAAGCGAGTTTTAAAAATATTAATTGTAAATAATATATTTATTGCTTAAGTAATTTATTTACGATATAAATAAAAATTATTTACGCTGTAAATATTAAAATAGATAAATTATTTATATTTTAATTTTTTTTATAAATAAAAATTATTTACATAAAAAATAAAAGTGTAAATAAATTTTTTATGCTATAAAATTTGATATTCACTACAAATGTTATCAAAATCTAATATTTCTTGCAATTAGTTTTGAAAAAAAGAACATATATTACAATTTCACCTTTGGTCTTTTCGCCTAAGGCCTCTTTAAAAATAACTAGTTTAGTTATGTGCAATGTATATATATTTGTAATTGAAGCTTTTATTACATAAATTATGAATAAAAGACTCAATTAAAGAAAAACATTGTTTAGAGATTTTAAAAAAAAAGCACAAATAACTTTTGAAATATGCGTTAATTTTATTTTGACAAAACTATTTCGAAATTTATAAAATATACAATTTAGATCTCTTAGTTAATAAAGATTATTTTTAGACGAAATTTAATATAGGTATAACGGGTAGGGTTTTACAAGGAGTAAAATAGTAAAGGAAGTAAATAGAGTTAAAAAACATAATTTTTAAAAAGAGGAACAAATTTGGCTCGGTAAGACAATTTATTTTTTTTTAATTTCAAATACATATTTTTAAGGATTTTTTCCAATATCGTTTTTTATTGCTTTATCTTTTTCAAAACTCTCATGTGTTATTGTTGCATTTGATTTTGTTTTAAAATTGATAACTGATTAATTACAAAATCAGAGTTGTATTTTTTATTAACCAAGTAATTTTTTTATTGAGTCCTTCAATCCTAATAAATTAAACTAAAAATATTGTGACATACACATAAAATTTTGACTATGAAAGTAATGAAAGAAATTAACCACAATGTAAGTTAAAATTGGTCACAAATAATGAGATAATTCAAGGGAAAAAGTTGATATTGTAGGCTTAAGAATTCTATGAGAGAGACCAATAAAGTTGAAATAGTGAGAAAATGAAAGATGAAGCAAAAGAAAAAAGCTAGGAGAATATTTGGGGTAAGAAGCCATAGTAGATAAATGGACAAAAAAAGAAAAATAAAGTAAAACATCACAAAAGAAAGAAAAGAAAAAAAAAAGGTAAAGTAATGAATATAAGAGAAAATGGAAAAAAAAAATAGACTTTAAAGAAAAAAATAAACAAAGACTATGGTAAAACACCAAAAAAAAGTAAGAAAGAAAGAGAAAAAAATAAAATATCAAAAATTAAAGGAAAAAATAAAATATCATTTTGTAAGAGAAAAAGATAGAGTTTTTTTAAAAAAAAAGAAAGAAAAACACCAAAATAATGGAGTTAAAAAAAATTCCAGTATGAGACTAATCAATCTCCTAAAAAAGTCAAAAAAAAAAAGGAGAAATGGTGAGAAAAAACAAAAATGAAGTATTGATGATGTAAACTAAAAAAGGAGGGAGACAAAAAAAAAAAAGAGAGAGAGAGAGAGAGATAAGAAAGGCAAAAAAATTAAAAAAGAAAAGAAAGGCAAAAGGGGGGTTTTATGAAGGCTAAAACTGGTCATTTTGAAAGACCAAAAAATGAATAGTGCATAAGAGATGCACTCTTTTATTATAATTTAAGGATATTAGACACATCAAGGTAATTTGGGTCGTGTTCATGTCAACCTAAATTTTCATGTTGAGTTTAAGTCAACCTATGTCTCATCCATATAATGAAAAGGTTACTGATATTCGTATTGTTATAACTAATATAAGCAATATAAGTATTGCTTTACTTATTTAATTTGCTTTTTAATATTCTACTTTGTGAATTTAGGCCACAAATAATATATTTTTTATTTTATTTGAAGTAACTTTGTTAGATTTATTCTTTTAAAATTGTTTGTCTATATTTTTTATATTTTTTTAATTAAAAAATATAAGTATTGCTTTACTTATTATTTGTAACTTTTATTTTATAAGTAACTTTTATTAAAAAATATATTGCTTTACTTATTATTTGCTTTACTTATTAAAAAATATAAGTAACTTTTATTTTATATTTGTCAATATAAGTATTGCTTTACTTATTTAATTTGCTTTTTAATATTCTACTTTGTGAATTTAGGCCACAAATAATATATTTTTTATTTTATTTGAAGTAACTTTGTTAGATTTATTCTTTTAAAATTGTTTGTCTATATTTTTTATATTTTTTAATTAAAAATTAATAAATCAAGTTGATTTCGTATCAATCATGTCATCGAGCTAGGTTGATTTCGAGTCATGTTCTTGCATTGAACCCAAATTGCCACTCTTAAGACACACTATGATCTCAATTTAAAAAATGATCTCAATTCTTTTTTATATAGAATTAAGTCCTAATCTTTTGAGAGCACTAAAAAATGCTTAAACTCAGGGTTTTCTTTCCTTACTTTGCCTAAGTGTGTCGCTAGGGGTGTTCTTCGGTTCAGTTTCGTCGGTTTTGGTCGGTTTGGTTACCGAACCGCAACTTTCGGTTTTTAGAATTGCAAAACCGAAACCACACCGCATACCAAGAGTATTTGGTCTGTTAACCGACCGTTCATGGACGGTTTTGTTTGGTTCAGTTCGGTTCGGTTTGGTTTGGTTTTGTGAAAAGGTTATCTAATGGTATACAAGAAGCGTAATATCAGTTTTACCACATTTTATTTTATTTCTTTATTAAAGAATTGCTAAAATAGTGCAATGTATTGTGTATTATTTAGGTTCTTTTTGAAATGGTGCTAAAAAAATACTATAACCGAACCAAAATAAGCTAAAAATATATTATTTAGCTTTGGAGTAGAATAGGCATTCGGTTTTGGTTTGGTTCGGTTTGGTTTATAAGAAGTCAAAACCAAAACTGAACCGCTCACAATAGATTCGGTTCGGTTAACCGAACCGAACTTATTCAGTTTTCATGAAACTGATTTTTTCGGTCTTTCCTCGGACGGTTTTGGTCGGTTTCGGTTTTTTGGCTTTTTTGTACAGTCCTATGTGTCGCCGCTTTAAGAGTGGGCAAAGGTCAAAGTCCAGCATTGCCCTAGGCTGGTTCCCAAACTCCTAGCCCCCAAATGCATGGCCAAACAACACAGATTAGGGGTTCCAGTGATGACAAGTTTTTGCCATAGTTTAGAGGGAGAACGTGGAATAAGCGAGATGGCTCCGTTCATGGGTTGGGCTACTTTCTCTGGACATGGTCAGAGGTGGCCTGACTACAAGTTTGGGAGCAAGTGGAGAGGTGGTGTCTCTTTTCACGGAGGTGGAAGCATGCCAACAGTTGTTTTGTTGGGCTTCATGGAAGCTTGGGCCTTCCTTGGTGGGGTGGCAGAGTTGCGATGGTGATGGCCTCTTTCATGGGCAAAGAAGGGCAATAGTGGCTCTTTCCTTTATGTCGGTGGCTTGACTCTATTCTAGTTCCTCTCAGCCTATAGGCAAATCTAAGGGTTTTTCTTCCTTTTTCAGTGATAACCGATTTATCATTGGAGTCTTCAAAGTAGTGGTTTGGATCCCATCTGTTTTTTTTATTTTTTGTGTTTGTAAAATAAAATCGATAGTGTTTACATAGTTTTTTTTTGTTTTTGTTTTTACTGTTTTGTTGGATTTCTGTTGTAATAGCAGAGGTGTTTTCTCCACTCTATAAAGTTGTATTTTAGTCTAGACTGTAAGTTAGTGTACTTTGTAGTGCTGTGATCGGCCTTAATGCTATTAGCTTCTTGATCAAGCTTACTCAGAGTTGGCCACAGTCTATAAAAGTGTGTTTGAAAGAGCCTTTTGTGTGCTCGATCAATTGTGTGCCTTTTTGTTTTCCTTTTAGTGGAATTTGGTACATGTTTAACCCCCATTGAGTTCAATATAATCTACTAGTGGTTCTGGTTTGTAACCAGGGTTGAGTCACTATATGTGTCATGTTAGTTTGTATTTGAATCAGCGCTTGTACTACCTTAAAACGCAAATACCATTTTTAAAAAAGAAAATCCTAACTCTTATATACTAAAAATTTGTCATAAATACAACTCAGTATCACGTATGTTAATAAAACAATTTGAGACTACATATGATGTCGTCCTTGGACTTTGTTTGAACTTGGATCTTATTGTTTTTAGGTGATCGTTCACCCCCTCAAATTACATAAAGCCTAAAAAAATCTCTTTCATCCACATATGTTTGCAAAACTAAGAAAATGACTGGCGTGGTGTTGTTGCTCCAAAAATAATAATAAT
Organism: Artocarpus heterophyllus; assembly: GCA_025403435.1. Lineage (NCBI taxonomy): Eukaryota > Viridiplantae > Streptophyta > Magnoliopsida > Rosales > Moraceae > Artocarpus > Artocarpus heterophyllus. Next base: position 21,749,614 of record CM046341.1, read on the forward strand.
TAAGTATCAAAAGAAAAACCTTGATTTTGTCTTTACTTAACATGTATAAAAGTGAGAAGACGCCTTTTTGATCATCCCTCCAATTATTGTTAGTCACTTAATCTATTTTCTTTCTTCTTTCTTAATTTTTTTTTTACCCTTTTCTTTCTTTTGCTTTCTTTTTTTTTTTTCTTTTTGTTGCTTTATCTTCATTAGTTTTTAAGAAATGATTATTTTGGGGGGCCTTAGAGGCTAATTTATTGTCCAAGCAAAGCATTGGATTTGCCAAAACAGTAAGGGTAACAATTTTTATAAACAAAGTTTTGTAAAATTTTGAGATGACTAAATTGCAAAGATTTGTAAAAATTCGACAGAACTAAAAAATGGCAAAAAAACTCTACTATGGTGTTAGAATTTCAAGAAATTAAAAATGAAAGGTATAGAACTCATCAAAACTATTAAATTTCATAAACGGTTCACAAAAATTCTACACGGTTTGTGAGTTATGAATTTTACGAGATTTTATCACAAAATTTCAAAACTGTAATAAAGGAAAAACGTTTTCAAATTTACTGATGAGGCTACACTATCTCGTGCCTAAGGTGCGTTGGGCTTGAAGAAGCCCGCTATTTAATGAAGGAAATCCACAGAGGGCTATACGGCAACCATGTAGGGGTGATCCTTGGCTCAAAAGTGTCTTCGATAGGGTTACTACTAGCCGACTACAGAGCAAGACTACAAGAACTTTACGCGAAAATGCCTCAAGTGCCGGCAGTTTGCTAAGGCAATAGGGTAGCTGTCTTACCTCGGTCACTTCTACCTAGCCTTTTGCCAAATGGGCCATTAATCTGATTGGACCACTTCCCCAAGCTCGGTCACAATACAAGTATTGCATCGTGACCATCAACTAGTTCATGAAGTGGGTGGAAGTTAAGCCATGTACTAGCATGACTGAGGCAAAGTGCACCAACTTTATATGGAAAAACATCATTTGTCGGTTTGGAATTCCACATACCATTGTAACTGACAATGCCAAACAATTTGAGTCATCAAGCCTTCTCTACTGTGCGAGTAGCTTGGTATCAAAAAGGTCTTCTCCTCTCCCTGCTACCCTCAGAGCAATGGGCAGGTTGAAGCTGTCAACAAAACTATCAAGGACAACCTGAACAAAAAAACTCAAGGACCTTAAAGACGCATGGATTGACGAGCTCCCAAAAGTATTCTTGACGTATCGGACAACAACACGGACTGCCACAGGGAAGACTCCATTCTCCCTCGTCTATGGGGTCGAAGTAGTTATCGTGACAAAGGTTGGCCTGCTGAGCTTTAGGATCGAACAATACAATGAGATCCAAAATGCCGAGGTCATGATGTTTGAGCTCGATTTGCTCGAGGAGAAAAGAGACTGGGTAGTAATTCGCACTGTAGCAAGGAATCAAGTGATTGCTCAGTATTATAACAAGCAGGTCCAACCGAGGAGCTTTAAAGTTAGTGACTTGGTGCTAAAGAAGGTCAACATTCAACAGCCCAGGCTTGGGTCATTTGGGCTGAAGTGGGATGGACCGTATAGAGTGGTCGAAATCATGCGACCCGGCACCTATAAGCTATCCGACATGGAAGGAAATGTGCTCGGTCATCCTTGGAACGCCGAACACTTGAAGAAATTCTTTTGCTGACAAAGTCATAACACCTTTTTTGACCTCTAACTACATTCTTTTGTAACTAGGCTTGCTAAGCAGGACTAAGATGTAAAAAAGAAATATTAATGAAAATACATATTCTACACAATTCCTCTGAGCAATCTGTGTTAAGAAAGACATAACTCCCAAAGAGAGGGACCCTAATTCCATTATGGGGGACCCGATTACAACTTTCGAAGAGGAAGAGTCATCCTAACTAATCGGACTGTGGGGCTAGTCAGCATGAGACTGACCAAGGTCCATTACCATGAGGATGCCCTAGCCAAGAATCGCCTTGACATGGTGATGGTCCCAAGAACATAACTCCCAACCATAATTAGATTTGTAAAAGTTCAAATGAACTTAAACAAGCCTAAGGGGGGCTACAGGGTGTTAGACATGTATACCCTAAGGAGTAAAAATGTAATAAGTTTTTGGAGACATTTTTATCAATAAAGAATTTATTTACCAAATCTTGTCCTCTTTACGTTCATATTTGTTGAATGTATGTTAAGCAAACAATAGTTTGAGACTATCGGTCTAAACCTTAAGAATTGGGCATATGATGGATGGATTATGTGGAAGATACGATTCTTAAAGTGATGGTCTAAATCATACGATCCGTAATTGAGGGAATAAAGTTGGGCACTTTATTCATGCAAAGATTGTTATGTTGTCTATATCCTTTTAGGGAGATGGTTTGTCTTGACCATCAGAGGTAGACTCTGTGAATAGAAACATTGGCACGTTGTCATAGGTGACGATGTGTTGGATCGGGACATAAAGTGAATTGATTTGGATTAAAAATTCTGTCTCGATAAATCGATTCACTTTAGACAATCATTTGTATTGTATCTTAATCCTGAGATGAATAGTGGGCCCGTTGTCTTGACTTGTGTTTTTTGATGTACCAAAGGGTGACACCCACATCTTAATAGCAGTATGCATGCTGGTACGTTGAAGGCATGACTCTTGATGCCGTAGACTTGTTATTCATACATATGGAATCCATAGCTCCTCTTTAGGAGTAATGATATCCTCTTATATGCGTTATCCTATAATTGAAAAACTGAAGCGCTCAACCATTTGGATACATAGGTGTAACCAAATGGTATATTATCTTTGGATGGTAAGTTTTCTAATTGTGAGATAATGGAGCGTAAAATAAAAATAATCAGGAAGGTAAGATAGAACTTGTCCTTAAGCCGATTATGGACTATCATATGGGGATACGATACACTATGATATGTCATGGAGACTTAACTATATAAGCTTCATAATTCTATATTGTTCGAGAGTGCGGCTTCAAGCTTTTAGTGGAGTAGCGTTGGAGTTGATAATTATGAAATGTATATCTAGGATATTGGGTTTTGTAATTATAGGGAGCTTAAACTATGTAGGTCCATTTGGTCCCCTTTGCTAGCTCACAACATCCTGTAACGGAGGGCATGTTTTTCCAATAATTAATGACTTATGTCAGATTTATCAGATTGGTTAAAATTTGGAAGAATTAAATAATTTTTGTCTATTTATCGGTTGAATTAATTTTATAATAAATTAATTCAAGATAAACTTGTTGAATTATTAGGATCGGATAATTCTTGTTTGTTTATCGGTTGATTTAATTTTGAATAAATTAGATCAGGACAAGCTTGTAGAATTATTGGGAATTGATTAGTTTTCTTAGAAATTATCTAGATAAAGTTGTTTTGATCATATAACTTCTCTATTGGGTTATTTGAATTAAAACTGGACTTTATTCTATAGAATCTCGGGTGAAAAATAAAAGATTCGTGAAATTTTTGATTCGACAATTTGGCCTGCCGATCGACGTGTTCGGCCGACTGATGGGACCTATTCGGCCTACCAATCAGGTGGTTCGGCCTGCCGATTAACGAAGGATAAGATCACGTATTTTCACACAGATCTTATTAGATATTGATCCAAATTTGATTCTGATCTGAGTTTTGAGACTTAATCTGATAAGGACTGACCCTAGGACCAACCTCTATAAATAGGGAGTGATTCTCATAGGTTACTTAGATCAATTGAAAGATTAACAGTGATACTCTACTAAGTGAGAATCTGAAAAGCTCCCTGAGAGCTTTTATTCACAAATCATGAACACTTGCTTTGGGTTCTCTCGATTGGTTGGAAGGAGAGTCACCGGTGGAAGATCTGTACATGTGAGCCCACACTCACTCCGGTCATGGATAGAGAATAGCAAAGAAGACTAGTTGGTTGAGGCTCTTCTGGAACGTTATTTCTCTTCACAGATTGCGGAGGTTCTTCGGCACACAAAGGTTAGTAAGATCTAGTTAATTTATACATATAGCATGTCAAACTTGTGTTTTAGAAATTACTCTGATATAAAATTTTTAAAATTCTGTTGCACACTCTTTTTTCAACAATTGATATGAGAGCCATGGTTTTTACATAAATTTACGAGTTTGTGATCATGTTAGATGAATAAATTTTGTGATCTTAATCTCTCCTATGCTTGAATTTAATTTTATAAAGAGTTGGCACTCTAGGTTTCTATATATTATATATGTTATCATGGATTATGTGGTGAATGTTTATTAATTAATTATGGTTGATTAAATCGTTGTTTAATTAATTATTAATTAATTAATTTATACGAGTTATGGTTCCTTAGAGGTTAGAATGTGTATCTAGGTTTTTCATGTAATTAGATAGCAGACTATCATCTCCGTCTAGGAATTATTATTTAGTTTTAAATTTATAAGAATTTTGTAATTAAATAATTATTCGGAGAAGACGGATCTAGAAGATTGATGATGATACTCCCAGGTATTTCCTGAGTCTCTAATTTTATGTTTTTGAATTGTTGAAAATAAAATTGATGAATTGCATTAAAATTTGTATTTTCTAGAATGGAGATTTCTGCTCGGTCGGCATGCCGAACCTCACAGTTCGGCGGGCCGAGGGTCGTAGATCGGCAGGCCAGACTTGTGGTTTGGCAGGCCGTCAGTGGGGCAAAAATCAGGTGACTCTAGCAGCAGGCCAAACTTTCAAGGGTCGGCAGGCCGATCCTCCTAATCGGCAGGCCGATGGAGCATGACCGGCAGGCCGATCACCTAGATCGGCCTGCCAACCAAAAGCGGAAAAAATTTCCAGAAAAGGTGCAGTTTTAATTTTGTTTTTGGGACAATTCTGAGAAACAATAAATTTGGATATGACCGAAAATATGAAGTGTTCAATTCATACGAGATTGAAGACTTGAAGATGGAATTACATGAAGAAGGATACAGCTTAAGGATTCAAGGATGAAGAATCGATAATATGTCTCGATTATTCTCTTGTAATCTTAGTTTTCTATTCTCTAGGGTGGAGCCATAATATTACGGTTATATATTATTTTGCTTGTAGCTTTGTTTGATTGCTTTGCTTGTCTGCATTATAATATGATTTGTCATGTATATTGATAACATGTCATATAGAATAGGAAGTGCCGCTCATATTAAAAATTGGTCATGCATATTCTTAAAATAAAACCTTGATTTCAAAAAGATTGAGTAGGAGAAGGTTTTCAAAGAGAACCTAAGGCCTCCATCGTGGTCCATAGGCAGAACATGGTGGTCCCGACCCCTAAGAAGGGATTTCTATCATGTACCAGATTGGATCTCTGAGAGGATAAGATATTTTAGCATGATTTATTGTTGCATACCCCTAGGTGGTGATTATAAATCATGGATAAAATATTGAAACGATGGTTATACACTCACGTTAATTTTATTATTAACCTCCCCTAGGAGCTCTGTTAATAAAATTAATGGCCAAAGAAACAATTATTAATATATGCTGGATCGTACGAGTCCTGGATGGCATATATTAATTAGGAGGGGATCCGTGTTCCTGATTGAATTTCACATGACTCCCCTAGGAGCTTGTTGAATTCTGAGTTGGGAATTATTGTTGTAAGGTTGTGATATTTTCAAGGTTTTGACACATAAACACATTTGTATGATTTTTACATGATTGTGTTATCTTACTAAATTATTATATGTTTGCTTATATTTGGTATATGATTCTTTATTGTAGATTAAAAATGTCTAAAAATGCTTTATCATCGATACTTGACAAAAACCTAATAAGCGGTGAGAACTATAATAATTGAAAACGGAACCTGGATATCGTCCTGTCCTTTAAGAAACTGAAATATGTACTGACAACCCCTTGTCCTCCTGAGCCTACGGGAGACTCAAGTAATGAGCAATTCCAAGCGTATGATCGCTGGAGAGATGCTAATGATCAGGCTCGCTGCTATGTTATGGCTAGCATGAATAACATGCTGCAGGCTCAACATCAGGATTATGTGACTGCAAAACAGATCTTGGATAATCTTGAGGATATGTTTAGAGGCCAGGCTATAATAAAGCAGCTAGGGGCATTTTAGAAACTCTTAAACTGTAGACAAAGACTAGGGACATCTGTAAAGGAGCACATGATGTTGATCATGGGTTACCTCGCTGAGGCTCAAACCAATAGAGCCGACATCGATGCTGAAACTCAGATGACTATGGTCTTTAAGACTCTGTCTAAGGAATTTATTCCATTTCAAGCTACTTTTAATTTAAGCAATAGAAGGGATATGACCTTGACGGAATTGATAAAACAGTTATAGGAGTTCAAATTGCTGATCAAGGAGTCTCCTGCGAGTAGTGAGGCCAACATGGTAGCTACTTCTGGTTCCAATCCTAACTCTCAGAATGAAAAGAAGCAACGGGCCAAGAACGGGAAGTCTTCTATTCCTACTAGCACCAAGAGCAAGAAGAAGAAGAAAAAGGACCCAAAGAAGCTTAAGTGCTTCTTCTGTGGGAAGGCCGGGTATCTCAAGAAGCATTGCAAGGACTTCCTTTCTAAAGGAGTTAGGTGTGATCTTCTGTATTTAGAAACTTGTTTGGTTGAGGAATCCAATGACATCTGGGTCAGAGATTCTGGTGCAACTAATCATGTTTGTGTTTCTCTGTAGGGGTTCAAAGAAACAAGAAGTCTACTGCATGAAGACTTCACGCTTCGGATGGGCGATGGATCCTTGGTCTCAGCAGAAGTAGTGGGAGACGTCCATCTTTATTTTGATAATTATAGAAATTTATTTTTGCAAGATTGTTTTTATGTTCCTCAATTTAAAAGGAATTTAATTGCCGTAGCTTGTTTATTTAAAGACTCCTACTTGGTTTCTTTTAATGATAAAGTGGTGATTCGTAAAAGCAAATCTTTTATCTGTTCTGGATGGATGCAAAATAATCTATATTTTATCAAACCTAAGATGGACTTATTGCTTAATGCTGAGATAAATGATAATAACTCTAAAAGACTTAAAACTTCTCACTCTAATAAGACTTATCTTTGGCATTTGCACCTTGGTCATATTAACCTGAATAGGATTCAAAGGTTGGTAAGGGATAGACCTTTAAGTCACTTAAAGGTGAAATCTATACCTCAATGTGAATCTTGTTTGAAGGGTAAAATGACCAAAAGACCATTCAGGTCTAAGGGTACTAGGGCCGAAGGGGTTCTAGAACTTGTACATAGTGATGTTTGTGGACCGCTGAACATCCGGACATAAGGAGGGTATGAGTACTTCGTCACTTTTATTGACGATTACTCAAGATATGGGTATGTATACCTGATGCACCACAAAAGCGAAAAATTTTGACAAGTTTAGGGAGTTTCGGGCTGAAGTGGAAAAACAATTGGGTAGACCCATAAAGGCACTTTGATCAGATCAAGGTGGGGAATACCTTTCTGATGAGTTCTTGGAACACTTGTTAGAGAATGGGATTTTATCCCATTTGACTGCGCCAGGCACTCCACAGTAGAATGGTGTAGAGGAGAGAAGAAATAGGACTTTGTTGGACATGATTAGGTCCATGATGAGTTACTCATCATTGCCTTTATCCTTTTGGGGATATGCACTACAAACCGCATGTTATCTTTTGAACAATGTGCCTTCAAAATCGGTCCCTAAAACTCCTCACGAGTTATGGACGAGTAGGAAGACATCCTTAAACCATATTCGCATATGGGGATGTCCGTCTCATGTCCTGTTTAAGGATCCAAATAGGTTGGAAGCACGTTTAGAAGTTTGCGTGTTTATAGGATATCCAAAAGGGACTAAAGGGGGTTATTTTTATAACCCAAAGGAAAATAAAGTCGTGGTTTTAACTAATGCAACTTTCCTTGAGGAGAGTTACATGAACAACTTTAAACCTCGAAGCAAAGTGATGCTTGAGAAGTTAAGGAGTGATCCGATCACTCCAGAGGTTCTGAATGAAACCGTTCCGATTAGTGTAGAAAAACCAAACAAACCTGAACAGTAACCTCAGGGGCTTCGGCATAGTAGGGGGATCAGGCGTCAACCTGAGAGGTATATGTTCAATGGGGAGGTCTTCTTGGCTGAACCAGATGAACATGACGGGGATCCTTATACTTACGCAGAAGTTATGGAGGATGTTGATTCAAAACTCTGGACAGAGGCCATGAACACAGAGATGAAGTCTATGGAGACTAATCAGGTCTGGGAGCTTGTGGATCTTCCCGAAGGGGTAAAACCCATAGGGTGTAAGTGGATCTACAAAAGGAAAAGAGGAGTGGATGAAAAGGTCGAAACCATTAAGGCTAGACTGGTAGCTAAGAGTTATACGCAAAAGGAAGGAATCGATTATGAGGAAACCTTTTCACCTGTAGCCATGCTCAAGTCCATCCGGATTCTCTTGTCCATAGCTGTCACTCTTGACTACGAGATTTGGCAAATGAATGTCAAGACGGCTTTTTGAATGGCTATCTTGATGAGGCCATTTATATGGAACAACCAAATGGGGTCAAGGTCACGGGTCAAGAGGGTAAGGTTTATAAGCTGTTGAAGTCAATTTATGGACTTAAACAAGCTTCTCGTTCTTGGAACATAAGATTTGATTAGGTGATCAAGACTTATGGGTTCTCACAAAATGTGGATGAACCATCTGTTTACAAACACATTAAGGATGAGAATGTGGTTTTTCTACTACTCTATGTAGATGACATTCTGCTAATTGGCAATGACGTTGGGGCGTTGTCATCGGTCAAATTATGGTTGACCAAACTGTTTGACATAAAGGACTTAGGTGAGGCTAATTTGTTCTCGATATCCAGATCTTTCAAGATAGGAAGAATAAAATGATAGCTTTGTCCTAGACCGGCTACACAGATAAAATTCTCAGGAGGTTTGCAATGCAAGATTCCTAGAAAGGTGGGCAACCATCTAGGTCTGGAATTACTCTTTCTAAGAAAGACTCTCCAAAGTCTTATGAAGAAAGAGAATACATGAAGAAGGTACCTTATGCTTCGGCAGTGGGTAGTCTCATGTATACCATGCTTTGCACACGACCGGCTACTAGCTATGCGGTCGGGATTGTAGGTCGATTTCAGGCGGATCTAGGACCAAACCATTGGGTTGCGGTAAAGCATATTTTTAAGTACCTGAGAAGGACTCGAGGGTATATGATTGTATATTCGGGTGAGGACCTGACTCCTCTAGGATATACTAATTCAGATTTTCAATCCTGTCTAGATTCTAGGAAATCAACTTCGGGTCTTGTGTTTACTCTAGGCGGCGATGCCATTAGTTGGAGAAGTGCTAAGCAAGATTGCACTTCATATTCAACAATGGAGGCCGAGCATGTGGTAGCTAGTGATGCTTCAAAAGAAGCAGTGTGGCTCCGCAAGTTCCTTAGGGATCTTGAGGTTATTCCTGGTATGGATAAGGTGGTATCATTATACTGTGATTACAGTGCAGCGATAGCTAATGCTAAGGAACCAAGATTTCACAAGAAGAGTAAGCATATTGATCAGAAGTATCATGTGATAAAGGACTTCGTTAAGGGCCGGCATGTCACGGTGTGCAAGATCGCGTCAGAGGACAATTTAGCTGATCCATTTACGAAGACACTTACTGGAAGAGTCTTCGAGATGCATGTGGAAGCTATGGGGATGCGAGATTTGTCATATTTACTCACTTAGTGCAAGTGGGAGATTGTTAGACATGTATTCCCTAAGGAGTAAAAATGTAATAAGTTTTTGGAGACATTTTTATCAATAAAGAATTTATTCGTTATTTACCAAATCTTGTCCTCTTTACATTCATATTTGTTGAATGTATATTAAGCAAACAATAGTCTGAGACTATCGGTCTAAACCTTAAGAAATGGGCATATGATGGATGGATTATGCGAAAGACACGATTCTTAAGGTGATGGTCTGAATCATACGATCCGCAATCGAGGGAATAAAGTTGGGCACTTTATTCATGCAAAGATTGTTATGTTGTCTATATCCCTTTAGGGAGATGGTTTGTCTTAACCATCGGAGGTGGACTCCGTGAATAGAAACATTGGCACGTTGTCATAGGTGATGATGTGTTGGATCAGGACATAAAGTGAATTGATTTGGATTAATAATTCTGTCTCGGCAAATCGATTCACTTTAGACAATCATTTGTGTTGTATCTTAATCTTGAGATGAATAGTAGACCCATTGTCTTGACTTGTGTCTTTTGATGTACCAAAGGGTGACACCCACATCTTAATAGTGGTATGCATGTCGGTATGTTGGAGGCATGACTCTTGATGGCGTAGACTTGTTATTCATAGATATAGAATCCATAGCTCCTTTTTAGGAGTAATGATATCCTCTTATATGCGTTATCCTATAATTGGAAAACTAGAGCGCTCAACCATTTGGATACATAGGTGTAACCGAATGGAATACTGTCTTTGGATGGTAAGTTTTCTAATGGTGAGATAATGGAACGTAAGATAAAAATAATCGAGAAGGTAAGACAGAACTTATCCTTAAGCTGATTATGGACTATCATGTAGGAATACGATACACTATGATATGTTATGGAGACTTAGCTATATGAGCTTCATAATTCTATATAGTTCGAGAGTGCAACTCAAAGCTTTTAGTAGAGTAGCGTTGGAGTTGATGATTATGAAATGTATATCTGGGATATTGGGTTTCATAATTATCGCAAGCTTAAACTTTGTAGGTCCATTTGGTCTCCTTTGCTAGCTCACAACACCCTGTAACTACACGACGTGTTTTTCTAGTAATTGGTGACTTATGTCAGATTTATCAGATTGGTTAAAATTTAGAAGAATTAAATAATTCATGTCTGTTTATCGGTTGAATTAATTTTGAAATAAATTAATTCAAGATAAACTTGTTGAATTATTAGGATCGGATAATTCTTGTTTGTTTATCGGTTGATTTAATTTTGGATAAATTAGATCTAGATAAACTTGTAGAATTATTGAGAATTGATTTATTTTCTTAGAGATTATCTAGATAAAGTTGTTTTGATCAAATAACTTCTCTATTAGGTTATTTGAATTAAAACTGAGACTTTATCTTATAGGATCTCGATTGAAAAATAAAAGATTGTGAAATTTTTTATTCGACAGTTCGGCCTGCGATGGACGTGTTCGGCTGGCCGATGGGACCTATTCGGCCTGCCGATCAGGTGGTTCGGCTTGCCAATCAGCGAAGGATAAGGTCACGTGTTTCCACGTGGATCTTATCAGATATTGATCCAAATTTGATTCTGATCCGAGTTTTGAGACTTAATCTGATAAGGACTAACCCTAGGACCAACCTCTATAAATAGGGAGTGATTCTTACAGGTTACTTAGATCAATTGAGAGATTAAGAGTGATACTATGCTAAGTGAGAATCAAAAAAACTCCCTGAGAGCTTTTGTTCACAAATCACGAACACTTGCTTTGGGTTCTCTCGATTGGTTGGAAGGAGAGTCACCGGTAGAAGAGCTGCACGTGTGAGCCCACACTCACTTTGGTCGTGGATAGAGAATAACAAAGAAGACCAGTTGGTTGAGGCTCTTCTAGAACGTTATTTCTCTTCACAGATTGCGGAGGTTCTTTGGTACACAAAGGTTAGTAAGATTTGGTTAATTTATACATATAGCTTGTCAAACTTGTGTTTTGGAAATTACTCTGTTATAAAATTTTTAAAATTCTATTGTGCACTCTTTTTCCAACACAGGGTGCCACACGCCGTTGTGACTATCCTGACTGAGAAGGGACCTCCCTTGCTTGGCTAAACTTGACGAACATGAGATCGGACTGAGTTTCACTTCTAGGAAAGTCGTCCCCAAGGAACATTCAACTCAAAAAAAATTGACATTCCATTTTCGAGAATGTTTGTCCCCGAGGAACATTCAACTTGGAAGAATGAATTCAACATTTCATTCTCGAGAACTGTTTAACTTGGAAAAATTACGGCATGCGCTTCATTTCCAAGAAGCTTTTAACTTGGAGAAGATAAAATTATTATTTCTCCCTCGAGAAGCATCCAAATTAAATGGAATAAACATTTCATATCCAAGAAACATTAACTTGGAAAATAAAACTATAAAATTATGTTTCTGAAGAGCGATAAACTTGGAATGAGAGAAAATTTCATTGAAAAGAAAATTAATTAAATTGTCTCGGAGGTACAAATAACCGGGCACCTTCTAAGCCTGGATGGAGAATTACAGAAACCAGAATTAAGCCTAGGCCCTGTCCCCGACATTGCCGCCTTCACCGTTCTCGCTGTCACCATCGCTGTCCACATCCACCACGACCTCCTAGTTGGAATGCTTAGCCTCCTCGTCTGCGTCAGGCTCAATAATGATGCTTCAGTCGAAGTCGGCCGCCTCAGGATGCCTTTCTAGAATATGGTCTCACACGTCGGTCATCCGAAGGTAATAGTTATCTTCGTACTCTGTGGAGGCCTTGAACTCCTCCATTGCTTGGTGAGCCTGCCAGGCAATTCCTCCCTCAAATAGTGGTTGTGCTCCTTTTAGGCGGCCTGAAGAGTAGCTCAAGCGTGGCCGGTGTCAAACCTTGCCCTGTGCACAACTTCCCAGGCAAGTCTTGCTTGCTCCTTGGCTTGGTCAAGGTCAGCCTTTGCCTTGTCGAGCTCGGTAACCTTCAGTTCTAGGGCCTTTTCCACCTCAGCCTTCTCCTGGGTGGCCTTTTCAGCTCTTAGATTTTCAAAGTTGAATTTGCATGAGCTGACAATATTGGCCATTTCCAGTAGTGCGCAGGCTTGAAGAAATGTGGTTAGAGCATAGAAAATTAAAGGGAACAAGTTAAAAGGTGCTCAGGATGTTGACTCGTCGTACCTTGGTGGAGGAGCAATAGGCGGCTCAAAACAAGCTCTTACTCCCAAAGACTATCAAAAAATGACTCCCCAACCATTGCCTCTGTAACCAACTCAATCATTAGGAGGCAGGTAGCTCGTCGCCTCCTTCGCAGCTCCATCATTGGTGGTTACACAGTGGTCTTGGTGGTTGGCAATTGGTCTTGGCTCGACGATGCCCCGGTCCTAGTTGGTAGCAATGGTGGGGCAACTAGTTACTTTGGCCTCGATGTTTTCTTCCTTTTCACCCTGAACACGCCCTTGCCCTTTGAAAGGCGAAGATTTTCCATCATCTTTTGTCGCTCCTCTCTTGACGCCTGCTGAGAAGACAAGTCTACAAGAAGATAAATATCAATTAGAAGAAACTCAGAGGAAAAAAAAAAAAAGAAAGAAAAAAAGAAAAAGAAAAAAAGAAAAGAAGAAAAGAAAAAATAACTTAAAGCTTGCCACCGATCCAGAGCTGGCACAACGGATAAAGGAGCCTAATCATGCCATCGAGGTCCTCATCTATTACGGGTGGCCCTAGATTGGGGAAGCCACTCGATGAGTCCTTGAAACTAGATGATAATAGCTCCCTCATCGGCCACCTAGATTGACTGGTGCTCGGCCCTAGGACGTCCATAGCACTCGGCCTTGTGATTGTGACCAACCCGGCTGACCAGGCAGGTTGGGTGTTTGTGCGAGGGTTTATTTAACTGGACCCTTTAAACCAGCCATAGTGTTGGAGGTTGGTCTTCCAAAGTAGGAACGACTGCTGCCTAGATGACTCAGGCTTATTTTATAGCTCATCCATGCTCCAACGACCTCCTTTAGTGCCTATGGTTTCTTTGACCAAATGTACCCTTGCTTGAACTTGGTTAGGATCTCTTGGTCCTCGGGCATTGGCTCACCAGCTCGGGCCTAATAATTCCCCCCGATGAAGAACCACTCAAACTTCCATAGCTTTTTTGAGTCAGGGTTGCTCAGGATGAAGTCTTTCTTGAAGGTGGTGAAATAATACCACCCAGACTGCTCTGAAAGCCTCTTCATTTTGTACACTTGCTTAAATGCTTCCTATGGCATCTCTGTAGCCTAATAGTACCTCCATAGTATGTACATCTTAACCATGCATCGATAGCTGTTTGGGTTCAGTTGAGCGAGGCAAACATTGAGGCTGTTCAATGCTCGGTGGAGAAATGGGTGGAAAGGTAGACAAAGCTCGGCCCTAAAGAACTCTGCATACAACGCGATGTGGCTGATGGGTGGGTTCAACAGCGAGTTAGCTTCCCCGGGCATGACAAGCTCCACATCCTCTAGAATACAGTACTATGGACGAAGTGCATCCAGCCGAGCCTGCGTCATGGCACACATGTAACCAGCGACGAAGATCTATTAAGGTCGAGAGCTTCTGTAGGCAATGATGCCACAAAACCTTATAACAACTCTCTTTGTAGCGTCCTCATCTTCCTTGGCAGTTGCCTCCTCGAGTTCTACCTCCTTGGCTGGCTCATCATCGTAGGAGACATCCACGGTCACTTAACCTACGACAAGAGCGAAAGCCCCAGCACTTCGGCCTAAAGTGCTTGGCACATTAGGAGCTGCCACCAAGCTGTTGTGTTCTTGGGCTGTAACCCAAGATGTGCCAGCAGCGGCAACCTTAATGTAAGGATCCTCACCCCTACATGGCTTGACTAGGCGTCTCCCTTCGATCAGATCCAAAAACTCTTGTTTGGGCACCATCTCGGCGCTAAGACTCAGTATTTTAGCCAGCCGGGCCGCTCCATCATGACCAGGGGATACCCCCTCAATGTCCATGTCCTTAGTTGTCGATCTATTGTATCCGTACTGCTATCCTACCAGGATACATCCATGTTCTAGGAATCACTAAGGTTACTCATCTATAAATTTCGTTATCAGGAAATTACCTACTTGGGTTAGTTGAAGCTCAGGATGAAGTCTAAGTCCTCGGGGCATTAACTCTAGCATGGTAGTTAAAACTTGAAAGACAAAATGTCAGTCGTGCTCACACACTAACTTACAGAAAACACATCACTATTTATAGGCGCCTCAAACACAAAACTTGGGCACAGAATATGAAAAGGCACAATAATTACGCTCGTCAGGGGGACAGCCAATTTCATGTTGACATGTGTCCCTCCAAGCTTCATCGTGTGACCTTTCATCTCCCGTCCTCCCGGGACACCGCTTGGGCACCAATCTAAGCCAACCTCACCCTCTCGGTGTAGTCCACTTAGTAGAGCACCAACCAGGTGAACTGGGGGGCTATTGTTGGAGGTAAGCTTGATGCCTCCTGCCGTAGATCCTGTTCCTAGTGGTCGACAAATAAGCTCGACAGAACTTGTTGGAAGTGCAATCTTGAACCCTCTTAAGCTCGACTCGTCTATCCGAGGTGCTCTTCAGGGCCCTCTAGACCGTGACCTTAACAATCACCTCCTCGGGTTAGACATTTGCTCGGGTCAGATTTTAATAAACTGTAAGCAAGCTACCACTCGTCACAAGGAGCCAACAAGTGGCTATCTTCCCACTAATCCACCGATGGGGACTATGACACTTGTCTCCTGCCATTTGACAGGTCTTGACGTGACACACGGATTATGGGCAAAATCCACCTAATATTTTATCCAAGTGGCAACCTATAAAACCCAACTAACCAACTAGCTCCCGTTTTCTGCTGAGTAGCACTTTCCTCGAGCGTCGGAGAGCCCTTATCGGGCACCCTACCGATGTCCCCCTTTAACTTTCGAAGCGTCCCTTCTCTTGTTGGAGGTATTTTCGAGGAGGTAGAGATGAGCAGGGGAGAGCCGTCTGACCACCGTGCGCAGCCGCACATGGTGTTGATTCGTCGCCACTCACCAGTAAGCATTAACAATGAATGATATAACAATATTATATATAATTTAACATTAAAATTAATATGAATATTAATATTATAGTATTAAATTCTTATTCTTGTTGTTAATATTATTATTATCATTATTATAAATTTATTATTATTATATATTAATATAATATATATTTATATATAACTTATAATAATTAAATTATAATTATTTAACAATATATTACTATTAATATTGTATATAATATATAATATATTGTTATGAATATAAATAATAATAAAAATATAATTATTAATAATAGATTGTTATTTATATTAATATTATTGTTATATTATTATTTTTAATGTTATTGTTATTCTTAATATCGAATTATTATTCTATATCAATAATAATAATTTGATAATAATAATATAATAATATAATAATATAATATAGTATTATTAATTAATAATAATATGTTAATTTTAAAATATTATAGATAATATATAATATTTAATATGTGGATATGATATAAATAATAATAATATAATTTTTAATAAACATATAATTCTTAATCATATATGATTATTTTAGATTAATATTAATATTAAACAATAATATTAAATTATGATAATATTATAAATATTTAATATTTTTTATATTATATTATATTATTTATCTTCATCATCATCATGGAAAAAATGTGAGATCCTCATAGTCATGAGATTTTTAGAAATAATATGACCATGTTAGGTGAGATTTAGATTATCTCAAATAGGGTAAAATGAATCCTATTAGATTGAGTTTTAAGAATCCAAAAATCATAGTTTTTGCACCAAACGTGCGAATTTGCACATTCCCACTGTTAGGATTACTGTATACCAAACACCACTATATGTTTATTACCTATATGGATTTTGATTCTAATAAATATCTAAAGCATTTGATTAATTAAATATTTTCTTGTTAAAACAAGCACGGTAATTTTTATAAATTAATATCTAAAAGAAATAATATAGTACGAGACATTTCATAAAAACATTAAATTAAGTACACCAAATATGATAAATAAAACCATTGTCATTATGAAAATAACTATCACAATTATTAGGTAGAAAAGATAAATAAATCAACATTAAAATATTTTAGTAGAATTATGTTTACGTTAAAACCAACAGAATCTTATTTTATCAAATAAAGCAACAATATACCTACCCTAGCAGTAGTGTAATAAAAGATAATTTATAAAATTAAGCAGGGTTTATTTTTGTAATAAGCCTACATATGGCATTATTGTAGTAAAGAACTGTTCATAAAAATGATATTTTCAATACTATTATGCAAAAGCATTCATTGCATAAAGAAAACATGATTGAATTTATATAAAAATTGGCAACACAACAATATTGATTTAAAATATCTGGAAATAAAAATATTATTTCTACTAAAATATAAGCATTATCACAATATTATAGAATCAATATCAACACCAAATAATTATACATATAAGATTATCTCTAGCCTTACCACACTACTCTAACCTACCTTGTGCACTATTTCCATAAGTTCTAAAGACAAAATATGGAAATCTTTTACAAGATAAGTTTATTATGCTCTTGGGGTGTCTATTGAGGAAGAGCTGCTTGATACCTTTTATCTATAGAGGAGAAATGGACAAGTGTAGAAGGCAATTTCAAATTGGAACAGTTGAATTATGTAGATCACGAATAAGGAGAATCATTTATGTGATAGACCTAATAGTGGTCGCATAACAGACTAGACCTAAAGTTGAACTAATTTAATAATAGTTCTATTTAACTTGAATCAATTCCTGTTGATAATCATTTATATGTCATCTTAATCTTGAAGTGGATTCATAACTCCATATTTATAGCTTGTATCTTTTGATATGCCAAATGCAGGAGTTCCAATTATCGAAGAATCTATTGTCGGTGTGTTAGAGATGCAACCTATAGTCGATAAGAGCATAATC
Source organism: Artocarpus heterophyllus (assembly GCA_025403435.1). NCBI lineage: Eukaryota > Viridiplantae > Streptophyta > Magnoliopsida > Rosales > Moraceae > Artocarpus > Artocarpus heterophyllus. The sequence goes on from CM046341.1 coordinate 21,767,295, forward strand.
TACAAACACAGATATCCATAGCTGTCTAACAAAGAGTCAATGCTATTCTTTCAAAGGCATTATTTAGGTATTAGAAATATAACAAGGCCTCAATCATCTAGATACATATGGTAACCATATGATATTCCTTTTGTATTGTGTTATAAAAAGAATGAATTTTCTAATGGTGAAATAATAGAACTTTGAGATTAAATAGTCAAAAGGTAAAACAAAATTAAGTCCTTCATTCAATTATAGATAACATATAGGGATTCACATAATATGAGAGGTCATGGACAATACTTATAATATATGAGTCCAACAATACGGTATATTATCAAGAGTGCAACTTCGGGTCTATAGTAGAGTGACACTAAATTAATACATAAACAAATAATTAATCAGGAATTAATTTATCTATTATTATTGGAGCTTGATAATATATGCTTATCAGGGCCGAATGTTAGCTCACAAATTCCTTTATTTCAAATCGCCAAATATATAATACCACGGGTAAAGCAAAAATATATGTGAATAGCACCATTGGGCCTAATAGGCCACGTAGGCCGTAGTTAAGGATTCGACTACTAGTGGGAGCAAGCCTACTAAGGAAAGACGCAAACATTTGCATTGTTCCGTTGAATTAATTATGTAATTAATTTTGAAAAATAATTATCCAAATTAGTAATTGAGATTTTAGATAATTAATTTTTTAAATTTTTATTTGAATAATTAATTTAAATCTTAGTTGAATTTGAATTATGGATAATGGATAATTATTCACAATTATTTAAATTTAATTATTATTTTAAATAATAGAATTCTAATTTAAATAGAATTGTTTGAATTAGAGTTATCATTGATGATACAGATAATCATAGATTCCTACATTATAATTGGTTGTATTTTTTGAGATAAGACTCCAAAGGTTGGCACCAACTATTGAGGGAGGAGAAAGAAAAAATTCTCTTATTATCTTGATAGGCTTGTGACTCCTCCTATTCATTCTATAAATAAAGACCTAAGGTCTTCATTTGTTCTTAGACTGTTATAGTGTTATTTTTAGAGAGTAGAGCTTTGATCACTCCCTTAGTGTTTATAGTTTCTCTAACACATAATCCAGTTAGTAGAAGTGTAACTATGGTGGAGATTTGCTAAGTTGTGCCCACACACACAACAATCTGATGGAAAAGAATAATATTGAAGATCTAACGGTAAAGATTCGTTCTTGAAGAATTGTTCAGTCAAAAGTATTGCTTCTAGTCTCCAACTTGTACATTAAATTCAATTTAATTTATTGTTTATAACATCATGAGTTAGTTTTCTAGGTGTTTAATAAAAACTTTTAAAATTCCACTACGTTACCAAACCGATTTTTCCAACACCCCTTTCTTTCTTTCCTTTTTCTTTTTTCCTCGTTGTTGCTTTATCATATCCTTTTCTTTTATTTTTCTTTTTTCCTTTCTATAATTTTTTTTCTTTCCTATGCCCTTATATGTATATTAAGATGTATCTAATAGATTGTATTATGTCATTTTATTTTTAGTTGTATTTACATATGATGCAACGAGCAAAGCCTTGCTTGTGAAGTGCAGCAGCCGACTGCCCAAGCCCACTTACAGTTGACCGCCTTGCCCAGCGTGTGATCTAGAAGTTACACGATTTTGAGCCATATTTGAATTTTGAACTTTTTTTTAATCTGATTTGTTTCCCATTTATCTGACAAACTTGAAATACGACATTTAGGATATTTTAGGAGTATTTTCTATTTTCATGTTATTTATTTTATGCATTGAGGATACTATAAATAGGAGACATTAGTTTGTTATTTTTTAATTTTCCAGTTATTAATAAAATCCAGAGAAGTTTTTCTTAATTTGTGCGTGTTTTTCTATATTCATTCAAATCAACGATTAGCATTCCACGTGAATCAATAGAACACAAGTTTTTTTTATGCTTCTGCTACATCGGTTGGTATTAGAGCCTTTGCCATGATCTGCCACCATGCCGCCCCATCATCGTGTGGAAGCCCAACAACCCACCGTGTAACCGCCCCCTTTACGGACGTTATAGATGTCGTTACATACATTCCTTACATACTTTTAATTTAGGATAAACCATTTGAACAAAACTTAATTATATTGAAAAACATAAAACTTAAGTGGAAACATAATTAAGAGATCATATCTAGGATCCATGCCTGCATTTCTTTTTTATAACAACATCCAAAATCTTAATCCAGCCTCGAACTAAATATTTACTTATTCATAAACATCCTTTAAATAGTTTACCAAAACCTTTAGAATTTGAAACAATCTTTTCAAAACGACCATAGAAAACTTACTTACAGTTCGGCAGGCCATCCAAAGCTCTGCAAAAATAAGATTTTCAGAGTTGATGAGATCGGTAGGCCGGTGCAGAGTAGTCGGCAGGCCGACCCATCCATCGGTAGTCTGAACAATAATGTTCTGCAGGCCGACCCGTTATAAAACCATCTTTTCAAATCAAAACTCCACAATTTAAATGTGGAAGACGAAATACTAAAAAAAAGATAAAATAATAAAAGATAGTTCATGGATTCTTTAAAACTTATCAAATAAACGTGTCCAAATAATAAACATAATTTTAAATCATAAAATCAAAACTTCCTTCTTGGCATTCTTTCGATTACAATTCATCTTGCTTAGGTCACACGCCTTTCCACGCCCTCCGCCTAGTCCATCACCTTCTTACCCTTATCTGCAACATGATATAAACTGAATAAGCTAAAGCTTAGTAAGTACATTATTATCTCACAACTTAAGACATTTTATGAACATCAACATCATCATACATCATAATAGTGCACTAGGCACATTTGCATAGGAACATATCTTTCATTACTTTGACCATATTAAAACTTAATTCATTTTATCTTAAGGGCCCAAGTGTTGCACCATAATCATCATCGTAGGCGCGCCGTCATGAGAGGAAAATAGTAGCTAATCCTAAACCAAACATGACATCATAACATATCATAATATTGGTGTGCAACACTTATTTAGGTAATACATATATATACATATTTAAACTTTCATGCTTTGAAATACGTCATTGTCATACATGAATAACATTTGAACATAAAAATCTTTCATAAGAAACCTTTAAATGAAATCATCATAGATATCATCATGAACATAATTTTAAACCTTATAAAACATATCATGTTGCAGGTGAGAATGTACTTACTTTTTAAGCTAGCTTACTTAACCTTAATTTTTTGTTGGTGACAATGTCGCGGTCTCGATGTGCTCACTTCAAAATGTGTTCATGTCATTCATTCATAAAAAATAAACAATTAACATATATATTTTCAAGAAACCGTGAAATCATCAACAATTCATAACCTCTTCCAATAACATATTTCATCACATATCCGTTCCTCTCTTGAAAACATCAATTTCATAAAACATTTCATCAATGTTAAAACATTAAATAAAACTATCAACACAACATGCATCACTGACCTCCATGAATTAAAAACTTAACAACTCAACATTTGCACATAATTTGAGCACCACATTTGACAGGGACAAAGTTAATGCATAAACATATTACCATGATTTTTCATTTATCATAAAAATTTCATTTGGCAATTTAAACTGAGTCACATAACTCACACTTCCAAAACTGCCAGCAATAACAATTTAGTGAACACCTCTAAACTCAAGTCCATTTATTACATTTCCATATCATATAAAAATCTACGAAAATTAACACATATAATAGACATATAAAACTTTAACATATCCAAAAATTACCATTAAATTAATTCCATACATTCCAAAACGTGTGTTTGAACTCAATGACAAAATAATCATAATCAATTCATGTAGTGAGTTATAAGCAATCATCATATTCCCATAATTAAAATAAAAATATGATGACCTTAAAATTCATAAGACAACTTATTGACATAAAGTTACAGAACCACTAAAATATTTCATCATGAAATAAAATCATTTAGTCACACAAATCATCGCAAAACAAGGAGTTTAACAATTTACCGATTAAATAGTCTATAAACCTAGCTTCAATAAAAATTCCATATTACATTAAATTTGTTTCATTTGATCATGAGACTTTTCAATTCATACATTAACATATACATAAACATATTTACCCAATTTCGTGCCAAATAACATTCATTTGTGCTATGAACAAAACTCATATTTTTGTGCAACATATTCAATCAGCATCAATTTACTGTGAGTGGCAGAGAGAAGAAAATTCATATCTTAAAATAGAAATATCTAAATAATGTGAAACTTAGAGATACATTAAATAACACATATACGAACATCATACCAAAATTTTAGAACAAAATAAAATTCCTAGATAAGATTATGGCAGTCGAATTAAGTAGGAGAGACGCATTTTAGAAAAACCAAAAAATTCTTACCTTAACAAATTTCTTCTCAAAACTCCTTCAATTCAACCAAAAAAATTATCAATTTTTCTTACAAATAATAGCAGGGAAAATTTGAGTGGGAATGAAGAAGAAAACATGAAGGGAAGAGAGAGTTCGTGAGATAAATCGTGAGAGAGAAAGAGAGCAAAAATTATCATGAAAAGAAAAATGAGAGTAACGTACAAGGAAGGCTTGTCTATACCGTTATTATCAGAAATTTCTGATTAAAAGTTGGCTTAATTGGCATGGAGAAAGGAGAGGATTGGGGAAAGTCAAATCAATTTGCATATCTTACCATATTTCACTACTTCAAAATGGGAAACCATATCAATTAAATCCAATCAATTAAAAAGTCAAAGGTTTTATTTCCTTAAATGAGGAAATCAATCCTAAAATATGCCAATCAATTAATAATCATTATCCAATCACATCCAATCATCATCGTCACAATTTTAGGAGATTTCTGCTAACTGCTCGTCAACTGTCATCGCCCTACCGATATCTCACTTCGGCCTGCCAATTCCACTAAGTTTGGCCTACCAATGGTTTCCATCGGCCTGTCGATTGTTGAGGGACAATCCGGCCTGCCGAACTTGAAGGTTTGGCCTGTCGATCTATCCTTACATTCAAAATACATCATAGAATTTAAATCATTAATGAATCATACATAAACATACAATGTAAATAACATGAACACTTGAGCACATCAATTTCATGTGATCGTCACCTGTCATAACACTTAGAATAATTGGTTAGTGACAATAATGTCATAAATCAATATGGAATAAAAAATGCTTAACGTCATCACTAATATAACATTATCCGTTACATAAAATAGGGGGTGTTACAATTCTCCCCACCTTATAAGAGTTTCATCCTCGAAACTCAAAAAAGTTGCGGATACTTAGTTCTCATGTCATCTTCACATTCCCATGTAGCTTCTTCCACTTGGTGATTTCGCCATAGCACCTTGACCAAAGAAATTTCTTTATTCCTCAAATTCTTGGTTTTTCGATCTAGAATTTCCACTGGCTTTTGCTCATAGCTCAAATCTTCTCGTATCTCGATCACTTATGGCTCAATCACATGAGTTGGGTCTGGGACATATTTCTTGAGCATCGAAACATGAAATAATCATGCATTGCGGACATTTCTAAGGGCAACTTCAGTTGATAAGCTACTTTGTCTATTCGCTTCACAATTTCAAATGGTCCGATAAACCACAGGTTCAATTTGCCTTTCTTCCCAAACCTTATAACTCCTTTCATCGGTGCAACTTTCAAAAACACAGATTCACCCACGGTGAACTCTAAGGGCCTTCTTCTCTTGTCAGCATAACTCTTTTGATAGCTTTGAGTGGTCCCTATTCTTCTTCTTATCAACTTTATCATCTTAGAAGTTTCGTTGACAAAATCAGTCCTTTCAGCCTCGACACTTTCCATCAACTTCTTCTCACCAACTTCATGCCAACATATAGGCGACCTACATTTTCATCCATATAGAGCCTCATAAGGTGCCATCCCAATTGTTGCCTGATAGCTGTTGTTATACGCAAACTCTGTTAATGGCAACATTTTACACCAGCTGGTCTTGAAGTCGAGAGTACAAGCCCGAAGCATATCCTCTAAGATCAAGTTCGTCCTCTCCGTTTGGCCATCTATCTGAGGATGGAAAGCTGTACTAAAATGCAACTTAGTCCCCATAGCAGTCTATATGCTTCTCCAGAACTTGGAAGTGAACCTGCCATCACGGTCTGAGATGATTGACTTGGGAATTCCATGGAGTCATACGATCTCTTTGACATAGAGTTCTGCTAACCGTTCCATAGAGCAAGTGATCCTGATAGGAATGAAATGTGTCGTCTTTGTTAGTCGATCCACAACAACCTAGATAGTGTCATAACCATTATAGTCCTGGGCAAACCGGTAATGAAATCTATTGCTATATCCTCCTATTTCCATTCTGGTATCTAGATAGACTGCAAATCACCACCAAGTCTCTGGTGTTCAGCTTTGACTTGCTGGCATGTCAAACATTTCTTCACATACATTGCAACATCACGTTTCATTCCAAACCACAAGAAGTTATCCCTTAGATCATTATACATCTTTGTTGCACTCGGATGAATTGAGTAAGGAGTGTCATAAATTTCCGTCAAGATCCTTTCCCTTAACCCATCAACATTGGGAACACATAAGCGGTTCTTGAGGTACAGAGTTTCGTCATCCGCAATACAAAACTCTTGACATTTTCCTTCTTTCATTTCCTACTTGATCCTTACAAGGCTTACATCTTCATCTTGATTTCTCCGAATATCATTATACATCGTCGGAGCAAGAGTGAGTGCTGACAACTGTCCTATGATAAGTTCTAAATCGAATTCTAGAATTTCCTTTCTTAAAGGTTGAGACATCACTTGTATTGACATCAACGTAGCCACAGTCTTCCTACTCAAAGCATCAGCCACTCAGTTAGCTTTTCTAGGGTGATATAGGATTTCATAATTGTAATCCTTCACTAATTCAAGCCATCTTTGTTGTCTCATGTTTAGGTCTCTCTGCATGAAGAAGTACTTCAGACTTTGATGATCAGTGAAGATCTTGCATTGGACCCCATGTAAATAGTGCCTCATATCTTTAGCACAAAAACGACTGCTGCTAATTCGAGGTCATGAGTAGGATAGTCCTTTTCATAGTCCTTCAGTTGCCTTGATGCATAGGCAATCACCCTGTTATTTTGCATTAGAACGGCTCTGCGGCCCATCTTAGATGCATCACTATAAATCACAAATCTGTCGTTTCCTTCCGGAATAGCCAATACTGGAGTTGTCCTTAGCCACTTCTTTAGTTCTTGAAAACTCTTCTCACAAGCATCTGTCCATTCATACTTCTTTCCCTTGCGAGTTAGATTCGTGAGTGGAGTTGCTATCTTGGAGAAGTCTTCTACGAATCTCCGATAATAACCTGCTAGATCCAAGAAGCTTCTTATTTCACTTGCATTTGTTGGTTGCTTCCAGTTGAGAATAGCCTCTACCTTAGCAGGATCTACCATGATTCCTTCCTATGATATGACATGCCCCAAGAAAGACACTCTATCGAGCCAGAATTCACACTTAGAGAACTTTGCATATAGTTTGTGTCTTCTAAATGTCTCTAGCATAGTTTTCAAATGCTCCTCATGTTCTTCTTGATTCTTTGAATACACAAGAATATCATCGATAAATACTACAACAAATTTATCAAGAAATCCTTGAATACTCAATTCATCAAATCCATGAAGGCCGCAGGTGCATTCGTCTGGCCGAAAGACATAACCACAAATTCATAGTGACCATACCTCGACCTGAAGGCTGTCTTAAGAATATCTCATTCTTTAATCTTCAGCTGATGATACCCCAATCGCATATCAATCTTTGAGAACACTAATGCACCCTTAAGCTTATCAAACAAATCATTTGTACAAGGCAACGAGTACTTATTCTTGATCGTCACCTTGTTCAGCTCTCTATAGTCGATGTAGAGTCTCATAGTGCCATCATTCTTCTTTACAAACAAGACTTGAGCTCCCCATGGTGAGTGACTAGGCCTGATAAAGCCTTTGTCGAGTAGTTCTTTTAATTGCGTATGAAGCTCCTTTAACTCTGCCGAGGCCATTCTGTATGGTGCCTTTGAGATTAGGTCGGTGCCTGGTACGAGCTCAATCTCAAATTCAACTTTTCTTTCTAGCGGTAAACTTGTTAGGTCATCGGGAAATACCTCTGAAAATTCTCATACAACTGCCACATCCTTAATCTTTATCTTATCTTCTTGACTTTTATCCATGATGTTCACTAGATAGCCCGTGCAGCCACTAGCTAACAGCTTTCTTGCTTTCATTGCAGATAGAAACATACTGGATTTCTTTCTAGACTCGCTAACATACACGAACTTTTGATCACCTTCTGGATGGAAGATCACCTTTCGTTTTCGACATTCGATAGAAGCATTGTACTTGCTTAGAAAATCCATCCCAAGAATCATATCATAGTCATACATGTCGATCATAATGAGGTCGACGAAAAGTTCCCTATCAGAAATCCATAGGGGTACTGTACGCAGACAGTGCGTAGATAATATCACTTCCCCAGAGGGTAGTGTTGTAGTGAATCTCTGTCTCATAGGCTCTAAACAAACCCCTAACTTTTTAGCAAATAACGTAGATATAAAAGAATGTGCGGCACTCGTATCAAAAAGAACATAAGCATCAATAGATAAACTTGTTATCTGACTTGTGACCACATTAGAGGCTTCAGCAGCCACTTGTTCCTTTGTCATGGCATAGATGCAGGCATTCGTAGGTGGGGCTTCAAGTCTTCCTTGACTGATTAGTGGCCCTTCAAAGGAAGCTTGCATCTGATGGAGTTGGGCTTGAGGAGGAGCTCTTTGAGAGGCATTAGCATTTGCCAGGTTAGGGCAGTTCTTGACAAAATGATCTTCTCGCCCACAAATAAAACATTGGTTTGTCCCCAAGCGGCATTCTCCTGGATGTTTCTTTCTACATTTGGCGCATGGTTGAAACTGCTTGCGATTATTGTTGTTGGGCTGGCCACCATTGTGTCTCTTGTTGCCTTGGCCTTGCTGGTTTTGAGGGTTGCCCTTCCTCTTATTGTTCCTCCAGTTTTGGTTGTTGTCGTTGTTATTGTTGTTGTTGTTGTTTCTGTGTGGAGGGCGGTTCTGGTTATTTGCATTATTGGCTTGTTGACTAGACTATGGCTGGTTCCTTCTTAACTTTTACAAGTGCAACTCAGCACATTGGGCCCTCATAACAGCCTGCTCTTAACTTCTGGCAACTATTGCAGCAATTTCTGGCCTGAGGACTCTGATCAGTCTTCTGACCCTTTCACTTTCATCAATAACCATCCCTGGGCATAGGCGAGCTAGCTGGTCAAACTTTGTCACAACATCTATAACTGACATATCTCCCTAGCGCAGGTTCTCGAACTCCTCATAATGCTTCCTTGTAACGTTCATGTGGAAAAACTTCATGTTTAACTCATGAACAAAGTCAACCCATGTCATCTCATCAACGTTCTTGCTTTCTTCAATGTCATCCCACCAAATCCTAGCCTCCATGGTGAGGCAGTACGAGGCATAAAGAACCTTTTCGTTGTTAGTGAAGCCCATAAGTCTTAGGGTGGCCTCGATCGTCTTTAACCATCCTTGAGCGACTAACGGACCTTAGAACCCTCAAAGTCTATTGGCTTAACCCTTTTCCATCTGACTAGAAGGGGTTCTTGATAGGTCACTCTAGGTTCAGCGGCAGGAGCTGGGACTTCGTTAACCTGTGGCTGAGGAGGAGGAGGAGGCACGTCATTGCCTCGTTGCTCACCGTTGTGGCCGTTGGCCCTTAGTTCAGAAATCTCTCTCCTTTGGTCCTCCAACTGCCTTTGTAACTCGGTAATTATTGTCATCAACATCTCGTTGGTCTGAGTGTGGGTTTGCATTCTTTTACAGCCGTCCATAATTAATCTCCTAAAAGAAATAAGAGTTTAAGAATATTCTTATAATTTATGAGACAGGTTTTTACTACTAGAATATTAATCATTAAACATCTAAACCTTATTCTTATCATCATACTTGCATCAAAACATTTAACTTTAAAACATACTTACTTGGAGGACTTGGACTGACGTGTGGCGATATGGATTGTAAATGAAAATTAGCTCTGATACTAAAGCCTGTAACCGCCCCGTTTATGGACGTTATAGATGCCGTTACATGCGTTCCTTACATACTTTTAATTTAGGATAAACAATTTGAACAAAACTTAATTATTTTGAAAAACATAAAACTTGAGTGGAAACATAAGAAATCATATCTAGGATCCATGCATGCATTTTTTTTTCATAACAGTATCCAAAATCTTAATCCATCCTCAAACTAAATATTTACTTATTCATAAACATCCTTTAAATAGTTTACCAAAACCTTCAGAATTTGAAGCAATCTTTTCAAAACGACCATGGAAAACTTACTTACAGTTCGGTAGGCCGTCCGAAGCTCTGCAAAAACAAGATTTTCAGAGTTGATGAGACTGGTAGGCCGGTGCAGAGTAGTCGGCAGGCCTACCCATCCATCAGCAGTCCGAACAATAATGTTCGGCAGGTCGACGGATTATAAAACCATATTTTCAAATCAAAACTCCATAATTTAAACGCGGAAGACGAAATACTAAAAAAAAAGATAAAATAATAAAAGATAGTTCATGGATTCTTTAAAACTTATCAAATAAACATGTCCAAATAAAAAAACATAATTTTAAATTATAAAATAAAAAATTCCTTCTTGGCGTTCTTCCAATTACAATTCATCTTGCTTAGCTCACACGCCTTTCCACACCCTCTGCCTAGTCCATCACCTTCTTACCCTTATCTGCAACATGATATAAACTGAATAAGCTAAAGCTTAGTAAGTACATTATTATCTCACAACTTAAGACATTTTATGAACATCAACATCATCATACATCATAATAGTGCACTAGGCACATTTGCATAGGAACATATCTTTCATTACTTTGACCATATTAAAACTTAATTCATTTTATCTTAAGGGCCCAAGTGTTGCACCATAATCATCATTGTAGGCGCGCCGTCATGAGAGGAAAAGGGTAGCTAATCCTAAACCAAATATGACATCATAACATATCATAACATTCGTGTGCAACACTTATTTAGGTGATACATATATATACATATTTAAACTTTCATGCTTTGAAATATGTCATTGTCATACATGCATAACATTTGAACATAAAAATCTTTCACAAGAAACCTTTAAATGAAATCATCATAAAATCATCATAGATATCATCATGAACATAATTTCAAACCTTATAAAACATATCATGTTGCAGGTGAGAATGTACTTACTTTTTAAGCTAGCTTACTTAACCTTAATTTTTTGTTGGTGACGGCACCGCGGTCTCGATGTGCTCACTTCAAAATGTGTTCATGTCATTCATTCATAAAAAATAAACAATTAACATATATATTTTCAAGAAACCATGAAATCTTCAACAATTCATAACCTCTTCCAATAACATATTTCATCAGATATCCGTTCCTCTCTTGAAAACATCAATTTCATAAAACATTTCATCAATGTTAAAACATTAAATAAAACTGTCAACACAACATGCATCACAGACCTCCATGAATTAAAAACTTAACAACTCAACATTTGCACATAATTTGAGCACCACATTTGACAAGGACAAAGTTAATGCATAAACATATTACCATGATTTTTCATTTATCATAAAAATTTCATTTGGCAATTTAAACCAAGTCACATAATTCACACTTCCAAAACTGCTAGCAATAACAATTCACTGAACAACTCTAAACTCAAGTCCATTTATTACATTTCAATATCATATAAAAATCTATGAAAATTAACACATATAATAGACATATAAAACTTTAACATATCCAAAAATTACCTTTAAATAAATTCCATACATTCCAAAACGTGTGTTTCAACTCAAAGACAAAATAATCATAATCAATTCATGTAGTGAGTTATAAGCAATCATCATATTCCCATAATTAAAATAAAAATATGATGACCCTAAAATTCATAAGCCAACTTATTAACATAAAGTTACAGAACCACTAAAATATTTTATCATCAAATAAAATCATTTAGTCACACAAATCATCGCAAAACAAGGAGTTTAACAATTTACTGATTAAACAGTCTAGAAACCTAGCTTCAATAAAAATTTCATATTATATAAAATATATTTCATTTGATCATGAGACTTTTCAATTCATACATTAACATATACATAAACATATTTGCCCAATTTCGTGCAAAATAACATTCATTTGCATTATGAACAAAACTCATATTTTCGTGCAGCATATTCAATCAGCATTAATTTACAGTGAGTGGCAGAGAGAAGAAAATTCATATCTTAATATAGAAATATCAAAATAACGTGAAACTTGGAGATACATTACATAACACATATATGAACATCATACCAAAATTTTAGAACAAAATAAAATTCCTACATAAGATTATGGCAGTCGGATTAAGGAGGAGAGACACATTTTAGAAAAATCAAAAAATTCTTACCTTAACAAATTTCTTCTCAAAACTCCTTCAATTCAACCAACGAAATTATCAATTTTCTTACAAATAATAGCAGGGAAAATTTGAGAGGGAATGAAGAAGAACATGTGAAGGGAAGAGAGAATGAGTGAGAGAAATCATGAGAGAGAAAGAGAGCAAAAATAATCATGAAAAGAAAAATGAGAGTAATGTACATGGAAGGCTTGTCTATACCGTTATTATCAGAAATTTTTGATTAAAAGTTGGCTTAATTGGCATGGAGAAAGGAGAGGATTGGGGAAAGTCAAATTAAATTGCATATCTTACCATATTTCACTACTTCAAAATGGGAAACCATATCAATTAAATCCAATCAATTAAAAAGTCAAAGGTTTTATTTCCTTAAATGAGGAAATCAATCCTAAAGTATGCCAATCAATCAATAATCATTATCCAATCACATCCAATCATCATCGTCACAATTTTAGGAGATTTCTGCTGACTGCTCGTCAGCTGTCATCGGCCTACCGATATCTCACTTCGGCCTGCCGATTCCACTAAGTCCGGCCTGCCGATGGTTTCCATCGGCCTGTCGATTGTTGAGGGGCAATCTGGCCTACCAAACTTAAAGGTTTGGCCTGCCGATCTGTCCTTACATTCAAAATACATTATAGCATTTAAATCCTTAATGGATCATACATAAACATTCAATATAAATAACATAAACACTTGAGCACATCAATTCCACATGATCGTCACCTGTTATAACACTTAGAATAATTGGTTAGTGACAACAATATCATAAATCAATATGGAATAAAAAATGCTTAACATCGTCACTAATATAACATTATTCGTTACATAAAATAGGGGGTGTTACACACCGATGACCTGGAAGATATTCGATAACAACTTGCCCTAGTACAACAACAGATGACCATCCTCCTAGCATAGCAGCTAGCCGCTCCAGCTCATGCTGAAAAAGTTGAACCCATCAATGAGAATAGGTTCGCTCCTTTACAGCCCGCACTGCCGTGCTGACATCCCTCCTCCTGCCCACCAAGACACTGATGACAACCGCCAATCAGAATCGGGTTTCAAACTTGATATTCTTGAATTTCATGGAAGCCTTCAACCGGAAGAGTTTATAGATTGGATTAGAGTCATTGAAGAAATTTTAGATTTCAAGGAAGTTCATGACAACAAACAGGTTTCTCTTATTGCTACCCGTTTCTGAGGCCATGCCGCAACATGGTGGCAACAACTCAAAGTCTCCCACACACGATCAAGAAAAAAAAAAGATTGCATCATGGAAGAAATTGAAAAAGCACATGAAGCGCACCTTTTTTCCCTATAATTATATGCAAACCATGTACCAATGCATCCAAAATTTATGATAAGGTAACTAGACGGTAAATGAATATGCTACTGAATTTTTCCTTTGGCTCATAAGGAACAAGATCAATAAAATCGTTATACAATCGATTTCTTAGTTTATTGGAGCCTTCATCCATAATTCAAAAATATTGGCCCTGTTTGGTTTCATTTTCTAAACATGTTTTCCTGTTTTCAAAAACAGAAGAAACAAAAATGAAAATAAAAACTTGTTTGGTTCTATTTTTGAGCCAATACAAAATGAAAACATTTTTGAAAATTCCAAAAAAAATTCCCATAAAATGAAAACAAAATAAAGACATTTTCTATGTTTTGAACATCCTACCAACTATAACTCCCTCACTGGAGCATGCTTCCTTGCTGGAGCCCGACCACACCGGAGCGCCACCCACCACAGCCCACTATCCCCAATCCTTCTTGAACACCAGTGACTACACACTGACATGTTTGCGATGGAAGGGAAGCTCGCATCGTCGGTGCTCGCGCTGGAATGAAGCTTGTGCAGATGTCATTGTCAACGAGCTTGTGCGATCACCATCTAAATCCCATCTTCGGCATTGAATCCTCCCACCACAACTCCATCATCGCGCGATTCCCCCAAGCCCAACCTTGATCTTCATCTTGTGCCTTGCATCATCAGGCCACAACACCGTCATCATCGCAAGGAGGAAGCTTGCAAAGGCCATCAATCTCCAGCCCTGTAGGCCATCTATCTGGCCGATAAGGTAGTCGGAGGAAGGCGTCATGTGTGGGGTGGGATCTGTCATCATCATTGCCGCGTGAGCTATTGATCTCTGCATCGTCGGCGTAGTGCCCTCGCAGGAGAAGAGAAAAAGGAAGTCCTCTTCGTTTTCTTTAAGTTTAACAATAATTAAAAAATTATTAATATATTAATAATTAGGGTTTAGTTAATATTAATCAGTATTTTAAACTTAAATTTAATTATTTAGCAAAAAACAAATTTAATTAATTTACATAAATTATTTTTATTAAAAAAATGTTTTCTTAAAAAACCACTACCATATACAACCAAACACAACTTTAAAAATAATCCCATCACATTTCTTAAAATGTTTTCAGTTCCATTTTTTTTTCAAAAACAAAAGCCATAATAAAACATTACCAAATAGCCCCATTGAATCTATTTGAACGGGCTACCGTTTTTAAAGCCCAGCAAACAGCTTTGTTGATTGAACACCACAATGGGACCGGCTTTGTTCCTAACCGCCACTCATGTTCCCAAAGTCACTGTCAACTCTGTTCCAACAGTCATCGCTGCTGCCCATTTTGACACCTAAACATCGGCGCCAAAGCCACCAGCTGTTGCACCTACTCCTAACCGCTTCCTCATCCCAATCGGTATCCCCTCGATGTTTCTTGTCTAGTGAGACGGGTCATCGTCAAACAACTTGTCCAAAATTTGGTCATCGAGGTCTTTTAGCCAAAAGAGTAGAGTTGAAAGAACCTGATAATCTCGTTGTTGTCCACAACAAAGAATTTGAAGAAGAAATTTCGAAAGAACAAGTCTTAGGAGACTTCGGCTCTTTACTTTTAGTTCATTGCAGCTACCTTACTACAACAGTAGAAGACGATTCGTGGTTGCGCACTAGTCTTTTTCATTCAACATGCACGGTGAACGAAAAAATTTGTCACTTCCTTATTGATAAGCTTCCTTTGAAGATAGAGCTCTATCTCACACCATAAAAGCTCGCTTGGTTGAAGCAAAGTTTGAAAGTCCAAGTTTCTCATCGAGCTCTCGTTTCTTTTCTTGCTGGGACTACCTGTTGTGATAAGATTTATTGCCATGTTCTTCCAATGGATACTTGTCACCATCTTTTGGGACGTCTGTTACGCCCCGGAGTACGGGAGGTGACGTGGCGGAATATTTAGGTTAATTAAAAGAGAATTTAATTAAAAACCGAGAGTTTAAGAATCCAATTAGGCGAGGAATAAAGAGATTTTTCCACCACATTTGATAAGGAATTTAAAATCATTAAACAAATAACAATAATTGAATAAAAACCGCGAATATGGGTTCCACAACCCACAACTTGTGCACACACATGGATCTGACAATATCACAAATACAATTACAGTCCAAGTACAAATAAAGTTAAGTCTTACATGCCTTGATTTATAAATACAGAATGTAAATAAATTCTCCTATTGCTCCTGAGTTCGGTCCGAAGAATCTTCTCCAAACCTAAATGGGAAACCACCTAGAAGGGGGGGAATTTAAAACAGATAAAACGTGAGCGAAAGGCTCAGTAGGACTAAGTTTTATAAAATAATTTAATGCAAAGAAACATAGCATTATCAGGAGTTATGCAAGAAGAAACTCGAATAAATAAATAAATAAATTGAGTAGAACCGTTCTGACACAGAACAGTCTACTCGTCAAATCAAAACACCAGTTTACTTTTACCTAGGCAAACCATGATATCACCACCGTAGTGGCCCAGCTGGGTTTCGGGACCTGCCCCCAAGGTCGATCACGACCCGATCTCTGATATGGCATCATGCCCATGTGTTTATTATCATTATCATTCAAAACCCAATTACCGAGTGTTGTCAATTACATTCATTATGAAATTCATTTCATGTCACGGTATATAAAAATATAACCGATAAAACCATTTTCAAACAACCGTTGAAAACATTTTGATAGAAATCCTTTTCAAAGCCAAATCATTTCAAAACCAGGCTACCAAAGAAATAGGATAGAAGTCCTACCTCAGTACTCGTGCCGGTACCCCACACCGTAATCCCGGTCCGCTATACGTTAGCTCCACGGAACCACGAACAATCCTAGATACCAACTAAATCAATCAATATCTAGTTCGAAACATCCTATGTTACTAAATCATTTCATGATGTCCTAGTGTGCCATTTGTATCATTAAAATCATCCTATAAGGTTGGGATTTAAATCAGAGTTCAAAACAATGAAATCGGGTAAAAATCACAAAATTTTCCATGCCTCGGTCGGCCTGCCGGACGCCCTGCTTCGGCCTGCCGAACTGTACAGTTCGGCCTGCCGGAAGCAAAGTTCGGCCTGCCGAACATTTCCCCATATTCGGCCTGCCGGTCGGAAGAACACCGGCCTGCCGATCATCACTCCGGCATGCCGAACATGAACTTCGGCCTGCCGAACTGGGAAGATCCAGAAATCCCAACCACGGGTTTCTCGATCCCCAAAATCCAAATCTGAATTCCAACCTGTTTTTCTCAATTCCCAGGCATGAAAAACAACTATAGTTGATAGAAAAACATTCTAAAACATGTTTGGAATCATTTAAACAACATTTGAACTCGAAATCCTCAAAAATCCGAAAATGAGAAAAAGAGGAGAAAAATGAAAATCTTGAATCCAATCCATTTTTCTTCAATCTAGGTTTAGATTCAAGTTGTTCTAAGCTCATTTAACACAAATCTACGGTTTTCTAAGCTAAAACAAACTTAGATTTCAAAAACACACAAAATTGAAAATTTTGTAAAAAGTTTAGAAATTTCGAATCTAACCTCAAATCGAAGCTTCAATCCGCGTTCTCGGTCACCGAATCATGTCCCCGAGCTTCCTCCTTGCTGTTCCGAAGCTTGGATTCGAATGGAAATCAAAATTTTTTTGAAGAAATTAGAGAGAGAGAGGGACTGCCGAGAGAGAGAGAAGAGAGAGAGAGAGAACTCGTGAATGAGGAGAGAGAGAGAGAAGAGAGAAATAAATAGAGAAAATCGGTGGGCGGTTTTACTGTGCGAAAACCATGTGCCGCCCACGGTTTTGTAAAACAGAGTATTTTTAGCATTTTACAAATTGTTGTGTTTTAAAACTCAAAACATCATTTTAAATCAACAAGGAATCTTTTGAACACATCAATTTAACAAAACAACCAAAAACTAAAAATCCAACCAAATAATCTAATTAAAGTTAAAACTTTAATTATGGCACACTAATTCATCATTTACATTACATTAATATTAAATAAATTTCGGGACGTTACAGCTCTCCACTCCTAAAAGAAATTTCGTCCTCGAAATTTATAACTCATCTCAAAAGCAAAACAAATGCGGATACAATTCCCGCATACCCGACTCTAATTCCCAAGTGGCTTCATCAACACCGTGATGCTGCCACACGACCTTTACCAACGGTATCTCACGACGACGCAAGCTAATCACTTTCCGGTCGATGATCTGAATCGGCACTTCTTCGTACGTCGTATCCTCCTGAACCTGTACATCGCGAAACGATACTATCTTACCCTGCTCAGGTGGACACTTCCTAAGCATAGACACATGAAACACATCGTGCACATGAGAAAGTTCGGGCGGAAGATCAAGCCGATAAGCGACCACACCAACACGCTGAGTGATCTCGAACGGCCCAATATACCTCGGCGCGAGTTTCCCACTCACTCCGAACCGCATAGTTCCCTTACGAGGTGACACCCTCAAGAGAACAAAATCTCCAACCGCGAACTCTAAGGGTCTACGTCTCCTATCCGCGTAGCTCTTCTGCCGACTCTGAGCTGCTCTCAACCGATCCCGAATCACCGCGACTTTCTCGTTGCTGTCACGAATCTCATCCGGCCCAAGAATAACTCTATCTTCCGGCTCGGCCCAACACACAGGTGACCGACACGGTCGCCCATACAATGCCTCAAATGGTGCCATACCGATACTCGCCTGATAACTGTTGTTGTACGCGAACTCCGCCAAATGCAAATATTGCTTCCAATTCCCGCCGAAGTCCAACGCACAAGCACGCAACATATCCTCGAGAACCTGAATAACCCGCTCAGACTGCCCATCAGTCTGAGGATGAAACGCCGTACTGAAGTTCAAATCCGTACCCAAAGCCTCCTGAAAACTCCTCCAGTACTTAGCATTAAACCTGGTGTCTCGATCAGAGGTGATGGACAAAGGAACTCCATGCAACCTCACAATGTTCTGCATATACAACTCCCCGAGAATCTTCCTGGAACACGTCGACCTAAACGGAATGAAATGCGCCGATTTCGTCAACCTGTCGACCACAACCCAAACTGCATCATGCCGCTGCTCCGTCCTCGGCAAACCTGTGAGGAAATCCATCGTCACATGCTCCCATTTCCACCCTGGAATAGGAAGCGGCTGAAGCTGACCTGCAGGCTTCTGATGCTCAGCTTTCACCTGGAGACACGTCGAACACTTGGCCACGTACTCGCGAACATCTTTCTTCATGCCTCTCCACCAATAGTGCCTCTTCAAATCACGATACATCTTGGTGCTCCCCGGATGAATAGCAAACTGAGACCTATGAGCTTCATCTAGAACGGCTTTCGTCACCTCGGCGATAACTGGAACTGCAAGACGCTCCCAGAAGTACAACGATCCATCTGCATGCACGCTCCATTCCTCGAACTGCTCCCCGTTCTGAATCCGCGACCAAATCCCCTGCAAATGCTGATCCTGCCACTGACCTTGCTTCACCATCCGAACAAGAGCTGGAGTCGCTTCCACATGATACAACAAAACTCGATCACCGTCGTCATGATACTGTAGCCGATACTCACTCACTGTCGCATCCCTACTCCAGTCCTCAAAAATCAAACAAGCGAGAATCCCTGAAGACTTCCTGCTAAGCGCGTCCGCTACCACATTAGCTTTCCCGGGATGATACTGCAACGCGAAATCATAATCCTCCAGAACTCACATTAGCTTTCCCGGGATGACCCAGAAATTTGACCTCAGTCAACCAGAACTCACATTTTTCCCTCTTAGCATACAACTGGTGCTCCCGCAGAGTCTGAAGCACGATCCGAAGATGCTGCTCATGCTCCTCCCATGTCTTAGAATACACAAGAATATCATCGATGAACACGATCACAAACTGATCCAGATACGGCCTAAAAATCCTGTTCATCAAATCCATAAAAGCTGCTGGAGCATTCGTCAACCCGAAAGACATAACCAGAAACTCGAAGTGCCCATACCGAGTCTTAAAAGCTGTCTTGGGAATATCCTCTTCCTTGATTCTGAGCTGATGATAACCTGAACGCAAATCAATTTTTGAGAAGTATCGCGAACCTCCCAACTGATCAAATAGCTCATCAATCCTAGGCAAAGGATACTTGTTCTTCACCGTAACACGATTCAGCTGCCGATAATCCACACATAACCTGAGAGTCCCATCATGCTTCTTAGCGAACAAAACTGGTGCTCCCCACGGAGATGTGCTATTCCGAATATATCCTTTATCAGCAAGCTCCTGAAGTTGCTTCCTCAATTCCTTCATTTCTGTCGGCGCCATCCGATAAGGTGCCATAGAAATCGGTGATGTCCCTGGAAACAACTCGATACCAAACTCAATCTCCCGATGCGGTGGTAACCCTGATAACTCGTCGGGGAAAACATCCTCGAACTCACCAACCACCGAAATCGCTATACTACTACTCGAAACATAGGGCTCGCAATCTAGATTGGCAAGAAAAGCAAAACAATCTAGATTCCTTCGCCCTCCTAGACATGACTTCATAAGACGCTCACTCATTAGCCAATCACCACCACCCTGGTAAGTGATTACCGTCCCACTTTCAGACACTAGGGTCACTTTTCTAAGTTGGCAGTCCACAACTGCACTATACCTGGACAACCAGTCCATCCCTAAGATCACATCATAGGAGCTCATGGGGAGTACAATCAAATCACTTTTCAAAATCTCATCCCCAATCTTTATTTTACAAGATTTACACATACAATTTACACACACCCGCCCCAAAGGAGAAGTTATGACTAGGGGTTCATTAAACTCTTCTACTTCTAATCCCAAGGCATGTACAAAGGAACTCGAAATGAGAGAATGAGAGGCACCGGTATCAAATAAAACGCGAGCTAGGGATCTAGAAACCAAAACCATACCATCGACAACCGCGTTACCAGTCTGAGAATCTGACCCTCCAGATGCCATTGCATGAACCTGCACTGGCGCCTTCCCTTTTCCTCTACCGACATTGCTGGGTCCTGCATTACTCGGCCGATACTGCTGAGATGGAGATGACTGCACACTACCTGTACTCGGAGCTCTATACTGAGGAACACTGCGCTGAAAATACTGCGGCTGCTGTCCCCGTGCCGGATATGAGAATTGCTGAGGAGAAAACTGCGGATACTGCAACTGCGGGTACTGCGGAGGCAGAGGTAGGGTCTGAGGCTGAGGCTGAGACGAACGACTGGCATCCTCCCCGGTCTGCGATCCAAGACGAGCACTCCTGATCGGGCAATTCCTCTTGATGTGTCCGGGCTGCTGACAGAAATGACAATGAAAGCTGTAGGGGTTGCTGCGCCCGCTGCCAGACGAACTGCTGCTGCCACTGGTCGCACCGCCTTGCTTGCCTTTCCCCGGAGCTGGACGACTACTGATGCTCTTCCTGCCACTCCTCTGCGGTCCTCCTGAAGCCTTGGCTCGATCCTCACAATACTGCACGTAATCATTCTCCACGGAGATCGCCGACGACACAAGCTCTCCGAAACTCCTAAGCCGTAGAGCAACCAACTGCCGTCGAATAGGAGCCTTGAGTCCTTCCTGAAACTTGATGCATTTCTCACGCTCCGATGCCACAGCTGATGGAGCAAATCTAGCCAACTCGCTAAACTTCGCCTCATACTCCCGAACTGATAGATCACCCTGCTGCAATCTATAAAACTCAGCTGCTTTCTGATCTCTATATCCCTGCGGAAAATACCGATCATAGAACAGCTCCTCGAACTTGTCCCAACCGATATCGCCACCGCGCTCCAGATGCTTAGTTTGTTTCCACCAGGTGTTAGCGCCACCCTCGAGCTTATACGCCGCAAACTCCACACGATACTCCTCAGGCACACCAAGGGTATCAAGATGCTTCAAGATCGAATCCAACCAATACTCTGCTAACTGCGGATCCCCATTTCCATCAAAAGTCGGAATAGACGCCCGTCGAAATTCCTTAAAGAAAGCATGCCGACTACCAACACTGGAGTCTTCCGGCCTAGCCCTGGCTGCCATCTGTCGGAAAGCCGCAATCATAGACCTCATCAGGCCCTCATCATTTCCGAACTCGGCGTCAGCAGTCGAACGACGTCTAGGTGCCATTCTCTCACTTCTGAAAACAAAATTTGGACTGTCAGAGGTATTTCATTGTCAAACCTATGTGTGCACAATTCCCAAGGTTCATAACCTTGGGCTCTGATACCATTCTGTCACGCCTCGGAGTACGGGAGGTGACGTGGCAGAATATTTAGGTTAATTAAAAGAGAATTTAATTAAAAACCGAGAGTTTAAGAATCCAATTAGGCGAGGAATAAAGAGATTTTTCCACCACATTTGATAAGGAATTTAAAATCATTAAACAAATAACAATAATTGAATAAAAACCGCGAATATGGGTTCCACAACCCACAACTTGTGCACACACATGGATCTGACAATATCACAAATACAATTACAGTCCAAGTACAAATAAAGTTAAGTCTTACATGCCTTGATTTATAAATACAGAATGTAAATAAATTCTCCTATTGCTCCTGAGTTCGGTCCGAAGAATCTTCTCCAAACCTAAATGGGAAACCACCTAGAAGGGGGGGAATTTAAAACAGATAAAACGTGAGCGAAAGGCTCAGTAGGACTAAGTTTTATAAAATAATTTAATGCAAAGAAACATAGCATTATCAGGAGTTATGCAAGAAGAAACTCGAATAAATAAATAAATAAATTGAGTAGAACCGTTCTGACACAGAACAGTCTACTCGTCAAATCAAAACACCAGTTTACTTTTACCTAGGCAAACCATGATATCACCACCGTAGTGGCCCAGCTGGGTTTCGGGACCTGCCCCCAAGGTCGATCACGACCCGATCTCTGATATGGCATCATGCCCATGTGTTTATTATCATTATCATTCAAAACCCAATTACCGAGTGTTGTCAATTACATTCATTATGAAATTCATTTCATGTCACGGTATATAAAAATATAACCGATAAAACCATTTTCAAACAACCGTTGAAAACATTTTGATAGAAATCCTTTTCAACGCCAAATCATTTCAAAACCAGGCTACCAAAGAAATAGGATAGAAGTCCTACCTCAGTACTCGTGCCGGTACCCCACACCGTAATCCCGGTCCGCTATACGTTAGCTCCACGGAACCACGAACAATCCTAGATACCAACTAAATCAATCAATATCTAGTTCGAAACATCCTATGTTACTAAATCATTTCATGATGTCCTAGTGTGCCATTTGTATCATTAAAATCATCCTATAAGGTTGGGATTTAAATCAGAGTTCAAAACAATGAAATCGGGTAAAAATCACAAAATTTTCCATGCCTCGGTCGGCCTGCCGGACGCCCTGCTTCGGCCTGCCGAACTGTACAGTTCGGCCTGCCGGAAGCAAAGTTCGGCCTGCCGAACATTTCCCCAGATTCGGCCTGCCGGTCGGAAGAACACCGGCCTGCCGATCATCACTCCGGCCTGCCGAACATGAACTTCGGCCTGCCGAACTGGGAAGATCCAGAAATCCCAGCCACGGGTTTCTCGATCCCCAAAATCCAAATCTGAATTCCAACCTGTTTTTCTTCAATCTAGGTTTAGATTCAAGTTGTTCTAAGCTCATTTAACACAAATCTACGGTTTTCTAAGCTAAAACAAACTTAGATTTCAAAAACACACAAAATTGAAAATTTTGTAAAAAGTTTAGAAATTTCGAATCTAACCTCGAATCGAAGCTTCAATCCGCGTTCTCGGTCGCCGAATCACGTCCCCGAGCTTCCTCCTTGCTGTTCCGAAGCTTGGATTCGAATGGAAATCAAAATTTTTTTGAAGAAATTAGAGAGAGAGAGGGACTGCCGAGAGAGAGAGAAGAGAGAGAGAGAGAACTCGTGAATGAGGAGAGAGAGAGAGAAGAGAGAAATAAATAGAGAAAATCGGTGGGCGGTTTTACTGTGCGAAAACCATGTGCCGCCCACGGTTTTGTAAAACAGAGTATTTTTAGCATTTTACAAATTGTTGTGTTTTAAAACTCAAAACATCATTTTAAATCAACAAGGAATCTTTTGAACACATCAATTTAACAAAACAACCAAAAACTAAAAATCCAACCAAATAATCTAATTAAAGTTAAAACTTTAATTATGGCACACTAATTCATCATTTACATTACATTAATATTAAATAAATTTCGGGACGTTACAACGTCTGTGGCAGTACGATCGTGACGTCATCCATGATGAGAAGACCAATACTCACTTTTTGTTTTGAACTCTCCCCTTGTTAAAGGACACTCATGGATGTCTGTCCTCCGTTGACCTAGCCGACCGGCCCCTTCACCACCGGTTGACTTGTTTTTACAAAGTTGCCAATGCCCGTGCCCAAGGCTGCACTATTTCTCGCCCACTTTTGGTTTGGCACCACAAAGCCAGAATCGCACGTCGTTTATGCCCATAAAACCACATCCATGACTTTTTCTCCTTTACCTCCATTTCAGGTTGTGTCTCCTAAAATTCTTACCAAACCGCCCTTTTGGAAAAGTCCGAGTGCCTATTGTTGTCATCATCATCGCCACCGTTGCTGTCGTTATTACTGCCACCATTTATGTCTATTGATAGATGTTAAATCATCGGAAGCTTTTCAAGTTAAGCCTTTTGGCTCGTTTGCTAGATATACGGAGCTTGCAGATTTGAGGTCGAATCTTTCCAAGCCAGTGGGACTGATGCAGCGAGAAGCAAAGCACTTGACCACCAAAGCCTACTTTTGATCGACCGTCCCTACCCAGTGTGTGATCTGGAAATTACCTGATTTTGAGCTAGATTTGAGTTTTGAACTCTTTCTTACTCCGATTTGTTTCTCATTTATTTGATAAATTTTAGACACAACTTTTTAGGATATTTTAGGAATATTTTTATTTCCTTTTATTTATTTTTTGTGCATTTATTTTTCAGTTCTCCAGTTATTAATAAAATCCAAAGAAGTTTTCTCAAATTCTTGCTTGTTTTTCCATATTTTTTCAAATCAACAAAATACTCACACCCTTGTTTTTCGACCTTCCACGTCAATCAACGGAACTCAAGTCTTTAAATGCTTTCACTACATCAATATATCGATTATAGATTATCTTATTCAAAAAAAAAAATTGGAATACTCATCCATTTTTGAGCGAAAAGATTATGGGTATGAAAAACTATTGGTGACCTTGTAGTAGAAAAATATAGAAAAGAAAACAACACATAAAAGTTTATGGCATCAACACTAACTTTCATCCCTATTTGGTTCACTAATTTTTATCTTTTCATATATAAAAGTGAGAAGACACCTTTTTGATCATTCCTCTAATGATTGCCAAGTGCGCTTAATTCATTTTTAATTTTGTTTTGCCCCTTTCTTTTGTTTGTTTTCTTTTTCCCTTTTTGTTGCTTTATCCTATCTGCTTTTTTTTTCTTTTTTTCTTCCCTTTGCCCTTTCTCTATTTTTTCTTTCATCCTTATAACCTTATATGCATTTAAGATGTATCTATTATATTTTATAATCTCATTTTATTTTTAGATGTGCTTATATATCTATTATAGATCATCCTACTCAAAAGACAAGACAAGTGGAATATTCAAGGGCATAGTCAATGAGTATTCCAATTTTGAGCGAAAGATTATGGGTGTGGAAAAATATGGTGATCTAGTAATAGAAAAAATGTCAAAAAGAAAATAAAACATAAAAGTTTCTGACATCAACACTAAATTATGTCTATGTTTGTTAACTAATTTGGACTAGATTTTTAAGTCGAGCGGTGAATCAAGTTCAAATCCATGTTTGATAAGCATCCTATCTATAGATTTTATTTCCTATTCAAATTGAGTTTGCATTGTCTATTTTAACTTTTCAAATGCTTTTATATCTATCCAAACACAAATTTAGATTTTATTTATTGTTTAGATTTATACTTTAAATGTACATTTAAATATCTATTTATATTGCAATTTAAACCACATAGCTCAAATTTCTAATTCAAGTAAAAAGTTCAAAAAAGCGTAGTATGAATTAGCAAACCAAACGTGACCTAATGCCATAACTTGAGGAAGAATTTATTATAAAATTGAACTTTTTTCTCCTTCATAAAGTGATTATTTGAGTTAACTTTATAGTGAAAAATCTCTCTTACATGCGACAATAAAGGTTATCATTACTAGTCAGAGTAAATTGTACTGCTACATCCTGAACTATTCACTTTTTATATAATGCACCTTGAACTTTTAATCTTAGCACAATGCGCCATGAACTTGAAATCATTGATAATTGTGGTCCAATAGTTACTTTTAATTTTTGTTAATAACTATTCTTCACGTGTTGAGTTTCAATGTTTTCTTACCATGACGAGCTCTATCCTCATGAAAACTCATGTGTGAATTTGGTGATGAAAATTGTCTATACTTTTAATGTTTGTTAGCTATTGGACCTCAATTGCTAATAATTTCAAAATTTAAGGTGCGTTTTATTAATATTAAAGTTCTCACATAATACAGTAAAAAAATCAAAACATTACTACAGTGTAAAGCTCTCACATTCCATAGTGTTTTGAATCACAACTATGATTCTAAGTTTTAACCATACTTTCTAAACATCTTATAAAAGTTTAGAGTATATTATGCAAAAAATGAATAGTTTAGGGTGCAATAACGCAATTTACTCTATTAGTTGTTTAAGTTCAAACTAATTGCTATTGTAAGTTGTAGGAGGGCAAAAAAAATTTCATGCCAAAAAGATAAAATAAAAATGAAAGAGGGTGAGGAGAATAGAAAATCAAGCTAAGAAGAAAAAAGAAAGAGGAAGAGGAAGAGTCAGAGAGTAAGTTTGAGAGTGAGAGTGAGTGAGAGATCATAAATCCCTAAGTCCCCTATGAATTACAAAAACTTACTAGGGGCGTGAGTAAACTCTTATCAATCATCATTGGCATGAACTTTGAAAAAGGCTTAAAGTTTTCTTTTTCCCAATCAAGTAATCTACTGTTTTGTAGCAAGATGTAAAATTGATGGAATTAAAAATGAAGAGGCTATTCTAGGTAGATTAGTAGGTATTTTTAGGGTGAGGATTGATAGTGCGTGTGCTATGCACATATGTATAGTAGTGTTGAAAATAAAAAAAAAAAATTACCATTAAATGTTATTAGGATTGAATTCCGTTTCCGTTTAAAAAAACCAATACATCAATGAGAATATATATATAAAAAAAATTATGTTTATATGTAAAAAGAAAAACGCCAAAACTCTGCTTTAATATATGTATACAAGGTTCATACATTCTCATAAAACATTTTTTTCTTTCTTTTTTTTTTTTATTCCTTTTGTGATGCTCTATTCATTGTTTTAATCTTTTCTCCATTTTTCCTTGCTGCCTCTTTTCTTATAAACTAGTTGAATTCTACACCCGTGGGAGAGTCATTTTGTAGGCTCCATCTGTGCGTTAAGATTTGATTATTGTGTACTTGTTTTTAATTTATTTAATAATAAATATCTTAGTTAGTCGTTGCTTAAGACAAAGCTAACATAAAAAATCTTTATAAGCATCACTCTTAAAGTAATAAGAATTACATAAGAAAAATAAATAAATTGAGACACACCTAAAAAAAATATATCTTAATAGAGAACATGTCGAAAAAAATATTTAAAAGCAATAGATAAAATGAATCTATTAGTAATTCCAACTTATATATTTTATTAGTTTTTGAGGGAATTGTTAGCTTTATTTCATGTTTTTTATGTTCATTTTAGTTTTAATAAAAGACTCAATTTGTATCTTTTTGCTAGATCTTAGTTTTACTTTGGTTTATTTTATTTTTAATTGTTTAGTTTTGCTTTGAGTTTATTTAGTTTTATTTCTATTTTATTTCATTTTTATTTACTTATTTTATTTTATTTGTTTTATTAGGTTTAGAAGAGAAATTTTTGAAGTTTGAATCAGCAGGATTTCGTGCCTTAGCACAACAATAATGCTTCCCCCCGCATGCTATCATAGAGAGCACGAGCGGCTACGCAACAAAAGCTTGTAACCGCATGAAATTCAGCCCAGCTCGTAGAATTCCAAACGTTCGTGGCTGTGCAGAATGGGAGTTCACGGCTGCGTGTCCCCCTAATCTACCCTGGCTCATGTTTTACATAGCTTACGGCCGTGCAATTCTTTCTCTGGCCCCTACGCGTGTGCCTTTTTAGGGTATTTTGGTGTGACTCTTAGGCTGATTTAAGGAGGAATTTCCCAAAGTTTTGGGAGGCATATAAGTACCCATATAGGGTTTTGTGCCAAAGGGGGGATTTGATTTTAAAGAAGGAAGCATCCATTTCTTGAAGATTCAAAGGAGAAGGAGAAGGGAGCTTGAAGACCACCTAGGAGTTCCATATTAGTGTACTTCTTTTGGTTTTCTTTCTTTGAATTTCTTGTAAATTGTTATGGAATCCTTGTTCATATTTTGGCTTGTTTTGGTTTTGTTTAAGACTATGTATAACTAAATCTCTTAGTCTAGAGGGCTATGGATCTAAGTCAATATTGTGTTTGGTATTTTGCCTTTGATTAATACAATTTATTTCTATTTTCTATTTATTTGTATATCCTTAAGTTTAATGCCTCTAATTGATTAATTACCAATTAGTTGATCTTGCACTTAGGGTTAGTACTTAGGAAAGGAGGGCTCTAAATGTGGATTTAGGAAACAAATCCTAGAAAATTTTGGAGTTGGGAGACCTATAGTTTTCTTTGTGGCTAAATTATAGAACATGCTTAATGAACCCTTTGTAATTGATTTTGAATAGGAATATTGGAATTAATTATTTTGGGTAAATTTCAATTGAGTACTTGGGAGATGAAAAATTGGTATAAATTAGTGTTCTATGCCAATAAATTGGGGAAATTAACTTGTCATTAGTCTAGGCAATTACCATTCACAAAGGTGGAATAGTTTGATCTAGATCCATTTCATCATTGTTTAATTTAGTTTATTTTCTTCGTTATTTTAATTTTTGTAATTTAATTTTAGTTATCTTAATTTCTTATTTTTAATTAAAAATTGCTATTAAACCATTATTGTTTAGATAAAGTTAGAAGTACTTTAACCACAATAAATAGTAAATTGCTAGTAAATCATTCCCTGAGGAAAATGATACTCAAACTCCCACCCTATTACTTGTGACTGTGTGTACTTGTATGTGACTAGAACCACCTTAAAAAAGATGACACTATAAAGGATCTTTGGCAAGAAGAAAAAGAACAAAGAAACAACAAAATTAAGCACAAATGCATATGAAATAAATTATGATAATAGGAGTAAAGTAACGGAAAAGTGCATTTCAATTCTCTAACATGAATAAATTAGATAGAATGCATCTATTAAGAAAAAAGAAAAAAAGTTGAAAGGAAGGTGTGATAATTTTTTTTTTTTAAAAGAAGGCACCTTTTAGGGAAAAATTTGTTGTAAAGGGCCAATCAAAAAAATCCAACAATATATTTTAAAAGGAGTAAGTGAGAGGAAAAAGTATTTTAAAAAAGCATAAAAATGAAATTGTAAAATGATTAGGGGTACATTTGAAATAAGTTATGTTGACAAGGGCAAAATGACATAGCAATAAAGATGCAAAAGAAAAACATAAGTCAAAACAATGAAAAGCAAAAAAAATAAGAAGAATAATTCATTAAAAAAAGTGGGATAAAACTTAAAGGTGAAATTGTTAGATATGTATGCCCTAAGGAGTAAAATGTTGTAATATGTTTTTAGAGAAATTTTATCAATAAAGAATTTATTTATTATTCATACACCAAATGTTATCCTCTTTACGTTTATATTTGTTGAATGCATGATAAGCAAACAAAAGTCTAAGACTATCAATTTAAACCTTTAAGAATCAGGCATACGATGGACAGATTATACGGAAGACATGATTCTAAAGGTGATAGTCTAAATCATAAGATTCGCAATTGAGGGAATAAAGTTGGATGCTTTATTCATGCTAAGATTGTTATGTTGTCTACATCCCTGATGGGAAATGGCTTGTCTTGGCCATCGGAGTTGGACTTCGCAAATAGAAACATTGGTACATTGTCATAGGTGACGATGTATTAGATTGGGACATAAAGTCGAATTGATTTGAATTAATAATTATAGCTATGCAAATCAATTCACTTTAGACAATAATATGTGTTACATCTTAGTCTTAAAATGACCAATAGGCCCATTATTTTGACTTATATTTTTTGATGTACAAAGGGTGACATTCTAACTTTGTGATGATGCGTATACTGGTATGTTAGAGACATGACTCTTGATAACATAGGCCTATTGTTCATAGATATGGAATCCTTAACTCCATTGGTGGAGTTAATGATATTCTCTTATGTACGTTATCCTGTAATTGGAAAACTAAAACGCTCAACCATTTAGATGCATACGTGTAATTTAATAGTATATTGTCCTCAGATGGTAAGTTTTCCAATAGTGAGATAATGGAACGTAAGATAAAAATAATCGGGAAGGTAAGATGGAATTTATCCTTTAGTCAATTATGAATGTCCTATGGGGATACGACATATTATGATATATCATAGACACTTAGCTAATTTGGGCTTCGTAATTTTATATAGTTTGAGAATGTAGCTCTAAGTTTTTAGTGGAGTAGCGTTAGAGTTGATAATTATAAAATTTGTATCTAGGATATTATATTTTATAATTATGGAAGCTTGAACTATATAGGTCCACTAGGTCCCCTTTGCTAGCTCATAATAAATCCGTAACAACACGGTGTGCTTATCTAATAAATTGATGACTTATGTTAAATTATTAGATTGGCTAAAATTCGATAGGATTAAATAATTCATGTCTATTTATCGGTTAAATTAATTTATTATAAATTAATTCAAGATAAACTTGTTGAATTATCAAGTATTTATTTTCTTAGAGATTATCTAGATATGACTGTTTTAATCAGATAATTTCTGTATTGGGTTATTTGAATTAAAATTGAGGCTCTATCCAAAGTATCTTGGGTGAGAAATAAAAGATTCTCAAGGATCATATTATCGTAAGTTTGACAGGTTGATCAGTTAGTTCGGCAGGCCGATCCGTTAGTTTGACCTGCCGATCTAACGATAATTTGATCACATGTTTTTTACGCAATTTTATTAGAAGTTGATCCAGATTCAAATTTTTGAGGCTTTATTTGATAATGACCAACCTTGGGTTCGACTTTTATAAATAGGGAGTGAGTTTTCTGAGTTATTTAGATCAGTTGAGAAGTTAATGGTGAGTACTATAGTGTTAGATACTATGAAACTCCCTAAGAGCTTTTGTTCACAATCACGAACCTTTACTCTAGGTATTTTCAATTGATTGGAAGGAGAGTCACCGAGGAAGAGCTAAACAACGTGTGCCCACACACACTCCGATCATGGATAGAGAATACCAAAGAAGACTAATTAGTTGAGGCTCTTTTAGAACGTTCTTCTCTTCACAGATTGTAGGAGCTCTTTGGCATACAAAAGTTAGTAAGATCTAGATAATTGATGAATATAACATGTCTAACTTGTGTTTTAAAAAATACTCGAATTCAAAATTTTTAAAATTCTGCTGCGTATTGGTTTTTCTAATAGAAATGATCACAGGTACATTTAAAATAAGTTATTTTAACAAGGACAAAATGATAGAGCAATGAAGAAGTGAAAGAAAAACATAATTTAAAACAATGAAAAAAGGGAAAAATTAGTCAAAAAAACTAAAATAAAACTTAAGGTGGCATTTACAGTTACAAAAATCATGTTCGATGTAATTAGGATAACAAAAGTAGTCATAAAGATTTTTTTTTTTAAATGAGTAGTCATAAAGATTAGATTCAATAAAGTATTTATGACGTTATCTATATAAGTTAATATTTTATATCAAGAATAAAGTAAAAAGAAGAAAGTACTTTCATGGCATATTTCAAAATAAAAGAATTTGAGATTGCATGACCAAAAGAAAAGAAAAGAAAGAAAAGAAAAAAAAAAATCAATAGATATAAGATTGTAAGAATAAAAAAAATCAAAAAAGCCAAAAAAAGATAAGGAAACAAAAAATAAAGAATAAAAAAGGAAGAAAACGTTAAAGGAAAAAAAATGGTTTAAAGCCCTGAAAAAAAAAAAAAAGCACGAAACCCCCTTAATGAAATAGGAGGAAGAAAATTCTTACTTTTTCTCTTCTTTTAAATGCGACCCTCATAATTTTTGTTTCGTAATTGCCTTGTTGATTTTTTTTCCCCACAACATTCTCTGTCTAAGCTTGTAAAAGAAACTCCCAAATACAATTTTTTTTAATATGTGCTCAACAAATAATTTTTAACATATTTATAAAAGACGATTCATTTTTTTAATGGATCTCCCAAAAGAATAAGATTACGTCCTTCTTTTGTTATTTGTTTTCCTTTTTGTTTTTCATTTTTTTAATTTTTTTTTGCTTTAGTTTTATAGTCTTCCCTTGTTTATAATTAAAAATCTTTTGGTCCTAATTTTATTTCATCCTCATTTTCTACTTTATCTTATTATTTTCCCCTAAATATCTTGTTTATTTTCACATCCACTTTATTAAATTATTTTTTTTACATTTCTAAACAATTTCCTTACAAATATATTTCTTTCAAGTAGTTTCTTCGTATTTATTGCTCATTAAAATATTTCTCTCTGAAATATGCATATGTAAAAATCCTTTTATTTGTTCTATGTATCTTTAAGTAGTTTTTCACCTCTTACTCACTAGTATATTAATCTGACACCTTTATATATGTTTTTTTTTTTTGTTTTCTCAAATGTGTCCATGTAAATATCTTGACGTATTATATTTACACCTATGTTGTTTTCTATCTCTTCCCCAAGTAAAATTGTTTCATTTGTGATTTTGATGCGAAAATGATGCGTATCATCCCTTTTTTTTTTTCCTTGTCTTCCATTATTTTTTAATTCATTTTTGGTCTTTCATTTTTGTTCTTTGACACTTTTTTGCCCTACTAAAAACCTCGTCCTTTTAAATTTGCTCTACTTAAATATTCTTTTTACAAATTAAACCCTTTTTTTTAAAAAAGAAAACAAAATTCGTATAAAAAAGTAAAAAGTAAGATACTTATTATGTATGCGCAAAGTGAATGTTTCGATTACTTTTATTACAATAAAATAAAGAGCCCATGGTTAATTTTTTTGGTTATAGTTTAAGATATTAGTAAATGCAGCGCATCAATTTAGTTGTTCAAATTAAAATAATTATATAGATTAAAAACCCTCAATTTGATTTTTTTCCTTTATTTTTCTCTCTCTTCTTTCCTCTCTCTACTCTCTCTTTGCCCTCCCTCTCTCCCCTCCCGTCATCGTAGGCGAAGCTCTGCTATCATCATTGTTGTCGCGTTCTTGTCCGCTCCGGCATAGGCGATGTTCTTCTGTCGTCGACGCAGGCGATGTTCTCCCATTGCCATCGTGTTATCCTTGGCTGTGTCACTGACCAGCCTCTCCCATCGACCGATATTGCGATGAAGCCTGAGCAGCAATAAGATCGCGACGTCTCAACGTTAAGTTGTTGAAGCAACCAGATTTGATTTCATCGGCAAAGATAGAGTCGCAAAGCAGCCAGATCTATTTCACAAAAGAGATCTCACGCCGAGAAGAGATGTCACATCTGAGCCGTCGAAGGGAGGTCGCTGGATAGAGAGAGGAAGAAGAAGAAAAACGGTTGTGTGGGTATAAAAGGCGATATTTGTTGAACATGTTTTTCTACAAACTCTTATTTTAATTAGCACTCTGACGTTTCTCTTAATTCTTTTCTATTTAAGTTATTATGAAGGGGGGAAATTTTCTACATATTGATTAATGGGTCTTCACACCATTTATGTTGAACTGTATTCAAAGTCTAAACTCAATTTCACTAAAAAAAAAAGGCCTAAACTATTAATTCTTTTTTTTTTCAAATAAATGAATGTAGAACATCAAGTATTAACATCAATCAACTTATAATTAGTTCAGCTAAGGGTTTTTTTTTCAAGGGAAAAGAGTAATTTTCCAGTGACGTGTCTCTTCGTTTGTCATTTTTTAATTTATTTTTTGCTTGCACCGAAAAAAAAAAATTCCTTTCTGCTAAAACCAGGCCTCGTCTTCAATTCAAAACAGGTATTTTGATAAATAAAATTTTAAAAAAGTTATTTTAGATAAAAGTGGTTTTTTTGACAGAAAATCCTCAAAATCTTTTTTTAATTAAGTAAATGATCTTTTTTTTTACAAAATTTTTTTTTAAAACAGTTAAATTATCTTAATTTTTTTAAAAAAACAAAAATAATTATAACAAAGAGAAAAATTTTAACAAAATAAAAACAAATAAAACTGTTTTTACACTTAAAAAATATATTTTTTTACGTTAAAAAATTTTAAAAAAATCATTTTGTTAAAATCAGTTTTCTTAAAGTTAGTTTTCAAAATCCTCGATCTTGTCCCTCAGTAGCGGGAGACGAACAACGCGAAAATTTTCTTTTTCTTCTTTCTTTTTTTTTTTTTTTTTTAAATTATTTAAGTTTTCTAGCCAAAGAGATGAAGAGTTTTCTGGAACCATCCTGATTTCTTTACCATTTTAGAACTCTCTAGACCCTCCTCTCTCTCTCTCTCTATCTCTCTCTCCCTCTCCCCTCTCCTTCTCTCTATATAAATGCGAAATTTATCATGGCCTCTCTGCAACGAGAAACAACAATCTTTGCGACTATTTCAGACACACACACACGACACGACGCTACACTATCTCTCAAATCTTTCAGAGCTCCTAATTTCTCACGCTCTCTCCAATCGCCATGGACGAGGACTTCGAGTTCCCAAGTGCGGGCAATGTCGACGACGAAGTGGAGATTCCCGAGGACGACGAACCCATCAGCTCGATTCTCAAGGTCGGAGAAGAGAAGGAGATTGGGAAGAATGGGCTGAAGAAGAAGCTCCTCAAGGAAGGTCAAGGCTGGGAGACTCCCAGCTCCGGCGATGAAGTTCAAGGTGATTATTACTTTCTTCTTCTTCTTTTTTTTTGTATTTAATCTTTGTTTTTGTCGTGATCAATGCTTTTGTTTTATTTTTGAATCAATCTAAAATTCGCGTGAAGCATCAGTAATGCCGATCAATTCTTATTGTTATTTCTTCCTTGTAAATTTCGCGATAGGATATTGAAAAAAAAAAAAAAAACATTATTTTTAATCATCAGGGTAGATTTATTATAATATTAAGAAAAATTTAACTGAATTTGATTGATGATCTGATAGTTCAGAAATGTACCATATAATGAAATTCTCCAATTAAAATTGACTGCAAATTCATGTTAATTCTCGGATAAATTTTCACCCCAAATTTTGTAAATAGATTGACATGGAAATTTTGGATTGAAAAATCATTTTTCACTCTTTTTCTTTTTTTTTTTGGGTGACTTTGCGGATCTCATTGCTGATGGATTGGTTGGTTTGTGCAGTGCATTACACTGGGACTTTGCTGGATGGGACTAAGTTTGATTCCAGCCGTGATAGAGGGACTCCTTTCAAGTTTAAGCTTGGCCATGGTACGTAGTTCTTCCTTAAATGCTTTTGAATTTTTGCATGATTTTCTTCGATTTGTGTGTTTCCATATTTGTTGCTCACAGTTATGAGGCGTTGTTCTTCTGATGCTAATGGATTAGTTATAGATAATTAGAAGGAAATATGAATCAATTAATCAATTATAGATAATCTGAAGGTATTGTACTCAATTAACGAGTGATGCCTATCCTAAGAGCTGCCTTTTCCATTTTGCTTCTATTTAATTTTGATGTTTCTGTAAAAGAACTTTGAGATACATGTTTGCAATTAAACTGTTGTTCCTATTGATGATTGTCTGAAGATTGGTTTGGAAATTAGTAGGGGTGGATTATTTTGTTATAATTTTTATATCAGAGTTAGATGTTAAATGGATCGTGATAATTTCTTTCATTAGCAAAATACTTGTATCAAGGCTGATGAAGGAAGCCGACTCTGAAAAACCCATTTCTGAATATTTCCTGCATACAATTGGAAAGCCATTTGAAATTGTGTTTTTGCAACCTTTTTATGGATGATCCAATTCCCTGTACTGCTAGAATATTTTCAGTTGTCTAACTTTGAGAATTAAATGCACTTTCCTGTATTGCTAGAATCTAGAATCTTGTCAGTAGTCTGACTTTGAGAAGCAAATGTATTTCTGAATACTAAAGGAGAAATGATGATGTTTTTTTTTTTTCTTTTACATGCTGATAAGGGTAAACACCTTGAGTTAAAATTCGTGTTTTGAGTAAACAGGTAATATTTTGCAGAGGTGAATTGCCTTAGGAATCTTCTTCTTAAGGACTCTTACGTTGTGTTTTGAATGGTTAGAATAAATTAGTTAACAACTTTCGGTTTCTGTGTCTTGATTATTCATTCTTTTCCCTAACTAATTCGGTTTCTGTGTTTCAATTATTCATTTTTCTCACTGTAACACCAACGGCTTGCTTGCTCCAGGACACGTAATCAAGGGATGGGATGAAGGAATCAAAACCATGAAAAAGGGTGAAAGTGCATTATTCACCATACCTCCTGAGCTTTCTTATGGCGAGTCTGGATCTCCTCCCACCATTCCTCCAAATGCTACTCTTCAATTTGATGTGGAGTTGCTTTCTTGGACCAGCGTCAAAGACATATGCAAGGATGGTGGAATTTTCAAGAAAATACTAGTTGAAGGGTAGAAATGGGAGAATCCAAAGGACCCGGACGAAGTATTTGGTATGTTTCTAATCATTTCTTTTAAATCTTGCACTGGAGATTCAGTTTAAGTAATTGGGTTTTCTCAATAATACTGTTTTCTCTGCAGTCAAGTTCGAAGCTCGGCTTGAAGATGGGACACTGGTTTCAAAATCTGAAGGGGTGGAATTTACTGTTGGAGATGGTATGTTTCATTCCTTATCTTATTTGCTTTTTTTTATTTGGGACCGATTGTTGACAACCGTTATCAGAGATATCTAACAGGGCTGCTTTTTAGATACAGGCTATTTCTGTCCTGCATTGGCAAAAGCTGTAAAAACAATGAAGAAAGGAGAAAAGGTCTTGTTGACAGTAAAGCCACAATGTGAGTTTAATTCTTACATGCTGATTTTTTTTTAATATAAATTCTTCCCTGTGCTGATCTTATTGGCCGTTGTTCGTTAATTAGTTCTTAAAATTTTCTAATTTTATTGTATTTTGTTTCTACAGACGCATTTGGTGAGGTAGGCAGACCGGCAAATGGTGAAGAAGCTGCCGTGCCTCCTAATGCCACCCTTCAGATAACTCTTGAGTTGGTCTCTTGGAAGACTGTTACTGATATCACCAAGGACAAGAAGGTCCTGAAAAAGACTATAAAAGAGGGTGAGGGTTATGAGCACCCTAATGATGGTGCTGTTGTCCAAGGTACGTGAGATGAATCCTATGCATTTTGTGTTGCATCTATAATGTGTGCCATCGTCCATACACTCATTCTTTTACTGCCTTCTGCCAGTGAAACTTACTGGAAAATTGCAAGACGGGACTGTCTTTACACAGAAGGGCACTGATGAGGAACCATTTGAATTCAAGACCGATGAAGGTAACTGCATCTTGATATAAGTGTTTTCTGCCAATGGAGTGTTCTATTTGAAAATAACTTTTGGTGATGGATTTTATGTATAGAGCAAGTAATTGATGGTCTTGATAGAGCTGTGAAGAATATGAAGAAAAGGGAAGTTGCGTTGGTCACAATTCACCCAGAGTATGCTTTTGGGTCATCTGATTCAACACAAGATCTGGCTGTTGTTCTTGCTAATTCAATTGTTCATTATGAGATAGAGCTGCTCTCTTTTGTAAAGGTCGGTGGCATTTACTTCCTTTTCCTCTCTGTTTGTTTCTCAAGCTTGTGTGGAAGTCCATGGTCTTGAGACTTGGGAAATCTCCTTGATGCAGGAAAAGGAGTCATGGGATATGAACACACAGGAGAAGATTGAAGCTGCTGGGAAGAAAAAGGAAGAGGGTAATGTGTTGTTCAAGGCCGGTAAATATGAAAGAGCCTCAAAGAGATATGAGAAGGTACATATTGAACAATTCCTCTTTTCGCGCCCTTCTCTAAGCTTTTTATGGTCAGGCCACCTTACATGAAGCTTCTGTATGGTGACAGGTTGTGAGGTTTATTGAATACGACTCTTCCTTCAGTGATGAGGAGAAGCAGCAGGCTAAGGTGCTGAAAATTACTTGCAATCTTAACAATGCAGCCTGCAAACTGAAACTTAAAGACTATAATCAGGCTGAGAAACTCTGTACCAAGGTTTGTTAACGAGATTCGTTCACATTATGGTTGTCCGTCGTGCCATTTTCCATGTACTAAAATGCTGCTGTCGGATATTCTTGTAGGTATTGGAACTTGACAGTAGGAACGTGAAAGCTTTGTACAGAAGGGCTCAAGCTTATATTCAGCTTGTTGATTTGGACTTGGCAGAGATGGATATCAAGAAGGCCCTTGAGATGGACCCAGAGAATAGGTGGGTTGTCTTAGTCTGACCCAAAGCATATTCCAATGTGCTGAATTTGTTCTTCTATGTGCTCAACTTTATTTTGTATTAACATGTTGTCTTTTTGAAATATCAGAGATGTGAAAATAGAATACAAGGTGTTGAAGGAGAAAGTGAGGGAGTACAACAAGAAGGACGCTCAGTTCTACAGCAATATATTTGCCAAGATGAACAAATTAGAGCCAGTAAAATCAGCTGTAAGTTATAAAGCCTAGTCTATCTTCTTATTTATATGATTTCGACAAAACTATTAGCCTTTACTGGCTGATTTGTTTTAAAATCCAAAATACAGAATGCGGCCACAAAGCAGGACGCAGTGCCCATGACAATCGATAGCAAGGCCTGATAATCTTCACCTTCTCCATTCAGTTGTCTGTCTGTCTTTGTTTTCAAAATACAGAGAACCAATAACATGTGCGCTTAAGTTGGTTGATTTGTATGTTAAACATTAGCGGCTCTTTGTAATACTTTGAGCGTCAATCGGTTAGTTAATGGCCGCTGAATGTGATATGAGAGTAAAATGCAAGTAAGGTGTATTTCATGCAATTGTCATGAGTCCAATTGTAGTTTCTGTTGTGCTCTTTTACCGTGCAATATAATACATATTTTTGTCCAAGAAAGCGTAAGAAATGTACATGGCTTATTTAGCAGCTCTTTAAAGTACAGCCTCCTGATTTTTCAACTCTAGCGGTATTGGCTTGTAGAGGGGGGTGTTGGTTAAGAGAGATCTTGTAGGTACACCATGCATAATAACCGCATATTTTTGGCATTGAGGGGCTTGATTTTGCTGGGTTAATCTTTTGGGATCTCTGCCAAGTTTTTATGTTTGTTGTTTAATCTTGTAATAATGATAATGGTTTTCTCCATTTATTGGTGTTTTGTTTCAATTATGAGGATGGTTTCCCCACCGTTTTAATGGTAATAATAGAGGTGGTCTTTTCATCTTCTGTCTTTTTTGATATGATACACTTGTTTGATAGAAGCAGGGTGTGAACTGTATGTAAGTTGGGTCGTTTATGTTTTCGTTTTGGAGGAATTAGGCTTAGTTGATCAAGTATATCAATTTATGGGTCATCGTTAAGAGCTTTGATCGAGCTCTTTGTTTTGTGATGTTAAGTGGGTATTTTTATTTTGGGTCTTGACACCTGTATTTTATCTCTCTTATCTCTCTGAGCTATTTTGTCTGTGTTAATTGATTTAGTCTTAGTCGAGGATAAATTATTCTTAATAGATGGCACATGCGACTTTGTTTGTACTATTGTTATTAGTTTGAATGAAGTTTCACTTTGAAAAAAAGGCAGCTTGCAAAGAATTTAAAGTATTACAATCGTAGGGTTGATTTACGGTGCCGACAGGACTTTATTGTAATATTCCATATTCCACATGGAAGTGAGGATTGTAACAGTTGTATCACTTATTTTTCAATAAATTAGTTATCTAATCATTATTCATTTTTATAACATCGATGTTGTGTTCAACGAGTCTCATGTCATATACTCCTAATCTTATTAGGACGGTGAACAAAACTTTGACGTAGAAATATAACATCATCTATAATTTCATCCATTATAAATCATCCATGAAAATCTAAGATGCTTCCTTTACATGAAAATATAAACATGCACAAGGAAGTGGAAGAAATACGGTGATTTTGATACCAATTGTTGAAAAAATATATATATATATATATATATATATAAATATAAATAAAAATTCTAAAAACTCATGTGTTTAGATTTCAAAAGTTCTATGATCTTTTGGAGAAGTCACATTATCGAAAGTTATGGTTTTGATAAGCTCATTTAATTCACGATTAAAGGGTGTTTAGGAACATGTTGAAAATGTAGTTGTGCGGTTTTAATAAACTTTTTTATGATATTTTCTTCCACATTTGGTTTTAACTTGTGATCTCTCAATTACATTTTCAAACTCTATTAACATTATTAGGGTGTTTGGGGTTGTGGTTTTAACAATACACTTTCAAATGTAAATAGTATAAAACTTTTATATATTATAATGTAAATCAAGTGTTTATTACAGTATAAAATTTTATATACTATGATGTATGGTTAAAACCATAAAATTTTAACTCATTATCCAAATACCACTTATAATTAATTGAGGGGGCTTTGAAAGATATATTTTTTTAAAAAAATCCTCAATAATAAAATTTGTTGTCTTTTTCCCCATCTAAAAAATCATCAAAGTTGTGTGGTCACGAAAACCAATTATCCAAATGGGACAAGGTCACAGGGGTGTCGAAGTATTTGAGTTCTTTTATCTGGAAAACAGAGGTCGAGGTGGTCCCTTTCGCACATTTATGAGCTTGGAAAGAGGTTGAAAACACACAGAAGAAACATCGTATCCTTCAAGCTTTATGTACCTCATCTCACTCATGTCGTCTTATGTAACTGTAGATTTTTTTAAAATCTTTTTGATATTAGTATGTAGCTGTAGATTGCACAAGTAGAATGCACAAGTAGTACATTGATGGTTTCACGCAACACATTGGACCACATGTCTCCGTTGTGTGCCTTGGTTTGCCTTGGTTTAGAGATTAATCTTTTGAAAAATTATACCGGTACCTTTGATTACCGGTTGTTTGGCTGAATGGTAGGTTTCTACTATAAATTCAGTTATAAATAATATAAAGCTCTCACATGTTATAGTAATAATAAAAAAAATTACTGCAGTGTAAAGCTTTCACATGTTACAGTAAAAATTGTTCTAATTAACGGTTCCCATCACCCTTCCAAACACTACATAATTTCTACGCTACGGTGACAGACGTTTCATTGATGTGAATATTCGGATAGTTTGTTTTAGCTTATAAAAGGGTGTTATTGCAATGAAACAATGTATTATTTACACGACTTCAAAATTCTTTCAGGAATATGATAAGCTTTAACATTCAAACTAATCAGCTCCAGCAAGAAAAAAACACACGCACGCACACTAAAAAGTTTAGAAAACAGAAAGTACGGAATCTTGATTTTTTAAACCCTTTATTGGTCACTAAAATCACTAGCATTTTGACTTTTAATTCCTAAATTATCTCATTAATTTAATGATTTTTCAACGTCCAAAGTGAATAACAATGTAATTCTTTTTGGAATGAACAAAGAAAAAATTTGTGGTTTCTAAATAAGGGTCTTCATTTCCCCCAAAAAAAAAGTGTATGTGCTCAAGTAACACGTAGACACGTCTGCCTAAATCTTAAATTTTAATAACCATCATCAATTGAGTTACTTTGCAAAAGTTTGTTGAATTCATAAGAGTAATTTAATAACAATCATGAAAAAAAGGAAAAAACAACGGGAGATGTGCCCGCTGCCAGAGTTAGTTTTTTTTTTTTTTTTAGAGTGGAGGTGTTATGAAAAACATAAGAGATAATATTTCAATGAGTTGATACATAGTTATATGTTCCAATTAAATCAATAAATAATCATATATCTTAATTATTAAATGCAAGTATATTTATCCTTTTTTTTAAGTGGGAACACAATAATGTATTTTTATTGTTAAGTAAGGCCACAATTATAATTTTTCTAACAAATTAAAAATATATATATTTTTAAAAAAATTATGAATAAATTTTTAAACTTTAAAAATTAAGTGAGAGCAAGTATCTTGCTCAATTCCGTGTGGCTCCTCACAGAATGTGCCAAATACTACTTTATTAAGTCTCCATAAAGCTTTGAACAATGGCGGATTTGGGGAGGCTTAATAAATAATAAAAAATAATATATATATATATATATATTAATTTTTATGTAGTATGAAGGTGTGTCCCTATCTCGGTGGGCTTTTTTTTTATTATTTATTTGAATTCTTATAGGCTTCAAAATACATGGAATTTCTTTTTTTTCTTCTTTTTTTAACATTAAATCAATTTATTTTGTTAGTGCTTACTTCTATTATTTCTTTTGACTCATGTTTAGTATACTTTTTATTTTTTCCTTTTCTGTTTTCACAAAAAACGACTCTTTAAGTATCTTATTTTATTTGTTTTTCTTTTATTTTTCATATTTGTTTTCTCTATCTTACAAGTTACAAGTCTTCCTATATTTGTTCTTTTTCCGTTAATATGAACTTTCTAATTTTAAAAAATAAATTTAATGTTTAAGTTATATTCTATTTTTTACAATAATAATATTTTAAAATACATATAATAATATAGGCTCGTTTTAGACTGAAAAAGATTTACGCAAGCATAATAAAAAATTCATTTTTAATGCATATTTTAATATGTGCTCACACTAAATTTATATCTTGAATCCGTCACTCGCTTTTTAAGGATAATTTTTATCATTACAATAATATAATTTTAAGAGAAACAGTGTCTTATATGGTATAAAAATATAATAAAGAAAAGATACATTTCTGTACCCAATAGAAGGAACCTCCGGCTTTTTTTTTTTTTTTTTTCAAACACCACAACATGGTAAACTTTCTATTTTATGTTCGCAACAATACTAAACATTGAACAAGTCCACGTGTGCTAATCAACTAGTTATACATACGTTAAAAGTGGGATGATTAGATCACTAATTTATTTACGGGGAAATTATAATTAATAGGCCAACTAATTAAGCACTTAGAAATAAACAGTCTATATAAAAGAGTTGAGTACTTAAAAGGCCAAATTTAATTTAACTTTTTTTGTTTTTTCATTTTATCATTTTTCTTCTCATTTTTTTTTTTCGTCTCTCTCCCCTTCTTTCTCCTTTTCCGCCGTGTCGTCTTCACGCGCCACTGCCTGCAGCACCGTTAGATGATGCTATCTACTCTGTCGGAATCAGCATATGACGATCTTCAAAACCTGCCGACGCCAAAGACAAAAACAAAAGAACAACAGAAAATCAAGAAGGAAAGCATGCCACTTTTGTTGCCAATGGATGGCAAATCTTGCTGCCAACGCGAAGAGGCTCGCCGGGAGCACGAAACGACTGCTACCATCGACATTACGAGCAGATTTACCACTGACTGGAAACATTTCCCATCCGGCCTAATAAGAGTGTGTTTCGCAGACGATTCGAACTTATTAATTTCAATTCATTAGTTTTGACTATAACGTGGAGTAAAAATATATTGTAATAATAAAACTCTGACATGATATCTGGTATGATATAGTGTTTTAGTTCTAACTTATAATTACAACTACGTTTCTAAATGCTATCCTTCGTTTCTTCTTCTCTTCTAATCTTTTTCTTAAGTTTTGAAAATCCTTTCGATAGGAGAGAGATCATTGTAGCGTCTGTTCTTTTTCTTTTATTTTATTTTGTAGTTTAGTTTCATGACAAATAAAAATGGATGCATGTCCACTTAGATCCTATAACATAAGCACAATAGTGTTGGTCCACTCACAATGTTTATTCCAGTTTAATAGGAGGTCATTTTTTTTAAAAAAGAAGCTCATTTTGTTTAAAGAAAAAAAAAAGTGATTAAAACATGGGGATGCAATCCAATGAGTTGTACTTGTTTCGTTCCTAAAAAAGGTCTTATTTTTGAAAAATAGTTTTTCCTTCTATTTTTTTTCTCATTGCATTTGATGTTTGCGTATTTTGCTAATATATATTTTCTTGTTTGTAAAACGAACAACTGCCAACATCATCTTCCTCCTTTTCATTTCCTTTTCCTGCTATAGAGTAGTTTCAATACTACCACCAACCAAGACTTTGTGACCGCTCTTCACACACCAATGAGAGCAATCTTATGCATCTAATGGTGTTAAAATCCCACTATTAACAAAATAGTAAAAATTCAATTTAAAAGATACATTATGGGTATGTTTGGTTGAATATTTAAATCAAGGTTTGAATCATTTTGCTACAGTATTTTCTCTCACAAAAATTTAAATCTTCATTCAAATACTTTATTCAAATACTTAAACCAAACGGACCCATAGCACAATTATAACATGGAAATGAAATTTTTTTTTTCCACCAATTAGTACCTTTAATTTTGAGACTTCCCAATCTCTAGCTAGGAAAGTGGCAAAAAGTCGTGCTTTTCTGTTTCCGTCGACCCCTCTCTCTCTCTCCTCACACACACAAACTAAAATAAACCAAACAAATTCAAAATCAAATAAG
This sequence comes from Artocarpus heterophyllus, assembly GCA_025403435.1. Taxonomy (NCBI): domain Eukaryota; kingdom Viridiplantae; phylum Streptophyta; class Magnoliopsida; order Rosales; family Moraceae; genus Artocarpus; species Artocarpus heterophyllus. The sequence goes on from CM046341.1 coordinate 21,811,892, forward strand.
AACCAAAAAATCCCAAAAAAATAAAAGTAAGGAAATCAAAAGAAAAAGAGTGAGAGAGATTTACGGTTGTGGGATCATGGGTGGTTTGCTCAGACCACCACACCCCATATACCCCACCACAGCTTTCTCAAATGGAACCCCTCTATGTCTGTCATTATTTCATCATATTTATGCTCTGCAACAATTAATTTTGATGGGTTATTAGCATTATTAGTCGTGATTACTTTCTTTTTTTTAAAGAGAACAATTTACTTTCTAAACTTTTTGTTTACGCTTTTAATCATTAACATTTGTCCAAAGTTTTTTTTTTTTTTAATTTATATAGAAATAGGACGTATACTAATTTAAAGTTTTAAAACATTGCTACATTAAGTGCAACAAATTCTAATGTTAAACGGATTTAAACAGTAAAAAAGGGATTATCTATGTTAAATTATAGGAATTCGTCTTAAATTTTAGACCAAAACTGTTAAAAAAATTAAGAATTTGACAGAATATATTTGTAAAAATTGAGAATTTGGAGACTAAAACGTCATTGTACTAATATTTCAGAAACTAACAGTACTACTAATCCAGTTACAAATATGAGAAGCAATTTATGAACAAGCTCTTTCCCTCTTTTTTATTCACTTCACATGAGAACAATATTCAAGTGCTAAAATTGATTTTGATAGCAGATCTGAGGCATGAACAGTGATTAGATATTAAAAGAGTCATTGCATTAGTAGTTAGGGATGCAATTGTGAATCAGTCAAGGGAAATCTTGTGCTGTGACTACTATATATTGTGCAAAAGAATTGCAAAATGCAACACTTGCGAATTTTATTGCAAAATGAACGGATGAAAGGAGATATCTGATGGATGCCTTGTCTTCCTCCTTTTTCACCACATTTGCCAACGAAAACTTCCGTAGAGCAACCTTTCCCCCTAAACTGCACTTCACCACCACAAATGTGTCCTTTAGAATTGAACAAAAACCCACTTCTAGCACTAATACTTCAACCCCACCACGCCCTATAGACACCAAATCATCGCCGCGGCCACCGCAGCCGACACCGCGCAATATTTCCACCATATGAAGACCAACAAACCCTCCGAAACTGCTCGCGGCAATCTCCAACGCCTTTGATGACATCATTAACAGCTTCATTGACCCTCCGTTGCGCCCCTCCGTCGACCCGAAGCTTGTCGTGTCCGACAATTTCTCTCCGGTCATCGACAAGCTCCCCCCGACCGAATGCGCCGTCACGTTCGGCCCTCTCCCTCCTTGCCTTGCTGGAGCTTACATCCGCAATGGCCCCAACCCGCAGTTCCTCCCCCACGGGCCCTACCATTTCTTCGACGGCGACGGCATGATCCACTCCCTTAGAATCTGGCCCAACAAACCCTCCATTCTTTGCAGCCACTACGTCAAGACCTACTAATTCTCCGTCGAAAGAGAAGCCGTTCACCCCATTCTACCCAACGTCTTCTCGGGATTCAACGGCGTCGTTCCCTCCGCTGCCCATGGTGCACTCTCTGCCGCCAGAATCTTCACCGGCAGTTCAATCCCGCCAATGGAGTTGGCCTCGCGAACACCAGTCTCGCCTTCTTCGCCGACTGCCTTTTTGCGCTTGGAGGGTCGGATCTTCCGTACGAGGTTAAGGTCACGCCTGAAGGAGATATATAGACTATAGGAAGACATGAATTTGACGGTAAGCTATTTATGAGCATGACGGCTCATCCAAAGATTGATCCAGACACCAGCGAGGCCTTCGCTCTTCGATACGGCCCGGTACCGTCTTTCCTCACGTACTTCTACTTCGACAAGAACGGCGAGAAACAGCCCGACGTGCCGGTATTCTCAATGTCTCGTCCTTCGTTTCTCCACGACTTCGCAATCACGAAGAAGTACGCGGTGTTTGCGGACATACAGATTGGGATGAACCCGATGGAGATGATCGTTGGAGGAGGGTCTCCAGTGGGTTCGGATCCATCGAAAGTGTCGAAGCTAGGAGTTCTCCCTCGGTACGCCAAGGACAAGGCGGAGATTAGGTGGTTCGACGTTCCGGGTTTCCACATCGTCCACGCAATCAAAGCCTGGGACGAGGAGGATGCGGTGGTGATGCTCTCACCCAACATTCTTTCGGTCGAGCACACGCTCGAGAGACTGGAGCTCGTCCACGGGCTTGTGTAGAAGGTAAGGATCGATCTCAAGACGGGGATTGTGTTGAGGAGTCCGATGTCACCAAGCAATCTCGATTTCGGGTCATAAATCCGGCTTTACATTGGGAAAAAGAACAGGTAAACAGTGACAGTTCTGAAAGCCTCATTTAATAATTGAGATATATAACCATGTCCTTATTCTATTAAAAGAAATATAAAATTAGAAAATATATATCTCTAATTTTATTGGCTCCGTCATTGTTGGTATGTGTATGCGGCGGTTTGGGGATCCAATGCCAAAGATAGCAGGGGTGGTCAAGCTGGACGTAGAGGCGCTTGACGAGAAGAAAAGGGGAGAGTGTACGGTGGCGAGGAGGATGTACCGCATCGGTTGTTACGGTGGTGAGCCGTTCTTCGTGGCCAAGAACGTGGTGGAGGAGGAGGACGACGGTTACGTGGTGTCGTACGTGCACAACGAGAGGTTAGGGGATTCGACTTTCTTGGTGATGGATGCCAAGTCGCCTGAGCTTGAGGTTGTGGCCGAAGTCAAGTTGCCCCGTCGAGTGCCTTATGGTTTCCACGGCCTCTTCGTCATGGAAAAAGACCTTAGAAAAATAGCATAGTTGATACTGACGATGAATAAATTTGGTCATGTGATTATTTGCAATTTAAGTATACTACTATAGACCACAACTATACTTGGAGGGGAAAAAAGGCATTTTCAAAAATTACAGAACAAGCAAAGATTCTGGAATCTGTAGCAATTCGGGATTGTCACATATGCTAAATTTGTTTACCGTAAAGCCCTCTGGTCCAACTTGTTTTTTCCCCCTTAAAAACCTTAAAAAGAGCAACGCTTTTAAACAGAGGACCAACAGCTCATAAACAAAGGGTTTGGGAAAATATCACAACTTTGAGCATCTGGATCAATTTTGGATTAGAAAATATCACGGTCATACGAGGTTTTTTATTTTTCAGCTTTCTCCATCCGTTCTTTTTTATTTTTTATTTTTGGGTCAATCATGTGAAGAGTGTTTAGTAATGAATTCACGAGTTGAAATTAAACTCTAGGTTCAAATCAAGATTACCAAACACAAGTAATAAAAGGTCAATTTTTATTTTTTGAAAATTTTCATTTGCAGAACCCTAAAATCTTTGAAAGACAAGAAAACTAAGACATCATGTAGATGCATACGAGGAAATTTGAACCTCAGGTCTTGTGGGAGCACACTACAAGCTGACCATTTTAACCAACACCCCGTGGGGCCTCAGATATTGTGGGAGCCAACCAACGGCCCTTAGGGCCTCCAATCTTGTGAGAGCAAACTACAGGCTGACTATTTTAACCAACACCCCGTAGGGTCTTAGACCTTGTGGGAGCCAAGCCACTGACCATTCCAACCAACGCCCTGCACTTTCGCAGAAATCTTAAATCTTAAATCTTGATTTTTATTTTTCCGGTCCCATGAATTCGTTTGATTTTAATATCTTTGATCAGCCAAGTTGACGTGTGGCCTGAATTTTACTAGCATTCTTGGAACGAAGGAAAATTTGCTCAAATATCAAAGAGAGCATTAAAGCAAACACCACTCCAAAATGCCGAAAGAGGACAGAAGAATTTAATCACTCTAAGCACAAATAAAGCAAATGTAATTTTAACCACCAGGCAAAATCGAACTTAGGCACAGAATAAAAGCTAGATTCTTGTGAAGCAAAAGACAAATAACAATAAGAAAAGTTGGGGAATTATGGGATTAATCACAACTATAAAAATTGAAAAAGCCCTTCTCATATCAAAATAACAAACGCATTAACAACTCAGCAGGAAACAAATAAAAGGCCCAACAAGTAATAACGTTTAGTGCAAAAATTACTTCTAGTTCACAGACTAGTCAAGTCTTCCAATCTGATAATTCCAAACAAATATTTCAAGGGTGTTTGTATCGGCGGCTCATAACACATTCCCTAAACAAAACAGCAAACTAAGACAGTTTAACTCATAGAATGGCTGGATAAGACGCTATTTAAGCAGCAGCACCAGCAGCCTTCCCCTTCTTCCTCTGAAGCTTCTTCATATAGAACTCGAGCTCCTTACCTTCCAAGATGTACCTGTTACAAGAGTTCAACAGGAAACATCATTTCATGCAGCAAAAGAAGTAACAGTAAAAAGAGAATTCTCTGGCGGGGATTAAAAAAAACTACTATCAACATGCACGGTTCTAAAACGTCATATTTTCATGTCAGATTTTCATAAAGGTCCTATTGTTGGTAATTTTCTTAATCTGATGCAATGCTGATTTGAGTTAATACTTCAGAATTGTGTTATACCTATAGTTTTTTCCCCTCATACGCTACGACAGAATTAGCCTCAATAATATAATCAATGAAACTGTTGACACTTACCCATCAGCTCTGCCGCATTGCCCTGGACGAGAAGAGATGCAGGCCAATAATCTACCACTGCCAAACTGTTCCTCAATATGGGGGTCAAGCTTACGATCTTGCTGACGTTTCTCAAGCTTCCTCTGAACATGGTTACTCTTCTTCGTTTCCTCTACTGGTGCTTCTCCCTCCTGCTCATCAATAATATTAATTAGCCATGAACAAAGTAATAAATCATAGGTTCAGAAGATACTCTAACTCATTGTTCTCGCTGGTATACACAAGGTTTGTTTCCTTCTATCGATTAATGTCTTCTAATAGGTGAGATAATGGACTTTGAGAAAGAAAAAGGAAAACAAAAATTTTACAACTAAATAATTGAAATCAATAAAGAAGAAATTGAACCCCCAGATGGAAAATATTTTATGAAAGATAAAAACCTGTAGGTAAGATCTTCTCTAGCTTAACGAACCAAAAGAGTTGCAATTTAATAGAATAAACCTTTCGGACCAGAAAAGATACTTAGCACTTAGCAGGAATTGCAAACAAAAACTACACCTCAAAAATTACTTAATGAAACAAGCCGATTCAAACTGAGTCACAAACTAGGTCCTAACTTCTCCTCTGAACGCTTGCAACCAAAATATTCGTTGAAGATGCATAATAGAGACACAAATAGTGTTAATAAAAAATTTACTGACCAATCCTCAATGACATGATTGGACTAAAAAAAAGATAAAATGCAGATGTTCATTTAATTCAAGTTACCTCTGTGGTTTCCTTCTTGGCAGCGGTCTTCTTCTTCCTACCAATGTCAACCCCGTAGTGCTGAAGATACCATTGCTTGAATGGGGCTGCATCCACCTGAACAATGGCGCTTTTCACAAGGGTTTGTGTTCTCACAAGCTCATTGTTGGAGGCATTGTAGACGACATCCAAGATACGTGTTTTACGAGTAACGGCTTCACTTCCCCATGAATAGTTACCTGTATCCAATCTGAGAGCTCTCCACTTGACGTTTCCTCCTCTGACACGGACACGCCTCACAGTCTTGTTGCTTGAGAGCTTGGTGTTGGCTGGCTGACGACCAAGCTCGTACCTGTATAAGTCAGAAAAATTGAAAAAGAAAGTTAGCAAATTTTAAAAGGAAAGGAAATGAGCGACTCAACTCACACACATTTAAAAACTATTACCTCAAATAATCCAACACAAACCAGCAAAAATATAACTATTCCTATTATTTAATTGCCAAAACGGCATTAAACTCAAAATAGCTAAATAGGAAATTTGCTTAGACCCTATTATTGATTCCGACGTCGTTCCAATAAAGAAACAAATACATTTTTTGTTTTCTCAAGGGTTGAATGAGTCCCTGATCAAAACACCTTTTCCTCAAAACTAAATGCATTTTGCCACAGCAAGATAACATGATGATAAATCAATGTGAGACCCATTAAGTATAACAATTAGCTCAGATAAATGATAGCATAGTTTCACCAGAACCCAATTCACCAATCCAAAAATAAAATGTGACTTATAAAGATCTCTTCAAATTCAAACACATAAATATTCATAAGGAATTAAAAAGAACACTTCGAGAACACTGAGAAAACAAACCAAACACCGACCAAAAAAGTATAGATCCTAAGCCTCACTCACATAAAGAAAAATCCAATAACATTTAACGACTCACTCTATTTCATCCTCATTTAACAAACTCCTAGCTTCATAACGTTTTTATTTTTTATTTTTTAAAAAAGCATGTCAATACAAAACAAAAAATAAACAAATAAAAAGGCTTTGAGATTAGCAGAAATGTATTACTTTCTCTTCTTCCTCCAAGCCTTCTTCTTGCCTCCGGTGGCGCGACGCTTGTGCATGGAATCACGGGAGATACCTGACCACCACCACAACCAAATTGTCAGCCATTGTAGGGACGATGAGCACGAGAGAGAGAGGGAAGAGTAGAAGGGTCTTACCCATGGTTGCAGAGGAAAATGCCTGCGCTCGGGAAGGTCTTGCTGAGCAGCTTCCGCTGAATCTTCTGCTCTCTTCTCCTTTGTGATGTAAGCGTTCGGCTAAAATTTTAAGCCCTTCTCTTCATCAGGATTAATAGATGGAAAACCCTAGCAGATCAAAACGGAGCGTGTGGGCGGTATATGTGGGCCTCAATTACTGGGCCGGGTTAGAAAGCCCAATTATTACAAACTTGTGGGTTAACGAGACAAATGATGTTTATTCAATTAAAATATCACTTTAGAACTAAATATTTAACATATGCTATAAAATAATATCATTAAAATAATTATTATTTAATTATATAATATAAAATATTTTTAAAATATTTTAAATATTATGTTGAATTTTAATTTCGTAACAATGCATGACCACGTGAATTGTAATTTTTTCCAAATTTTTGGAGATAATTAGGCGCATTGTGATTAATTTACACTGTAATACAACGGCTCAGACACGAGGAAAAATTGCATGGACCATTATAATCTCAATTTTTCTTTCCTCTATTCGCGCATGCCCTCTTTCCTTTTCCTTTCTTCTTCTGAAACTCGTACCTGCTGTCTGCCACTTTCCTTCTCTTCTTTCTTCTCTTACTTTGTCCCACCCGCCGCCCAACTTGGTCATCGGTGAAACTAACCATGTGAGATCGGTACCATGCTTCTTTACCTAGCTCCTTCATCGTCGCAGATCCGGCCTTGTTGTAGCACGCCCCCAAACAAGAGAGATGTAGAGATCACAACTTCGGCGAGCTTCGTCGAGGATTTAAAGATCTCCTCCATGAGCTTCATCATAGAGAGCTCGCTCCATCAACGACTCCATCTACGCCTCCGTCGCTGAGAGAAGCAGATCTACATCGCCGCCGCCACATCACTGATCGCTGCTCTATGCTTACAAAGTGAAGACAGGTGCAGGAATCTCCCCAACACAAGGTCAAACCGCCAAATGAACCCAAACGATGCTGACCAAGTTTTTAGTGCCGTGCTCCGTCCTTGTCGATTTCTCTGCCCACAAGAAGCTCGAGACCGAATATCGATCTCTTCCATCGTGGCTGCACGGTCTATCGCAGCCGCCCTCTACCGAACCAAACCGCCAGAGAGATCTCCGTAGCTTCCCCATGGCAAGCACTTTTTTTTTTTTTGGATTTTGCAAATCAATCTTGTTGTTTATATGATGTTGATGGTTTTTGCATCGATTTTTTTTGGTGATATGATATGAGGTTTCTGTAGATTTTTTGCGATTTGTCTTTGTTGTATGATTTTTTCGTGGATTTCATTATTATTATTATTATTTTTAAGTTGTGGTGAGAAAATCCTGCGAAAAGTAGTGATTCCTGACTGGTATCCTGATGGTTACCGAATGGTAACCGTCAGACCGACCAAACCAAGACAAAGATTGGCGGATACTGGCTGGTAACTATCAGGATACCGGTCAGTGACCATGCGGATACCAGATATCAGACAGGTACTTCAATGGTATATTTGAGATTTTTAAAATAGTGCGATAACGTGGCATGAATTATCCTGCAATTATTTCTTTTTAATGCATAAATCAAGTCAAAGAGTACCACAGACAATGAGGGAAATTGGCCAAATTAAAATAAGAATAAAAAATAATTGGCCAAAATTTAGAAATGATTAGTAAATAAGCTAAACTAATACAAGTAAGGATTTATTAATCAATTAAATTACAAAAACTCCCTCTCTCTACTAAGCATTGACACTGTGACAGTGGCAAGTCTCAATTGACCTCCTTCTTTCACTTCCTTGACTTTCCTCTCTCTTCTTGGCTCTTTCTTAATCTACAAGTCTCAGTCTACCACAACTATTATAATATTTGGTAAAATGGTTAGAACTATTTTTATTATAGCATATGAGAGCTTTATACTGTAGCGATTTTTTTTTAATTTTAACTATAGCATGTAAGAACTTTACATTATTCATAACTGAGAAAGTGGTTTAAATTACAACCGCCAAATCCACTACAAGAAGCTCACGATCTCCAATGCAATGAAGAGATCCTCGGCACCAAAATCTTTCTCGCTAGCGCCCTTTGAGATGAAGTTACATCACGACTACCGGTTTGCTGTTGTTGCTGCTCCGGCGCATGGCCGAGGAAACTTTAGAACCACGATCTCTATCGGTTGCAAATTGTGATGGAGATTGCAATCACCGTTCAACAACGTATGAGGGGTGAAGCAAGGCTGGCAATTGTTATGATGAGAGGGAGAGAGGCATAGTAGATCGAGAGAGAGAGAGACAGGGAGATCAACCAAGAAGAGAGGGGGGGCGGGGAAGCTATAAAAAGAGCAAATTTAGGGGAAAAAGTAGGAAAAAAACTTAAGGTAGAAAAACAAAGTGTTTAAAATAAAAAAAGTGGTCTATTATTTTAACGCTTCGGTAAATAGGTTATTTAATTCTACACATTCTACAAATTAGCTTATTTATTATAATTTGCCAAATCATTTTGAAGAAAATTCTTAAATTAAATGCTTATTGATTATCATCATATTTTTTGTTGTTGATAATGTTTGCATATTTATGTGTCGAGGATGAATTAGATCACTAACATATACTTAGCACTAGAAAGAGCTATTGCAAACTATATGCATATATTCAAGGATGCATTGTGCCACGTCAATTTTCATGAATTAGTTTCTCAGTTTTGTGGGTTTAGGGTGACTGAGGTGCAGGTCCAACCTACACAAGTCTTATTGTGTATGACAAAAGTAGTTCATATCACTTTTTTAGTTATAAACAGTATAAAACTCTTTTATATTATAATAACAATAAAAAAATTACTATAATATAAAGCTCTCATATTATTACAATAAAAACGATTCTAATAAATAGATCCTAACACCCTCCCAAGTACCTTTTAGCCATATTGCAAGCTGTGGAGTTGCGTATCTTCAACTATTGGTGTAAGGTTGAGGTAGAAGGAGACCACTGCCATAAAAATGATTATAGTGCTCGTCCCTAGACTGCTAAGGTTGTAGACTCTACTTGATTTGAGCTTTTCTAAATGGATTCATAGTTCATGCAACCATTTATCTATTGGTGCCGGTGGCTAATACCCAAACGTCTCCGTAACTGTATTTTCCAAATTGTTACGTCATTGCTATCTCCTTAAACCTCTTTTTCTACTCAGTACATGCACAAGGTGGCTCAATTTTACACGTCCACCTTCTGAGTTGATTTTGTACATATATCCGGCACACACTCTTTAAAAAGGAGAAACTAATCATACAAGTCAAAGCTTACAACTTATATACTCTAATTCCTCAATATTTTTTGGCCATGTCTCACGTAATTTGTTGAAAACGAATATATGAGAGGAGAAAAATAAATTAAATCATAAGGCTAAATAAGCATGGTCCATTTATAAGATTTATATATTTTGTTAATGATAATTTTTGTGCTTAAAAAACAGAGCTTCAGTACAAACTAAAACAAAACATAATAAAATGCAAACCAAAACATATTTCGAAGCCCGGTGTCCTTAGTCTCTACAAGTGCATTTAAACTCTAGATCTTCAACTTTTGAACAAAAAGGCAATACATCAGTACTAATCTCCTTCTGAAACCACATTCTTCCATCCCTGTCTAACTTTAAACTGCACACCCGTTGAAAATGCCATAAGCAAATCTGCCAGCAAATTACAAATACAAACAATTAAAACTCATTTCCATAATAATCCGACTTTGCATTTAAGCCTTATACATCAACCAAAAGAAAACAACAAAAAAGGAAGATCGCCAATTCAAACACATAGTGTCGTGCTACTCGGTCTGCGCGCGTTTTACATGCTCTCTAGTACTTGAAACATCTTCTCTAGTCTCCGCATCTTCGACGCCCTTACAATTCCCCCAAGACAGACATGGTCTTTCCACGGTTTCTTGCACACACTCGCACAAGCCTAGGTTCAAATTGTATGTTGACATTACCATTTTCAATACCAACCTAGCTCTTTCGTCGTTGCCAGAATTGAGTGTTTTAATTCGGGGAGAATGATGATGGATTAGATAAAAAAAATTAGGATTATTTGATTGTAATTATTATTAAGAACTATATTTGCTTCAGGATTTTGAATTGAAATTGTTTTAACACTTGAACATTCATAAATAGGCTTCTTTGTGTTTATTATTTGGATATAGAGATTTGATTAATCACATTCAATACTCATATTCTCTCTCTAATTTCTCATCTTCTATCTCTCTCCCCTCTACTCTCTCTCTTTCTTTCTTAATTGTTTTACATCAGTCGGTTTTACGCGCGTGTGTATATACATATATATATATATTTATAAACATATATATATATATATATATCTACTTTGATAAGATTTTAACCAAATTTAATGATCAAAAGCATGTATAACTGTTAGATAATTCCATAATAGAAAGCTCTAAATCTTAAGATAATTATTTAAGTCCACTGTTTAGGTACTTAATGACTGCAAATTTTGGCACACTAAATATGATCAAAAGGAAAATGTGTAAAAGTTAATAGGGAATTTCTAGAATGGGTATCGCAAAATGAACTTATTAGTAGATATTTGTTTTTAATTATTGTATCGGTTGAAAAAAGTGATTTGACCAGATTTAACGATAGAAACAAAGCCCAATAAATACGGATACACACTGTAGAAAGACCCTTGAAAATTAACAGTGGTAGAACCAGGATTTTGTTTCAGGGGCACAAATTAAGAATGTGAAAAACATAAAAAACCATTAATTTATCAACTCTTAATACTATAAAATAGTTAGAAGGATGTGCATATTCAATTTTGTTTTTTTCTTTTTTTTTTGTTACGTGAATGTAAAATTTCTTAAAAGTTTAGTTTTTTCTTGATTTGCTACTTTTGTGGTTAAGTTTAGTAAAAAAAAAAAAAAGTAGAACATTTTCAAAAAATGATTCGGATTGGATAAACCTGACAATAAGTTATTTAGAAAGTACATAAGAGAAAATAGTATTTAAAAAGATTGCATGAAAAAAAAAAGGTTCAAGTAGAAGCATATTCAAGAAAAATTATTTCAGTGTGACAATTAGAAAAATGTATATACAAAGGCCATATTTACATGTAAAAAAAAAAAAAAAAACTCCCCTAAAAAACTAAAAGTACCTAAACAAAGGCACATTTGAAAAGCATTATTGTAATATGAGAAAATTAAAAACAAAAAGTTAATAAGAAACATATAAAAGATTATTTCAATTGGTATATAGTAAAGACAAAGCTTGTTCATGGGAGGGGGACATACACAAATTTTTGTACAAGAGGTGAAGCATTTATAAAATTTTGCAGAGGGGATAAGCATATGTAAAATGTTAGTACAAGAGGTGAAGCATTTATAAAATTTTGCAGAGGGGATAAGCATATGTAAAATGTTATGGATGAAAATAGGACATATATGAAAAATATTAAAAACCTATATGTCATAACATAATCTTTGAAAAAGGACACTTGTTATAACAGTAACCTAGCCTTACACTGAAAAACTGTCGTGGAAAAAAGGACTTCCACAATGGTTTTCTAAAAAACTGTCATGGAAAGCTAAGTATTTCAGAAAACCGTCGTGGAAAAATGGTATTGTCCAAAAAAACTTGATAAAATTTATGATTTCTCACGGAATAGCCAGTCCTATGTGTTATCCATTACAACAAGGCCCTGATTGCATACAAAATTTAATGTATAATGAAATTATAAGGTACTTACAAGATCATTTACATTTGAGTTATTTTGAGCAATTGTTTATCTACTATCTCTATCTATCTAAAAGTGACATACCTATTTACAAATTGTTCCCACTCTAATATAACATCATTTATATCCGTATGTATATAAAGATCTTTTCTTCTTAGGGCTTGTGTACCACTTGTAATTATATCTCGCATGAAACGTAGAATAAAAAAAATACATTTTACATTTTCTTGTAGTTTTGGACACTTACGTCTAGAATATAGTGTTCCGTTCGGTCGGTTTGTGACGCCGCTTCTCGCTTGAAGCTTCCAATCGTTAAGTGCCCTAATAATGTGTCATGATTAAATGAATTAATAGACCATACAATAATGTAAAACTCAAAACAATTAACTTTATAAGAGAACATTAATACTTACAATCTCATGACTGATACGAAATCCTCACATGATGGGTGCCCGAGGAGATCAAACCAATATATTTGGTCCTCCCATGGCGAAATAACTGCCAACATCCAATGTTCTCCAACATTGTGTGGTAGGAAGAATAATTTCCCACTTGGTGCTTGAGCTAACATGCGGAGAAGTGATATGGCGTGCTCTCTACGATCACTCTGTATGTCTCTTATAGCACTTGAAACAAGCGACGGAGATATGAAGCCAAAATTTTGCACCAAGCCTTAAAGTTCACAATATTCTGCCAAAAAACTACAATAAAAAACAATTCAGTCAATTATTCGAAAGCAACTTACAACTCTACCTATGTTTTAAAATTTATGAATTAAAGATAGAGTTATTACTATAGGTATACCAGGATACAGTTTGCCTCGATTTGTTCAAAGTTGATGAAGTAGTAAACATCTTCATACCTTACACAGATAGGCAATTCATTGCCAGTGACATTTATAGGTATTGGGCACTAAATCATCAACCCATCGCGCATGAAAGAATGAGCGTATGGAGCCAACTGCATAAATTCTTGAGGTAATGAAGCGAAGTTAAATGCAGGCAGTGGCTCATGCACAACAGGTTGTTCTTGTTTTTGTTGTACCTCAAGTTGTGACTATCTTGCTTTTATAGAGCATTTCTTTTTTTGGTGTTTCTTTTCATTTAGATCTTGTGGAACGTGGCTAGGCACTCGACTCGTCTTCGTCATTGCGATGACTTTAACTAATCTCTTTAGCCATGCAATGAAGCTTTCAGCGGCTTCACCCACAATTGTTGCTTCAAGTGTTGGAACAGGCGAATCAGCTATTCTAACTCTGATGGTAGTGATGCTAACGTACACGTTTTCTTCCCTTAATGGTCTTCCATGGACTGTGTTACTTGGAAGACTCTCCATCCATGCCTTCCTAACCGCAACAAATGCACGCCCACCATCAATTTTATCCTCAACAAAGAGCTTGCATTCTTGACCTTGTTTGGGCTCTTGACGATGAGGTGAAAATTGGACTTTTGGAGCTTCTGCTACATTATCTGGAGAGTTACAACTAGCCTTAAAGCTATTGCGTTGTGAGATGCTATCATCCGTCGACTTAGCACATCCTTGGGAAATGAGCTCGGTCACAAGACCTCGCAGTTTTTCAATCTCCATCTACATCTTCGACATTTTGGGAAGTCAATTTCGAACCTGATTGGAGGTCTAAGTATTGAAACTATTTCACATACTTCGATTGACCGTGAACACGTCTTGAATGTTCTGGTTTCCCTAGTGCCCTCGTCAATATGTCATTGTTACTGACGGATTGGAAGCTCCTTTGACTTTGTTGCATTGTGTATTTATCTTGTAAAACAACAACAAAACCATGTTGTTCTTAAGATCCTTCAAATGAATTAATAAACTCCAAATTGGTTACTATGTGTTCAATGAACTTACAATCAAGTTCCCAATTTCTGCTACTCTTGGATTTTTAAACTGTCCATCAAGACCTTGACGTGATTTTACCTACAACTCCTCCCATGTTGGTAGCACGCCCGTCTTAGTGAATTGTATTATGCTATGTTAATAACATATTAGTGATAAAATAATTTATATATGTACTACGAGTAAGATATTAACGTACCAATGATTGCTCGAGCTCTCTATATCTAACTCGGCCAACACAAAGTAGTATTCATTTTTCCCTCTTATTTTTTTTTACGTTTGGTGATAATAGTTGGAATTTGGTGGAACGTCGATAGGTCACAAAAGCTTCCCAATTGTCATCGTTGATGGAGAGGTAGTAGTGTACTACCGTAGGAGGCCATTTATATACATTTTCATCCTGCTATGGAATGGAAAGGTATGGCTATACGAAGGTAATGTAGAGGTCAGATCTAAACCCCTTTGCTAATTCACCACAAACCTTCAAAGCCCTTTTCCTATACCAATCTTTGACTCCAAAAGCTTTACTTGTTCCAAATCCTTAGACCCCTAATTTTTTATCCATATAGGAACATGCTCTCGACTAAGGACTCTGATCCAACTGCTTAATTCATGGTCGGGTACGCCTTCCAGTTGGCCTTTTGAACCAAATGTCATATTAATTCTTAAACCTTGCTTTCTCATCCGATGAACTTTTTTCATCAATGTAGCCCTTTGCTTAACGTCTACTTTCGGATTGAATTCGGTTTACCTTCGTGGCTTACTGTGTTGGTTTTCCTTGCTATATTGCTATATTATGATGAAGATGGAGTGCACTCTTTGTACTCCTTTTCATTCTGGTCATTATCGATCTCCTGAGACATTGTATATGAGCAAAGTAAACAAAAACTAACACACACATAGTAATATTAACATATTATAAATTGACATATTTCACATATTCACATAATTTCACATATTACACATATTTACATATTTCACATATTTCAATTATTCACATCTTCTCAATTACACAATTTAACATATTCACATAATTTCACATATTACACATATGCACAAAATTTCACATATGACACATGTTCATGTTGGAAAAACGGTGCGCAGCAGAATTTTAAAATTTTTAACATCAGAGTAATTTTCAAAACACAAGCTTCACATGCTATATGTATAAATTAGACAGATCTTACTAACCTTTGTGTGTCGAAAAACCTCCGCAACCTGTAAAGAGAAGTAACGTTTCAGAAGAGCCTCAACCAACTGGTCTTCTTTGCTATTCTCTATCCACAATCAGAGTGAGTGTGGGCTCACACGTACAGCTCTTCCACTGGTGACTCTCCTTCCAACCAATCGAGAGAACCCAAAGCTAGTGTTCGTGATTTATGAACAAAAGCTCTCAAGGAGTTTTCAGATGCTCACTAGAAGGGTATCACTCTTAATCTCTCAATTGATCTCTAAGTAAATCATGAGACTCACTCCCTTTTTATAGTGATTGGTCATAGGGTCAGTCCTTATCAGATTAGGTCTTAAAAACTCGAAACAGAATCAAGTTCGGATCAATATCTGATAAGATCTGCGTGAAAATGCGTAATCTTATTGCTCGCTGATCGGTAGGTCAAACAGGCTCCATCGGCAGGCCAAACTCTCGCGTAAATATCTCCACGAATCTTTTATTTTTCACCCGAGATTCTATAGGATAAAGTCTCAATTTTGATTCAAATAACCCAATAGAAAAGTTATCCGACCAAAACAAACTTTATCAAGATAATCTCTAAGAAAATAAATCAATTCATAATAATTCTACAAGTTTATCTTGATCTAATTTATCCAAAATTAAATTAACCGATAAACAGACAAGAATTATCTAATCCTAATTATTCAACAAGTTTATCTTAAATTAATTTCTTACAAAATTAATTCAACCGATAAAGAGACATGAATTATTTGATTCTTTCAAATTTTAAACCAATCTGATAAATCCGACATAAGTCACCAATTATTAAAAAAGCACGCCGTATCGTTACAGGATTTTATGAGCTAGCAAAGGGGACCAAAATGGACCTATAAAGTTCAAGCTCACGATAATTATGAAACCCAATATCCCAGATATACATTTCACAATTATCAACTCCAACGCTACTCCACTAAAAGCTTAGAGCTGCACTCTCAAACTTTATAGAATTACGAAGCCCGTAAAGCTAAGTCTCCATGACATTTCAAAGTGTATCGTATCCCCATATGAAAATCCACAATCGGCTTAAGGACAAGTTCTGTCTTACCTTCCTGATTATTTTTATCTTATGTTCTATTATTTCACCATCAGAAAACTTACTATCCAAAGATAGTATACCATTCGGTTATACCTATGTATCCAAATGGTTGAGCGCTCCAGTTTTCTAATTACAAGACAACGCATATAAGAGGATATCATTACTCCTAAAGAGGAGCTATGGATTCCATATCTATGAATAACAAGTCTAAGCTATCAAGAGTTATACCTCCAACGTACCGGCATGCATACCACTATTAAGATGTGAGTGTCACCCTTTGGTACATCAAAAGACACAAGTCGAGACAACAGGCCCACTATTCATCTCAGTATTAAGATACAATACAAATGATTGTCTAAAGTGAATCGATTTGTTGAGACATAATTATTAATCCAAATCAATTCACTTTATGTCCCGATCTAACACATCGTCACCTATGACAGCGTGCCAATGTTTTTATTCACAGAGTCCAACTCCAATCGTCAAGACAAACTATCTCCCAAAAGGGATATAGACAACATAACAATCTTTACATGAATAAAGCGATTGCGGATCATATGTTTTAGACCGTCACCTTAAGAATCGTGTCTTCCGCATAACCAGCCCATCATATGCCCAATTCTTAAGGTTTAGACTGACAGTCTCACACTACTGTTTACTTAACATACATTCAACAAATATAAACGTAAAAAAGACAAGATTTGGTATATATAAATGAATAAATTCTTTATTCATAAAAATGTCTCTAAAAACTTATTACATTTTTACTCCTTAGGGCATACATGTCTAACAATCTCCCACTTGCACTAAGTGAGTAAATACAACAAATTTCGCATCCTCATAGCTTCCACATGCCTCTCGAAGACTCTCCCAGTAAGTGTCTTCGTAAATGGATCAGCTAAATTGTCCTTTGACGCGATCTTGCACACTGTGACATGCCCGCTCTCAACGAAGTCCTTTATCACATGATACTTTTGATCAATATATTTACTCTTCTTATGAAATCTCGGTTCCTTAGCATTAGCTACCGCCGCACTGTTATCACAGTACAGTGATACTGCCTTATCCATGCCAGGTACAACCACAAGATTCCCAAGGAACTTGCAGAGCCACACTGCTTCTTTCGAAGCATCACTAGCTGCCACATACTCGGCCTCCATCGTTGAATCAGAAGTGCAATCTTGCTTCGAACTTCTCTAACTGATGGCACTGCCACCTAGAGTAAACACAAACCTCAAAGTCGATTTCCTAGAATCCAGACAAGATTGAAAATTTGAATCAGTATATCCTAGAGGAGTGAGGTCCTCACCCGAATATACAAGCATATACCCTCGAGTCCTTCGTAGGTACTTGAAAATATGCTTTACCACAACCTAGTGGTTCGGTCCTAGATCCGCCTGAAATCGACTTACAATCCCGACCGCATAGCTAATATCCGGTCGTGTGCAAAGCATGACATACATGAGACTACCCACTGCCGAAGCATAAGGCACCTTCTTCATGTATTCTCTTTCTTCATAAGACTTTGAAGAGTCTTTCTTAGAAAAAGTAATTCCAGACCTAGATGGTTGCCCACTTTTCTTGGAATCCTGCATTGCAAACCTCCTGAGAATTTTATCTATGGAGCCAGCTTGAGACAAAGCTATCATTTTGTTCTTCCTATCCTGCAAAATCTGGATACCGAGAACAAAATTAGCCTCACCCAAGTCCTTCATGTCAAATTGCTTGGTCAACCATAATTTGACTGATGACAACGCCCCAACGTCATTGCCAATTAGCAGAATGTCATCTACATAGAGCAGTAGAAAAACCACCTTCTCATCCTTTATGTGTTTATAAACACATGGTTCATCCATATTTTGTGAGAACTCATAAGTTTTGATTACCTGATCAAATCTTATGTTCCAAGAACGAGAAGCCTGCTTAAGTCCATAAATTGACTTTAGCAGCTTACAAACCTTACCCTCCTAACCCGTGACCTTGAACCCGTCTGGCTGTTCCATATAAATGGACTCATCAAGATAGCCATTTAGAAAAGCCTTCTTGACATCCATCTGTCAAATCTCATAGTCGAGAGCGGCAACTATGGATAAGAGAATCTAGATAGACTTAAGCATGGCTACAGGCGAAAAGGTTTCCTCATAATCGATTCCTTCCTTTTGCGTATAACCCTTAGCTACCAGTTTATCCTTAAAGGTTTTGACCTTTCCATCAACTTCTCTTTTCCTCTTGTAGATCCACTTACACCCTATGGGTTTTACCCCTTCGGGAAGATCCACAAGCTCCTAGACCCGATTAGTCTCCATAGACTTCATCTCTATGTTCATGACCTCTGTCCAGAGTCTTGAATCAACATCCTCCATAGCCTCTGCGTAAGTATAAGGATCCCTATCATATTCATCCGATTCAGCCAAAAAGACCTCCCCATTGAACATATACCTCTCAGGTTGACGCCCGATCCTCCCACTACGTCGAAGCCCCTGAGGTTGTTGTTCAAGTTTGTTTGGTTTTTCTACACTGATCGGAACAATTTCATTTGGAACCTCTGGAGTGAACGGATCATCCCTTAACTCCTCAAGCACCACTTTGCTTTGAGGTTTAAAGTCGTCCATGTAACTCTTCTCAAGGAAAGTTGCATAAGTTGAAACCACGACTTTATTTTCCTTTGGTTTATAAAAATAACCCCCTTTAGTCCCTTTTGGATATCCTACAAACACGTAAACTTCCGAACATGCTTCCAACTTATTCGGATCCTTAAACAGGACATGAGCCAGACATTCCCATATGCGAATATGGTTTAAGGATGTCTTCCTACTCGTCCACAACTCGTGAGGAGTTTTAGGGACCGATTTTGAAGGCATATTGTTCAAAAAATAACATGCGGTTTGTAGTGCATATCCCTAAAAGGATAAAGGCGATGAGTAAACCATCGTGTAATCTAAAAAATTTGTTCTTCGTATTACACGACGGTTTTGTATAAACCGTCGTGTAATGTTGGGAAGAAAATTTTTTGTCTTATATTCCACGACGGTTATACAAAAGCCATCATAAAAAAGGTCAAAATTACAACTTAAATATGTTTTTGTCTTCAAACTAGGGTGGTCAGCCCATATGTTTAGCATCCAATGGCCTAGATTGTATACTTTTTCACTGTTTTCATCATAAATATAACTATAAATAGATATTCTAAACCCTTAAAAAAAGATAAAAAAAGAAATAAAGAAATATTTTAGAATAAATTAACATAAATTGGTTTATCGATGCTCTTTTTTTTTTCTTTTTTTCATTGGTTCCTCATGTTAGACGTGTATACCCTAAGGAGTAAAAATGTAATACGTTTTTTGAGACATTTTAATCAATAAAGAATTTACTTCTTATTTGTATACCAAATCTTGTCCTCTTTACGTTCATATTTGTTGAATGTATGTTAAGCAAACAATAGTCTGAGACTGTCGGTTTAAACCTTTAAGAATTGGACATATGATTGATAGATTATGCAGAAGACACGATTCTTAAGATGACGGTTTAAATCATAAGATCCACAATTGAGGGAATAAAGTTGGACGCTTTATTCATGTAAAGATTGTTATGTTGTTTATATCCTTATTGGAAGATGGTTTGTCTTGGCTATCGGAGATGGACTCCATGAATAAAAACATTGACACATTGTCATAGGTGACGATATATTGAATCGGGATATAAAGTAAATTGATTTGGATGCATAATTCTATCTCGGCAAATCGATTCACTTTAGACAATCATTTGTATTATATCTTAATCTTGAGATGAATAGTGGGCCTATTGTCTTGACTTGTGTCTTTTGATGTACCAAAGGGTGACACCCACCTTTTTAATAGTGGTACGCATGTCAGTACATTGGAGGCAAGACTCTAGATAATGTAGATCTGTTATTCATAGATATGGAATCTATAGCTCCTCTTTAGGAGTAGTGATATCTTCTTATATTTCTTATATGCGTTATCCTATAATTAGAAAACTGGAGCGCTTAACCGTTTGGATACATAGGTGTAATCGAATGGCATACTATCTTTGGATGGTAAGTTTTCCAATAGTGAGATAATGGAATGTAAGATAAAAATAATTAGGAAGGTAAGACAAAAGTTGTCCTTAAGCCGATTATGGATAATTTTATAGGGATACAATACACTATGATATGTCATGGAGACTTAGCTGCACGGGCTTCGTAATTCTATATAGTTCGAGAGTGCAGCTCTAAGCTTTTAGTGGAATAGCATTGGAGTTTATAATTATGAAATGTATATATGGGAAATTGGGTTTCATAATTATTGGGAGTTTGAACTGTATAGGTCCATTTGGTCCACTTTACTAGCTCATAAAATCTTGTAACAATACTGCGTGTTTTTTCAATAATTGGTGACTTATGTCAAATTTATCAGATTGGCTGAAATTTGGTAAAATCAAATAATTCATTTCTG
Organism: Artocarpus heterophyllus; assembly: GCA_025403435.1. Classification (NCBI taxonomy): domain Eukaryota; kingdom Viridiplantae; phylum Streptophyta; class Magnoliopsida; order Rosales; family Moraceae; genus Artocarpus; species Artocarpus heterophyllus. The sequence continues at coordinate 21,832,717 of CM046341.1, forward strand.
TTTATCGGTTGAATTAATTTTGTTTTAAAATTAATTCAAGATAAACTTGTTGAATTATCAGAAATGGGTAATTCATGTCTATTTATCGATTAGATTAATTGTGTATTAATTCAAGATAAACTTGTTGAATTATAAGGAATATTTATTTTCCTAAAGATTATCTAGATATGACTATTTTAATCAGATAGCTTTTTTATTGGGTTATTTGAATTAAAACTGAGTCTCTATCCCAAGAATCTCGGGTGGAAAATAAAAATTCGCAAGGATCTTTTATCAACGGTTTCGGTAGGCCGAATTGCCAGTTGGGCCGGCTAATCGGTGATAAAAGGATCACGCGTTTTCCATGTAGATTTTTTCAAAAATCGATTCTGATTCAAATTTTCGAGGCCTTATCTGATAGGGACTGACTCATGGATCCAACCTCTGTAAAAGGAGAGTGAGTCTCTTTATCATTTAGATTAGTTGAGAGATTAAGAGTAAAAATCTACTGGTGAGATTCTAAAACTCCCTGAGAGCTCTTGTTCACAAATCAGAATACTAGCTTTGGGTTCTCAAAATTGGTTGGAAGGAGAGTCGCTATCACAATCTGCCTTTTTCGGGCTGTGATAAACCTTTTTCTTACTTACGTATAGAGGAAAAACTTAGGGATTTTTTTTTAATAAATGTTTTACATATACTGGTTTTAGTAACTTTCAAAATACAAACATATACATATATTTAAACAAAAAATATTTCTTTTACAATACTGTTTGCTAAACATCACGTTTCAAAATAACATAAAATATGTTACAACGAAAATAAAACTATGACGGTATCCATACCCATTCTGCACATTACTCATCCCTCCGCGAGCTCAACTATGAAATTATTCTGACCTTCTTGTTGGAATACTTACAGCATGAAATACTTAGTGAGCTTACGCCTAGTAAATCCCAATACAACCCATATACACATTCAATAAAATGCATGATCCAGTTATGCTTTCTTATAAACATTCTTTATCCTTGTCTTGTCTTAACTTTTGTCAGCGCCCAAGTGTTCGTACCATTGCTCACATAGGTTTACGTGACACTATGACCATACTATATCCTTAAACTCCTCTTGAGTCAAAAGTAGGTACGATACTTTTCTTAACTTCTAGTGATATATTTACCGGTCCACTTATTATGGTTCTCATACCATTCATGAAGTGATAATCACATGTTATGCACCAAACATAAATACTCTTGTATGGTATAGTACACACAGGTACATACTTTATATACTTACAGGTACACTTTAATATACACACAAGTATACAACATAATATACACACAGGTATCTATTTTGTATCCTCACAGGTACACGTCAATATACTTATAGGTACTCACATTATAGCATACACACAGGTATATACCTTGATATACACATAGGTATATATATACATATTTCATATTCTATACCTATAATTTTATACTATAGGTGTGATGGGTACTTATTTGGTTTGGGTCTCCGTGCACTTTAACCTTAGTTCCTTCTTTTCTAGACTTCTAGGATCCTGTTGGCCAATTACGAGCTATTAGCCAATTGTTCACTACTTTTTCAAGGTTTTATGTACCATTAAAAAATGATCGTTAATTAATAACTCGAGTTGCATAACTGTATACAACTCTAAAAATCACCGGTTTTCTTATTCTTATCTTATTCGACCCTATAGTCTCTAACGAAAAGCAAAAATCTTTCTAATCATTTCTTTTTTCCTTTTTGAAACATTTTGGAGCAATTTAGGTTACTCGGGCAAAATGACGATTTTGCCCCTGTGGGCCTACTAACTTTCCAAGCTCGACTTCGCTATTCTAGTGAAAATAACCACATTTCAACCTTAGAATAATACCCTGGGGTGTCGGGTCTCCTTATTTTACATCTATACCCTATTTTAGTAAAACTTTGCAATTTTTCCCTTATCTGAAAATTTTAACGATTTTACCCCCAAGACTAAAAGTTATCTCTTTAAACCAAAATTTTCTATTTTTCATAAGGAACATTTTTGCTCAAAATACCATACCCAAAATCATTTTACAAAATGACGTTTTTGCCCTTCAAATTTTTTTCCAATTTTAACAAATTATTGTAAAATGAAAATCTCACAAATGGTTGAGATTTTCGACAAACTATTCACAATATTTAAAAATTTTGTCAAAATCTACAACTTTCGTGTTTTAACTTTTTTAAAATTCTCACTACACAAGGTTGTTTTCGGGCATTTTTCAAATCTATCAAGGGAAAACTTTTTCTTGCAATTTAGTCCTTGGGTCATTTTTGTAAAAATCTATTTCAGAACTGTCTTCCAGCTGCTGTATAGGTAGATTCAACCTTTGCCTAAACTATTTTCATGTCCAAACACCATTTTTGCAAAACTAGCATTCAAATTACAAAAATAACCTATTTTGCATAAACTACTGTTTTGCACAATAATCCCAAATTTTCACAATACTAACATACCGTAAATCATATACCAATGGGATTTAACTAAAAATTTACTTGAAAACCCACATGCTTTTTGAAATAACAAAAATTAAAACAAAATCACTAAACTTTAAATTTAAAGAATCAAAACTTACGCAAATAACACTTTGTGCTTCTAGCCTTCCAAAGCTCCTTTGAAATCTCTTTCCTAGGCATTTTTCATGCAAAAATACCTTGAATCAACTTTCCTTTCTTAACCCAAGAAAAACCCATAAAAAACTTTGAAAAAGTTTAGGTTTTTTACCTTAAAACTTGATAAAATTCCTTGAATTTTGCCTTTTGAACTTGAATGGGGCTAATATTGCAAAGAGTTGGATTTGAGAAAATTTTTGGGATAGAGCTTCTATGGTGGCCGTGGGGTTGGGGAAGAAGGAATGGGAAAATTTTGGCTAAAATCACATTTAATGCAAGCTTATCATTTATGGTGACTCACTAAGCAATCCTTTGGTTTACCCATGTTGCTTAATGGGATTGGGCCACCTTTCATGGCATGGTGGCCCAATGAAATCCAATTGGGTGTCCACTTGGTGGGCCCCAAAAATTTACACTGTATAGTTTTTCACTACACAGTTTTTTTTACACCGCCATGGTAAAATCAGTGCAAAACATATCCTTAGACTGTATAATATATTTTACTTGCCTTTGGTGCATTTTTTTGAGGCCAAACATAACATTTCCTATATCTGCATTGTCACTTAACAGTATACCTATACTGCTTCGGCCCTCTTTTTACACTGGGTTAGGATTTTGGTAAACTCTATATCTTATTTATACCTTAACTACCTATCCGTTTATATAACAATTTTATAATTAATTGTGATATAAAATCATTTTATGGATATTGGTCACAAATTCTTGAGTATTTAAACTCATAAAATCTGTATTAACAATATCCAACATTGCATCACGTTCATAGTGAAATTTTCAATTAATATTGTTTATTATACGTTATCGTAATTTTTGTAAAAATCTGATTTATAAGGGTAAATTCATTAATTAAATCCAATGAAATATTGGATTTTATTAATGCATTTCCCTTGGCCATTACAGTCGCTTAATGGAAGAGCTGTATGTGTGAGCCCACACTCACTCCGATCGTGGATAGAGAATAGCAAAGAAGGTCAATTGATTAAGGTCCTTTTGGAACGTTACTTCTCTTCACGGATAACGGGAGTCCTTCGGCATTCAAAGCTTAGTAAGATCTAGTTAATTTATGCATATAATGTGTCAAACTTGTGTTTTAGAAAATACTCTGATATAAAATTTTTAAAATTTTACTGCGTACTATTTTTCCAGCAATTGGTATCAAAGCCATGGTTTTTACGTAATTTTACGAGTTTATGATCATACTATATGTATAAATTATGTAATCTTGATCTCTCCTATGCTTGAATTTAATTTTTTAGAGAGTTGGCACTCTAGGTTTCTATATATTTATATGTTGTCATGGATTATATGGTGAATATTTATTAATTAATTATAGTTGATTAAATTATTATTTAATTATTAATTAATTAATTAATTAATTAATTTATACCGGTAATGGTTCTTTAGAGGTTAGAATGTGTATCTAGGTTTTTCATGTAATCAGATGGCGGACTATCATCTCTGTCTAGGAATTATTATTTAATTTTAAATTTATAAGAATTTTGTAATTAAATAATCATTTGGATCTAGAAGGTGGATCTAGAAGATGGATGATGACGCTCCCAGGTATTTTTTGAGTCTCTAATTTTATGTTTTGAATTGTTGAAAATAAAAATTGATGAATTGCATTAAAAATTGTATTTTCTAAAAAGGGTGATTTTTGCTCAGTTGGCATGTTGAACCCTCTAGTTCGGCAGGCCAATGGTTGCAGATCGGCAGGCCAAACGTGAGGTTCGGTAGGCTATCAACTGGACAAAAATCAGGTGACTTTGGTGGTAGGTCAAACTTCTAGTTCGACAGGCTGATTAGTCATGGACTGACAGGCCAATCTATGGAGATTGGCAAGCCGAAGGGTCAGTGATCGGCAGGCTGATTTGTATGATTGACCTGCCAACAGAGAGTTGGAAATTTTTTCCAGAAAAGGTGCAGTCTTTCAATACAGTTTTAATTTTATTTTTGGGACAATTCTGATAAACATTAAATTTGGATATGACTAGAAATTTGGAGTATTTGATTCCTACGGGATTAAAGACTTGAAGATGGGGATTACATGAAGAAGGATACAGCTTGAGGATTCAAGGATGAAGTATCGATAATATGTTTTGATTATTCTCTTGCAATCTTTATTTTCTATTCTCTAGGGTGGAACCATAATATTACGGTTATTTATTATTATTTTGCTTGTAGCTTTGCTTGATTGATTTACTTGTCTGCATTATAATATGATTTGCCATGTATACTGATAACATGCCATATAAAATAGGGAGTGCTGCTCAATTAAAATTGTTCATGCATATTCTTAAAATAAAACCTTAATTTCAAAAGATTGAGTAGGAGAAGGTTTTTGAAGAGAGGACCTAAGGCCTCCATCGTTGGGCCATAGGAAGAACATGGTGGTCCTAACCCCTAAGAAGGGATTTCTATCATGTACCAAATTGGATCTCCAAGAGAAAAAGATATTTAAGCATGATTTATGGTTGCACACCCTTAGGTGGTGAACTCATGTTAATTTTATTATTAACCTCCCGTAGGAGCTCTGTTAATAAAATTAATGGCCAAAGAAACGAATATTAATATATACTGGATCATACGGGTCTTGGATGATATATATTAATCAAGAGGGGATCTGTGTTCCTGATTAAATTTGACATAACTCCCCTAGAAGCTTGTTGAATTGTAAGCTGGGAATTATCATTGTAAGTTTGTGATATATTTAAGGTTTTGACACACAAACACATTTGTATATTTTTACATAATTGTTATTTTATTAAATTATTTTTGTATATTTTGCTTATATTTGGTATATGATTCTTTATTGTAGTTTAAAAATGTTTAAAAACACATTATCTTCGATACTTGACAAAAACTAATTAACCGGAGAGAATTATAATGATTGGAAACAGAACCTGGACATCGTCCTCTCCTTTGAGAAATTGAAATTTATGCTAACAATCCCTTGTCCTCCTGAGCCTACGGGAGACTCCACTAATGAGCAATTCCAAGCATATGATAGTTGGAAAGATGCAAACGATCAGGCTCACTGCTATATTGTGGCTAGCATGAATAATGTGCTGCAGGCTCAACATGAGGATTATGAGACTACTACGCAGATCTTGGATAATCTAGAAGACATGTTTGGAGGCCATGCCTTAACAAAGCAGCAAGGGGCACTTCAAAAACTCTTGAACTATAAGCAGAGACCGAGGACATCTGTAAAGGAGCACATGATGCTGGTCATGGGTTACCTCGCTGAGGCATAAACCAATGGAGCTGACATCGATGCTGAAACTCAGATGACTATGGTCTTTGAGACTCTGTCAAAGGAATTTATTCTATTTAGTGCTACTTTTAATTTAAGCAATAGGCGTGATATGATCGTAATAGAGTTGATAAAACAGTTATAGGAGTTTGAACTACTAATCAGGGAGCTCCTATGGGTGGAGAGGTCAATGTGGTAGTTGCTTCTAGTTCTAATCCCAACTCTGGGAATGGAAAGAAACAACGAGCCAAAAATGGGAAGTCTTCTGTTCCTACTAATGACAAGAGCAGGAAGAAGAATAAGAAGAACCCAAAGAAGCTTAAGGGCTTCTTCTGTAGGAAGGTCGGGCACACAAAGAAGCATTGCAAGGACTTCCTATCCAAAGGAGATAAGTGTGATCTTCTGTATTTAGAAACTTGTTTGGTTGAGGAATCCAGTGACATTTGGGTCATAGATTCTTGTGCAATTGATCATGTTTGTGTTTCTCTACAGAGGTTCATAGAAATGAGAAGTTTGCTTAATGAAAACTTCACACTTCCGATGGGCGATGGATCCTTGGTCTTAGCGGAAGTAGTGGGAGACGTTCATCTTTATTTTGATAATTACAGGAATTTAATTTTGTGAGATTGTTTTTATGTTCCTAAAATTTAAGAGGAATTTAATTTCTGTAGCTTGTTTATTTAAAGACTCCTATTTGGTTTCTTTTAATAATAAAGTGGTGATTCGTAAAAATAAATCTTTTATCTGTTTTAAATGGATGCAAAATAATCTATATTTTATTAAACCTAAGATGGACTTACTGCTTAATGCTGAGATGAATGATAATAACTCTAAAAGACTTAAGAGTTCTCATTCTAATAAGACTTATCTTTGGCATTTGCACTTTGGTCATATTAACCTGAAGAAGATTCAAAGGTTGGTAAGGGATGGACCTTTAAATTACTTAAAGGTGGAATCTATACCTCAATGTGAATCTTGTTTGGAGAGTAAAATGACCAAAAGATCATTCAGGTCTAAGAGCAATAGAGTCGAAGAGGTTCTAGAACTTGTGTATAGTGATGTTTGCAGACCGATGAACATCCGGGCACAAGGAGGGTATGAGTACTTCGTCACTTTTATTGGCGATCACTCAAGGTATAATGCACCACGAGAGCAAAACTTATGACAAGTTCAGGGAGTTTTGGTCTGAAGTGGAAAAGCAATTGGGTAGACCCATTAAGGCACTTCGATCTGATCGAGGTAGTGAGTGCCTTTCTGATGAGTTCCTAGGACACTTACAAGAGAATGAGATTTTATACCATTTCACTGCGCCGGGTACTCTGTAGTGGAATGGCCTGGCAGATAAAAGAAATAGGACTTTATTGGACATGGTTAGGTTCATGATGAGTTATTCATCATTGCCTTTATCCTTTTGGGGATATGCACTACAAACCGCATGTTATCTTTTGAACAACGTGCCTTCAAAATCAATCCCTAAAATTCCTCACGAGTTATGGATGGGCAAAAAGACATTCTTTAACCATATTCTTATATAGGGATGTCTGGCTCATGTCTTGTTTAAGGATGCAAATAAGTTGGAAGCACGTTTGGAATTTTGCATGTTTGTAGGATATCCAAAATGGACTAAAGGGGGTTATTTCTATAACCCAAAGGAAAATAAAGTCATGGTGTTAACTAATGCAACTTTCCTTGAAGAGAGTTACATGGACGACTTTAAGCCTCGAAGCAAAGTGATGCTTGAGGAGTTAAGGAGTGACACAATCACTCTAGAGGTTCCAAATGAAACCATTTCGATCAGTGTAGAAAGACCAAACGAACCCAAACAATAACCTAAGGGGCTTCGGTATAGTGGGAGGATCGGGCATCAACCCAATAGGTATATGTTCAATGGGGAGGCCTTCTTGGTTGAACCGGATGAATATGACAGGGATCCTTATACTTACACAAAGGCTATGGAGGATGTTGATTTGAAACTCCAGACAAAGTCCATGAATATAAAGATGAAGTCTATGGAGACTAATCAGGTTTGGGAGCTTGTGGATCTTTCCGAAGGGGTAAAACCCATAGGGTGTATGTGGATCTACAAGAGGAAAAGAGGAGTAGATGGAAAAGTCAAAACCTTTAAGGCTAGATTGATAGCTAAGGGTTATACGCAAAAGGAAGGAATCGATTACGAGGAAACCTTTTCGCCTGTAGCCATACTTAAGTCCATCTAGATTCTCTTGTCCATAGTTGCCGCTCTCAACTATGAGATTTGACATATGGATGTCAAGATGGCTTTTCTAAATGGCTATCTTGATGAGTCCATTTATATAGAACAACTAGTTAGGTTCAAGGTCAAGGGTCAAGAAGGTAAGGTTTGTAAGCTGTTAAAGTCAATTTATGGACTTAAGTAGGCTTCCTATTCTTGAAACATAAGATTTGATTAAGTGATCAAGACTTATGGGTTCTCACAAAATGTGGATGAACCATGTGTGTATAAACACAATAAGGATGGAAAGGTGTTTTTCTACTACTCTATGTAGATGACATTCTGCTAATTGGCAATGATGTTGGGGCGTTGTCATCGATCAAATTATGGTTGACCAAGCAGTTTGACATGAAGGACTTGGGTGAGGCTAACTTTGTTCTCAGTATCTAGATCTTTCGGTATAGGAAGAACAAAATGATAGCTTTGTCACAAGCTGGCTACATAGATAAAATTCTCAAGAGGTTTGCAATACAGGATTCCAAGAAAGGTGGGCAACTATCTAGGTCTGGAATTACTCTTTCTAAGAAAGACTCTACAAAGTTTGAGGAAGAAAGAGAATACATGAAGAAGGTGCCCCATGCTTTAGCAGTAGGTAGTCTCATGTATGCTATGCTTTGTACATGACCAGATATTTGTTATGCTATCAGGATTGTAAGTCAATTTCAGGCAGATCTGGGACCGAACCATTGGGTTGCGGTTAAGCATATTTTCAAGTACTTGAGAAGGACTCGAGGGTATATGCTTCTATATTCGGATGAGAACTTAACTCCTTTAGGATATACTGATTTGGATTTCCAATCCTGTTTGTATCTAGGAGATCGACTTTGGGTTTTGTGTTTACTCTGGGCAGTGGTGCCATCAGTTGGAGAAGTGTGAAGCAAAATTGCACTTCGGATTCAACGATGGAGGCCGAGTATGTGGTAGCTTGTGATGCTTCGAAAGAAGCAGTATGGCTCCGCAAGTTCCTTAGGGATCTTGAGGTAGTTCTTGGTATGGATAAGGCGGTATCACTGTACTGTGATAACAGTGTGGCGGTACTAATGCTAAGGAACCAAGATTTTACAAGAAGAGTAATCATATTGATCAGAAGTATCATGTGATAAAGGACTTTGTCGAGGGCATGCACGTCATGGTGTGCAAAATCGCATTAGAGGATAGTTTAGCTGATCTACTCACGAAGACACCTACTGGAAGAGTCTTCGAGAGGCATACAGAAGCTATGGGGATGCGAGATTTGTCATATTTACTCACTTAGGGCAAGTGGGAGATTGTTAGATGTGTATGCCCTAAGGAGTAAAAATGTAATATGTTTTTGGAGACATTTTTATTAATAAAGAATTTATTTATTATTTATATAGCAAATCTTGTCCTCTTCACATTTATATTTGTTGAATGTATGTTAAGCAAATAATAGTTTGAGACTGTCGGTCTAAACCTTTAAGAATTAAGCATATGATGGACAGATTATGCGAAAAACACGATTCTTAAGGTGACGGTCTAAATCATAAAATCTGCAATCGAGGGAATAAAGGTGGGTGCTTTATTCATGTAAAGATTATTATGTTGTCTATATCCCTATTGGGAGATGGTTTGTCTTGGCCATCGGAGGTGGACTCCATGAATAGAAACATTGGCACATTGTCATAGGTGACGAGGTGTTGGATCGGGACATAAAGTGAATTGATTTGGATTATAATTCTGTCCCGACAAATCGATTCACTTTAGACAATCATTTATATTATATTTTAATTTTGAGATAAATAACGGGCTCGTTGTCTTGATTTGTGTTTTTGATGTACCAAAGGTTGACACCCACCTTTTTAATAGTGGTACGCATGCCAGTACATTGGAGGCATAACTCTAGATAGCATAGACCTGTTATTCATAGATATGAAATCTATAGCTCCTCTTTAGAAGTAGTGATATCCTCTTATATGCGTTATTCTGTAATTGAAAAAACTAAAGCGCTAAACCATTTGGATACATAGGTGTAACCAAATGGTATACTGTCTTTAGACGGTAAGTTTTTTGATGGTGAGATAATAGAATGTAAGATAAAAATAATCGGAAAGGTAAGGCAGAGCTTATCCTTAAGCCGATTATGGATAATCATACAGGGATACGATATACTATGACATGTCATGGAGACTTAGCTACATGGACTTCGTAATTCTATATAGTTCGAGAATGCAGCTCCAAGCTTTTAGTGGAGTAACGTTGGAGTTGATAATTATGAAATGTATATCTGGGATCTTGGGTGTAATAATTATCGAGAGCTTGAGCTGTATAGGTCCATTTGGTCCCCTTTGCTAGCTCATAAAATCTTGTAATGATACTGCGTGCTTTTCCAATAATTGGTGACTTATGTCAAATTTATCAAATTGGCTGAAATTTGGTAAAATCATATAATTCATGTATGTTTATCGGTTGAATTAATTTTGTGATAAATTTAATTCAAGATAAACTTGTTGAATTATCAGGAAAGGAAAATTCATGTCTGTTTATCGGTTGGATTAATTTTGTATTAATTCAAGATAAACTTGTTGAATTATCAGGAATATTTATTTTTCTAAAGATTATCTGGATATGATTGTTTTAATCAGATAACTTCTCTATTAGGTTATTTGAATTAAAACTGAGGCTCTATCCCAAGAATCTTGGGTGGAATATAAAAATTTGCAAGGATCTTTTATCAGAGGTTCGGTAGGTCGATCTTTAAGTTCGGCCTACCGATTAAAGAGGTTCGGTAGGCCGATCTGCCGGTTTGGCCTACCAACTGGTGATAAAAGGATCACTCATTTTCCACACAGATTTTATCAAGTATCGATTCTGATTTGATTTTGATTTGAATTTTTGAGGCCTTACCTGATAGGGACTGACTCCTAGGTCCAATCTCTATAAAAGCAAAGTGAGTCTCTTTATCATTTAGATTAGTTGAAAGATTAAGAGTGAAACTCCCTGAGAGCTCTTGTTCACAAATCATGAACACTAGCTTTGGGTTCTCTCAATTGGTTGGAAGGAGAGTCGCCTGGTGGAAGAGCTATATGTGTGAGCCCACACTCACTCCAATCGTGGATAGAGAATAGCAAAGAAGGCCAGTTGATTGAGGTCCTTCTAAAACATTACTTCTCTTCATGGATTGTGGGAGTCCTTCGGCATTCAAATGTTAGTAAGATCTAGTTAATTTATGCATATAGTGTGTCAAACTTGTGTTTTGGAAAATACTTTGATATAAAATTTTTAAGATTTCGCTGCGTACTATTTTTCCAGCACCTCAATACATATCCATTCTATATCTTCACAAAGCAAGTGCGAAACATCATCTTCAAAATCATCTATCTCTTCAACTGGTGGTAATCCCTTTATGAATGACGGGATGTTCGTGCAATCCTCAGCAACTTCTTCACCGTCGATAACTATTCTTGGCTTCATCTGGACGACTAGAGACAACTCCATGTCTTAAGGATCCGTAGTATAAAAAACTTGGATTGCTTGTGATGCCATAATGAAGGGACCATTATTATATCCTAATCTTCTAAAGTCAACCACCGTGATGCCGTCATTATCGTTCTTAACATAGTTATTATTGGCCCACTTGCACTTAAAAAGTGCTATGCGTAATCCCCCATAATCAAGTTCTCAAATATCTTCAATGAAACCAAAGTAGTTCATGGTCCTATATATTAAATTCTTGTCCTTGGTAGAGGCAATATGCATAGCCTCGGCACGGACAGTTACATCGCTATTTTGGATAGGATGCTTCTCATCTCTTTCGCGAGTGTAGAAAGTGTAACCATTTATAAAATATGACGTATACCTTGTAACTACCGATGACGGTCCTTTAGTTAGGTTCTTCAAGTCCTGTGACATGTTTCCATCTTGTGATGTGGAGCACTTGCCATAGATGTGTGCTCTAATCCACAATCAAAACATCGGTTGTGTTCATCTTGCAACCATTTCTTATTTCTTGCTCTTTTGGGTTTGCTTTTTTTAATTCGTTCATGTGCACCTCAATGAAAGGCTCCACTTCATTAGCATTGTTCAAAGCATAAAAATAGGCTTGCTTCCACTCCTCTCAATTTACTGACGAAGGATTGCCAATAGATAGTCTCCTAGCCTCAATGTTTATAGTCCTTAACACCCCAATTTTGTCCGCATTAGGCAGGTACTCAGAGCAAAATTCAACAAATTCCTCAACTATGAAACTTTCTACAATACATCCGTCTGGCCTATATCGATTCTTCACATAGCCCTTCAAAACCTTCATATATCTTTCAAATGGGAAAATCTATCTCAAATACACTTGTCCACATAACTTAACTTCGCGTCCTAAGTACATCGTTAGTGAATCATGATGTCAAAAAATGCTGGTGGAAAATACTTCTCAAGCATGCATAAGGTTTGCACCAGCTCCAATTGTAGTGAATCTAGCATAAGTGAATCAATTACCTTGGAGCATATTGAATTGAAGAACGAGCACAACTTGGTAATTGCAAATCTCACATCCTTTGTTAGAATTCCCCGCAAAGCAAGTGGTAGTAATTGCTACATCAACACATGACAAATGTGTGTTTTTATGCCAATAAGTTTCAAATCCTTCACCAACACCACTTTTTAAAGTTCGAAGAATAGCCGTCTGGTACATTTAATGAAGTAAGCCATTCACAAAGCTTTCTCTTTTTTGCTCTTGATAATATGTGCTTCGTCGGAGGTAAGTAAGTGCGGTTCCCTCTTTTCTCGGGAAACAAATTAGGCCTAATCTCCATTTCCTTGAGATCCAACCGATCCTTTCATCATCCTTAGTCTTGCCCAAAATGTCAAGCAACGTGCCGACTATGGATTCACAAATGTTTTTCTTAATATGCATAATGTCCAAGCAATAATGAACAAAAAGTGTCTTCTAATATGGAAGATCAAAAGAGATTGATCTTTTGTTCTATGGTCCATCAATCAATGGTTCGTCTTTACCTTGCTTTCTCTTCCTAAATATGACTCTTATATCTTTTACCATTTCAAATATTTATTTACCTGTCAAAGGACGAGGAGGGTCTCTTTCTTTGTTGTTGCCATCAAAGGCTTTCTTTTGTGCACGGTAACAATGATCTCTTGGCAACCATCTTTTATGACCAAGAAAAATGCTTTCTTACTATTTTGCAACCGTTTGTGACACGTTTCTGTCATCAGATAAGACAACCAATAGAACACTTCACCGAATAACTAGATAAATTGCCATATGCGGGGAAGTCATTAATGGTCCATATCAACATTGCATAGAGTGTGAATGTCTCTTCTCGGTTAGCATCTCTAACTTCGACTCCATTTTCCCACAACTTTCTTAGGTCATCAATTAACGATGCCAAGTATACATCAATGTCATTGCTTGGTTGGTGAGGACCCAAAATCAATAAAGACAACATTAAAACTTCCGTTTCATGCACATATTTGGAGGGAGATTGTAGTTAACAAGTATTACGGGCAAAGTGCTATGCCTACTACTCATGTTACCATGTGGTTCATTCTATCTGTCGACAAAGCGAAATGTGTATTTCTTGTATCTGCACTAAAGTCGGGGTGATCGGCTTCAAAAGTCTTCCATTATGGTGAATCGACCGTGTGTCTAAGCATACCATCGTCGACCCATTTGTCATGATGCCATGTCAAATTCTTGGCATGTTCTGGATTTTTGAATAAATGCCTCAAACATGATACTGATGGAATGTACCATAACACTTTCTTTGGCACTCCATTCTTACCGTCTTTTGGCTCTTTTCCTTTCTTCCACCTTGCTTGTTGACAAACCGGACAATAATTCTCGTCTTCATACTCATTCCTATAAAGAACACAATCATTTTCATAAGCATTAATTTTCTCATAATCCATTCCTAAAGTGCTCAAACTCTTCTTAGCCTTATACATACTAGTTGATAATTTATTACTCTCTACTAGAAGCCTTCCTAAAAATTCCAAAAGCTTTGTGAAAATAGAATTTGACCACCCACCTGACGCTTTCAAATTCCATAATCCAACTAAAGTGGACAATTTGGTGAAATTGGTGCACCCCTCATACACGGTTGTCTTAGCATCATTTATCATTGTCTCAAATACATCCGGACGGTGCACGAAGTGTTCTTCCAAATCATTGTTCATGTCAACCATATTGTCGTGATCATCCATATTATCCTCCATAATAGATTCTTTTTTCTTTACTTACTAAAGTGGATTGAAATTAGCCTCGCCATGAAAATGTCACGTTTGATAACTACTTATAATTCCATTTTGGAATAAATGTCCTCTAACAATTGGAATTACATGCAATCTATGGGTTTCACGTTGAACATAAGGACACCGAATTTTATCACCATTGGCGTGACTTTTGGCAAAATCTAAGAACTCTTCCACACTATTCACATATTCTCTAGATAATTAAAAATCCCACATCCATTTCATATCCATTTTGCAAGTCCTAAATCTAAGTAATAAATAGCAAATATTCAATTAAAATTAATTTCACAAATTATATACATAATATACCCACCATATATATTCTAATCATAAAACAAAAACATCATCCATCATAAAATAAATTACACATACCCATTATATAACAAATAAATCATGCCCATGATGTACAACACAACAATCATGAAATAAACAACAAAATCAACGACAATTTATCAATTTTGAATTAATTAAACTAGAACATCAACAACAATTATCAATTTCTAACCAAAAACTTACAATTTAAAATGAGATTAAGGAGCGTGAAGGCGGAAAGAGACGGTGGTAGCTGTTTCAGAGGGGTTTGTGTTTGTATTTGAGAGGTGAGTTTCTGATTTGTGTCTGACTATCGAGGTGAGAAAATGGGTTTTAAGTGAGCTACTACAACGGTTTTATAGAAAAACCGTCATGGTATGTGCGGGAGCTACCACGATAACGGTTTTTTAAAAAATTGTCGTGGTAGTTCCCGCATATACCATGATGGTTTTTGTCTTTGCGGGCATAATTTGCCGTATTTTTTCCCTTATCACGACGATTTTTACGAAATAGTTGTTAAATAAATGTCATATAATCTCATATTTGTTGTAGTGTTAATTGCTTTAATAGAGAAGAATATTGCGTTTTGTTCTCGATATAACATTGAGAACTAGATAATTCGTCAATGTTTTACTGGAGAAGTATATTGCACTTTGATGTGGATATAGCATTGAGAATTCAACAATTGCTTTACTTGTGAAGTGTATTGCTTTACTGCAATTGTTTTACAAGACATAACATTCCTCCATTCAAGATTGGTAATAATCATTAACTGATACTTTTTTAAAAAAAAATTCGTACATCAAATTGAACATACAAGCTATAATGTTTGTGAATTATATTTTTGTCAAGTGAATTTCTACTTTTAATTTTTCATTTTTTGTTATACATGATCAACCTATGTGTTCTTTTATGCAAGTGAATTAATGGTCATCGAATTACTAGTTTTTCATGGAATTTTTATTTTTAATTTCTCACTTTATTTTTAAAATATACATCAAGTATACTATTACATGCTTGCGCTCTATGTATTTAAAGTAATTGTAACGTCCTACCTACGTGGTTGTTATTTAACTATATAATTGTTATTTAACTATGTGGTTGTTATTTGGCAGTTGTGGTCCAGTCCACTTTCTCAGTTATGAAGTGTAAAGCTCTTACATACTATAGTAACAATAAAAAAAATCGCTACAGTGTAAAGCTTTCACATGCTATAGTAAAAATAGTTCTAACTAAGGGTTCTAACCATCCTGCCAAACACCCTATAAATTTGCAAAAACAATTTTTAAAAAACATAATATTAATTACTTAAATTATTTTTTTTAAAACAATTCCTTAATTAAGAAGGATCTTTTAAAATATTTCTAAGACTAATCATTACTAATAATTATTTAATCAAACTTTTGATATAAGTATATTGTAACTTATTAGCCTTAAATAACCTAGACTAAAACTGTAAAATTACAACCCTTATTTTAAATCATACTTACATAAAACTATTCATATATACACACACACATGTTATAGTTTACTCTAAATCTGCTGCGGAAGAAACATTTTGTAAGCGGTATCTATACCCATCACTACCATCTGTCCATTGCTCGCTACTGTCCATCACAAATTGCTGATGTGTTACTTCCCTAAAACATGAACATATCTGAGTAAGTTTTCGCTCAGCAAGTAGGAAACACATTCTCACAAAAACCAAGTTTAAAACATTTATAAAAATATGCATGAGTTGATTATGTTTCATTTTGAGTTCATATCTTCTATATTTGATCTATCATACTTGATAGGCCCTTATGTGTACATTCCCGTTGTATACGATCATCAAGAAGTTAGGGTTTGCGAAGGTTCCCAATGACCCTAGACCATAAAAGAATAACTAAATTAAATGCCTCCCTGTAGTTCAAGAGGTTAGTATGATACTCTTAACTTAACTTATCTTCTCTTGTTATAGTTACCTTATTATATATATACAGTATAGCATGTTACTACATAACATCACATAACATAAATTATAACTATTCTTAACAAAAAAGTGAATATGCAATATAATTTTATATAGCATACATCATATGTAATACACTATATAACATAAACATGGCATAAAATGGCATGTCCTAATCTAGCACAACACAATGTAGCATTTTCACAAAACATGTAAAAAAAAAACTCTTTAATTTAAAAGCCATAGTTTTCATGTTGTAGGCGAAATTCCAACTAATTTGGTTTTTAGAGATAGGATCTCTTAACTCGATACATACTTATCCACTATTCTTAGAGTCTGAGCAAAAACAGCCAACAAAAGTGTGAGCGTGATTTGTTTTATGCTAATTAGTTTAGCATATCAAAGAAAAAGAAAACAAATCTTTTTTTAAAAACTTTTTTTATTAACTAACTGGCTAGTCAGTAGTTAAAAAGGATTAAATTAAATTCAAATCCTCTTAGCTCTTAATTCTTGTTTAATTTATTTTCCTTAACTGCCTTTAACTAAATCATACTATCATTGATAATTAATTAATTAATTTGATAACTAATCAATTAATTATGTTCATCTTATAACTAGACTCATTAATCTTGCACAATTTATATTGGGTTCATTATTTTACTTAAAGTCCATTTGAATAGAAGTAGTATTATTAGGCTCATGAGTCTATGTTTGGTTACTATTCAATTCATTAGGCCCAATATGATCCTTAGGAACTAAACGCGTTCTATGGTATTAACTATCGAAAAATTTGGATCTAATAATTGGCACCAAAATGTATGCTGGCATTTGACCCGTCATTGCCATCATAACATAGCGGTCAACAACTTATGTTTCTACGATTTTGTGTTTTTAAAATCAGTTGAAAACTTTATGTGTAAAGTTTTTATTGAAAACTGTATCTTAAATTAGATTCCAAGTTTTGATAAAACACTGAATAGTAAACTCTTACAACTTTTTGAGTGCTACAATTCTTTTGTTGTTTGTAAATAGTGATTCTGCCATTAAATAGACTTTTATTTTGAAACCATTACCAGAATATAATTTTGTCAGTTTTAAACGTCACTATAATTGAATGTCAAAGACAGTTTTGGTAAAAGTTTCTTTTACGAAAGTTCCTCATTCTAATGAGGCCTATAACTTTCGTGTTTTTCAAAAGTTCATTTTTTGTCTTTAGCATTATCGGTTGTAATGTTTCTATAAACTTTACCGATTTTACCATTTTTATAAATCTGTTTAAGGTTTCCTTTTAGAGGCAACACTTTTCAAAAATTCTTTATGAAAGTTCTTAATTTTGCCAAAACTTAAGACTTTTGTGTTTTGCAAAAATCATGGTTTGGACTTTTCGAGGGTCGTTTCACCCAATAATGTAAATTGCACTATTGAGGTTGTAACCCATGTCGCAACTATGTTGCAACATTGCATATAACATCTAAGGAAATAACCTTGAAATAACCGTGCATTGTTCTATAGTTGCTACATGGGATTAAGGAGGCAACAAACTAAGCGTATTAACTTCTAAAATTAAAAACAAGATAGTTTTGAAATTCGTATTGTTGAGGTCGTCACTCATGTTGCAATATCACATACAACCTTAATTCAAAATTTCAAAAAATCATTACCAATTGCACTTTCAGTTTTTACAGAATCAAAAGGAACAATAAACTAAGTGGTTTTCAACTCTACGAAGCAAAAAACAAATAGTTTTTAAGTCGAACGCATTCTATAAAGTTGAGGTTGCAATCCAAGTAGCAATTTCATGTGTAACACTTAATAAAAAAGTGTTGATAACAACTACCGATTGTACTACAGTTGCTATAGAAGTCTTATTAAAAATAAAAATGATATTCCAAACTTTAAAATGGAAAAATGACGAACAAAAAGGGAACACATAGGCTATTTGTACTACCGAGGTTGTAACCAAATCACAGCCTCACTGCGACCTCGCTGGACAGCTTAAAAACACACACTAGAAATGTCCTTTTGGGATTGAGATTCCAGTTTTTAATATTTTACATATAGTCTTTTATGTTGCAGTGACTTATACATTGCTAAGTTTAAAAATACTTTAAAAACGATCTTTGAAGTGTCCTTTTTTGAAAGGTTTAAAGTCCTTTTTGAAGTCAAAAAGAGTGAAAGTTCCTTCTAGATACAAAACATAACCTAGATCTAAACTTTCTCATGCCCAACATGCAAAATATTAAAACTACACCAATAAAACTCACAAAAACCATAACATGAGCATAAATAAAACTTATTACATGCCAACTTCTAAAATAAAACCATAAATTATTTTCTTAAATTTGAAAAGGAAAGTTTAGATATCCTTGGAGAATCTTCTTCTTGATGGAGCCACCAAAGCTTTCTCCTTAGTTTTGATTTTGGTTAATGATTTTCCATTAGGTGGGAAGAAAATTTTGAGAGAAAAAGAGGATGGGCACACGGTTTTCTTAGATAAACATAAGGGGGAGACTTTTATTTCTTTAAGGTATGAAGAAAAGGGAGGCTAAAATGGCCTCTTGTTGAAGACAAGTCCTTATATTGACAAAGTGCTTAATTAGACTTGATTTTCTAGCTTGATTTTAAGCTTCCAAGTAAGCTTTAAAAATGCAAAAATCATGCTTAAATTGTAACGATCATACTTATATGACCGTTACGTAATTTCATAATCTTAATACTCAAACATGACATAAGGAACCTAGATTTGCAGAATAATTTTTTCCTTTAAAACATAATTTTTATTTTGATTAAATTTAAAACGTAATATAATTTCTTGAAACTTATTCTTGTAAAGACTAACGTAGTAACAACTTGTTAAAACTTAATCTTTTAAAACTAGCGTAATAATTTCTTGAAAACTATTCTTTTAATACCCTTCTTAATTTGAACTAATACTTTAAAAACATTTCTAAAACTAATTATTATTATAATTTCTTACTAGAAAATTTATGTATATTTGTTGCATTTTCTGTTGCAACATTTATATGCATGTGTGTGTGTGTGTGTGTATATATATATTTAAAAGTCTTAAATCCTTTTAAACTGAGGTCGAATGACTACAATCTCGATTTATAGGGTATACTTGCGTAATACTACTAAATTATTCATACATACATAATTTATAAAAGAAAAAATATTGCAAAAAATACATTTTATATGAGCGATATCCATTTCTATTTCTACCATTTGTCTGCTGCTCGCTGCTACCCATCAAGTGTTGCTAGCAGGTTCCTTTCCTACAGCATGAACATGTTTAGAAATTTGATGTAGAAACATAGTGGAAATACAGATTGGTGACAAACAAAAATTTTCTCCAACAATAAGTATATAAATTGAATTCATGTAAAATAAAGGAGATCATAACTCAAACTTTTTGAAGCCCATTAGGGTTTCCTTGCTCTAAACTTTAACACTGTAAATCATCCAAGCTAAGCCTCCACAGTAATAGATTGACGAGTGGGCATCAAACAATAGCAAATACTAATATCACACTTTTTTTTGAATCTATTATATACTCAATACATGAGATATCAGGATTTTATTAGAGAATAACTACACTAGTTTCTCTATTTGGAATAGGACCTTTTCCTTACTCCACCGAATGGGCTCTCAAACTCTCATTTTTTCTTCTGCTAAGCCGTACTTATGTATCACTTAGATAAGGTGTTGATAAAGTGGGAGTCTGTTGAAAAAACAGAGAAAGAATGAACAACTACTTTTTCAAAAGCTGCTAAAGGTGGTCATAAATGTACAAACCCATGTGCATAAAGTTGAATTAATGAACTTCAGCATTCTTTTAGCATTTTCTTTCCTTTTTTTATTAAATAAATGAAATTTATTTAAAATTAATTTTAAATTATTTAATCAATTAATTTTGTGTCTAATATTATAAGTAATCTTAGTAATAAATGTAGAGACAGTATAGTCATACTATAATGTGTTCTCACAAAATTAAAATATATTTAATTAATCTCATTAATGAAATACAATTAGATAATTTTGAATCAATGAACCATTGCCCATTCAATATGACAATATTTGTCATTTTCTTTTCATGTGTCATAGAAAACATTTAGAATTACAATTCTAAATTTAATGTAATTTATTACTGTGTACTTCATGTAATATAATGTTTACAGAGTCGGCATTGGGGACCTATAAACCATAGTTTCAAACTCAAATAAATTTGATAATTAATTAAACTCTTTAATCAATGTGCCAAATTTATTAGTTTTATAGTTAATCTACTAAAAACTTGAAACTACACTCTTAAAATTATAGTAATAATTACTCAAGGCAAACAACAAGTAATCCATTGATATAATCATTACATGCAAATCAATCCTTCATAAACAATTCATAATAAGAGCTAGGTTCAAATTCCATGATTCTAAAATGCACTAGTAAATTCATAATCTTATTGTGAATGCGTGCTCTATTGTTCAAGCCCTGAATCATCATTCAAGAGAACTATTTTTCTAATTTCCAATAAGAAAGAGTGGATTCCATATTTGTATTATCATTCCGAGCCATTCCGTTATGTTTTCAAGACGCAAAGTTATGATCTGTCTATAATTAAATTCTATCGAGCAAGTCAAAAAATATAATGTCATAAATAGAAATTTGATAAATACTCAGGATTAAGACTATCTTATATATGATCATCATAGTGATAAATTTGAACATGCTATATGCAACGGAATATTATTAGAGGTTTATAATTTATCTAGTCCAATCCTATAATCTCATCATATAAAACACCTTTAATCCAATGTCTTCACATTAATAGTTTAGATAAAACTATTTTATCATAAATGAGATCGAACTGTATTTGTAATATTTAATTAAAGATCCCAACTTTAATTAATTTATTACGAACTATTTAAATTATTATCTATAAATTTAATCCTCATGCATCTAACAATTATATGTTAAATTTATAGTCACAATGGGATTTTGTAGATGTTTATCTCAGTATCCATATACAAACAACCAAAATAAATAAATGTCATTTAATTCAAATTAACCAGCTACATGTACAATATCTATGCTTGTAAGGCATCAATCCCAACAGAACATACTTAAATAAGCTTTCATTCAGCAAGTAGCAAGTTAAACTCATAAAATAAAATTTAAAATCATTTAATAAGATATGCTTGAATATTTTATGCTTGCTTATTGACTTATCTTATGCTTAATTATTTAAGTCTTATCTTATCTTATTGATTGGGGCTATGTGACCGTATGGGCTGCGCATGATCGTCAAAAAATTAGGGTTTGCGAGGTCCCAACAACATTGAGATCATAAACTATACTGAAGTAAACTAAAGCCTTACCATAGATTGAAAGGTTGGTACGACACCCTTAACTTGTCTTATTATATGTATGCAGTATGACATGTTACTAGATAATACCATATATCAAATTTAAAAGCATGCTTAACTAAAAGTTAGTAAATAGTATATTTTAATACGACATACATCACATATCATATATGACCTAACAAGATACAAACATAACATATCTTAACTAAGTAAATATGACCTAAGAGAATATGGCAGAGTATAACTTAAAACATGCATTTCATAATTTTAGAAATCATGTAAAAACTTTTTATTTGAAAACTATTAATACTGTAAGCGAGATTCTTACTTATATATTTGTCGAAGTAGGATTCTCTACTTATCGAGATTTTCTATCCTCTATGGACAATTTTGTATAGAACACGTATTTCGAGTGCAAGAATAACTTATCTTATAGTATTTAAATTTTAGCATAACCGTAAGAATCTTGAACATTTCATTAGATTGTTTATTCCTTTATTAAACTATCATAAACATCGTTATTTCTATTATAAGAATTAATTAACTAAATTCCATGCTTTTAATTTTCCTTAGTTGCTTGTAATTCGTGTTAAGATTGATAATTAATTAATTTAAATAATTAACTAATTATCTATCGTTACTCAGTCTATATGACTTTAATTAACTAATTTAATAATTACATAACTTTGTTATTTATAAACAAAATTCTTAATAACTATATTGTAATTCATTTACTGGGCTTGCAATTTGTTCAAAGCCCAGAAAGCTCAAAAGTGTTCCTAAAGTATTTCATATACTATCTTGTTGGAATTTTGACCCGAAAGGGCTCTTGAACTATTATGGTTGTTGGACTCGTGTCTAGCATCCTATTACCAAGATTCTAGCATATTAGGTTCTCATAATACTCATTCAAATGTTTATTTTGAAAATTGTTAAAGTTTATGAAAACCATATCCACATAGTTTTAAAGTTCCATAATAAAAATCATAGAAATTGTGTTTGAATTTGGTAAAATAGTGAACTGTAAACTCATATAATTTTTCAAGTACTACAATTTCTCTGTTAGTCGTAAAATAGAATCTTGTCGTTAAATGGGCGTTTGTATATAAAACTAGTACTAAAGGTATTTTTTGGTTAGTTTTAAAAGCTACCGTAAAACTATATGTTAAGGACGACTTTGCTTTTGAAATTTCTTCATGAAAGTTTCTTCTTTTTTTTGGACAAAGTTTAAAAATCCATTATATTGTCTTTAGTTTTTCTATTTCTTGTAATTTTTTGCAAACTTTACTAATTAAAAGTTTCAACTATTTTTATTAATCTAATTTAAAGTCTAGTTTAGAGAGACAGATTCTTGCAAAACTTTCTTCATGAAAGTTTTTCATCTCATCAAAAGCTAAAACTTTTGTATTTCATGAGAATTATAATTTGGAACTTTTGGAGATCGTTTTCGTAAAAGACTGAAATTGTTTTTTATAGATTAAATACCGCAGCTAGTTTCAACTACCCATAACTATATTATAGAGGCAGAATTTTGATTTTTTTTTCTTCATGAAAGTTCTTTGTTTGTCGAGGTCTAAAACTTTCGTGTTTTATAAAGATTATAATTTTGCCTTGAAATGGCCCGAAAACTTGAAAAACCATTATAGCCACAAATATAGTTTTGGAAAACTATGCATAACTATATCTTATAGGCAGATTTTGAAAAAAAAATTCTTTACGAAAGTAGTCCATCTTGTCAAAATCGAAAAGTTTTATGTTTAGTAAAAATTATAATTTGGACTTGAAATGGCCAGAACCTGTCAAAACAGTGGTTGCCCCCTAGAAAACAATTCTAGATAGCTAGAAAAATTGTTTTTGATTATTTAGATATTTTTGAAAAACTACTTGAAAGCCTGTTAGAGAGTTGAAACTATATTTTTTCACAGTCACAGAGTTTGTTCAAAATATCAAAATCTAAAAGTTTCATGTTTAGAAAAAGTTTGAAATTAGACTCTAAGGTTTCATTCTTGCGATCAAACTTTGTGGAAATTTTTTCCACAACATCAAACATGTAGATAACTTAACTAAGCATGCCTAGCCTAAACTTTTTACAACAAAATACATGCAAAACCATAATAACCAATACACACAGAAATTATTACAACCTATTTCCTCATCAAAACATAAACTAACTTATACAAATACAAACTTGAACTTAACTAAAAGATTTAAGAAGGAAAGTTTAGAACTTTTTTAACCTTGAAGAATCCTTCTTAACAAAAGCTCTGACAAAGCTAATTCCTCACCCTTTTCCTTCTTGGTTTAGTCACTAAATGACAAACTAACTAAGTAAAAATAAGTAAAACTAAAACTTTTGTTTTATCTAAGTAAAAGAAGAAGAACGTTTAGAAATTACCCATGATGAATACTCTTAGAGCCCACTCTAGAACAACAAGTTTCTCCTCCTTCTTCTTCTTGGCTTATTCCCTAGAACATAAACTTCACTTAGTAAAAATAAAAACTTTGTTGTATCTAAGAAAATGAAGAGAAAGATAGGCCTAGAAATTACCCTTGATGATCTCTCTAAGATTTTCAAATTCTCCTTCTTCTTCTTAACTTGGTTAGGGATTTACGGTGGAATGGAAGGAAATTTTTTGAGAGAGAACCCTTTAGTGGAACCAGTTTTTGGAGAGGAAGAAGAAAAGAAAATGTAGCAAAAATCGTGCCTAAGTGAAGGTACATCTATTTATGGAACAAACTCTAATCTAATTTCTCCACCTAACTTATATTTAAGTAGGCTTTAAACCTGGCTTAAGTGTGCTGTCATTCTTAAGCCCAAAGGTGACAGGATTAGCATCTCATAAGCATGTTGGAAACAAAGTGCGCAGCGGAATTTTTAAAAATTTTCATCAGAGTATTTTCCAAAATACAAGTATGACATGTTATATGTATAAATTAAACAGATCTTACTAACCTCAGTGTGCCGAAGAACCTCCGCGACCTGTGTAGAGAAGTAACGTTCCAGAAGAGCCTCAACCAACTGGTCTTCTTTGCTATTCTCTATCCACAACCGGAGTGAGTGTGGGCTCACACGTACAGCTCTTCCACCGGTGACTCTCCTTCCAACCAATAGAGAGAACCCAAAGCTAGTGTTCGTGATTTGTGAACAAAAGCTCTCAGGGAGTTTTTAGATGCTCACTAGAAGAGTATCACTCTTAATCTCTCAAATTGATCTGAGTAAATCATTAGACTCACTCCCTTTTTATACCTATTGGTCCTTGGGGTCAGTCCATATCAGATTAGGTCTCAAAAATCGAAACAGAATCAAGTTCGGATCAATATCTGATAAGATACGCGTGAAAAACGCGTAATCTTAGCTGTCGCGGTCGGCATGCCGAACTGTGAGATAGGCAGGCCGAACTGGCCAGTTCGGCAGGCCGAACTTTCTGATCGGCAGGCCGAACTGCCGAGAAAAAATCTCCGCGAATCTTTTATTTTCCACCCGAGATTCTAAAGGATAAAGTCTCAGTTTTGATTCAAATAGCCCAATAGAAAAGATATCTGATCAAAACAAACTTTATCAAGATAATCTCTAAGAAAATAAATCAATTCACAATAATTCTACAAGTTTATCTTGTTCTAATTGTCCAAAATTAAAACAACCGATAAACAGACAAGAATTATCCGAACGCCATAATTCAACAAGTTCATCTTGAACTAATTTCTTACATAATTAATTCAACCGATAAACAGACAAGAATTATCCGATTCTTATAAATTTTAAACCAATCTGATAAATCCGACATAAGTCACCAATTATTGGAAAAGCACGCCGTGTCGTTACAGGATTTTGTGAGCTAGCAAAGGGGACCAAAATGGACCTATAAAGTTCAAGCTCATGATAATTATGAAACCCAATATCCCAGATATACATTTCACAATTATCAACTCCAACGCTACTCCACTAAAAGCTTGGAGCTGCACTCTCGAACTTTACAGAATTACGAAGCTCGTGTAGCTAAGTCTCCATGACATATCATAGTGTTCGTATCCCCATATGATCATCCATAATCGGCTTAAGGACAAGTTCTATCTTACCTTCCCGATTATTTTTATCTTACGTTCCATTGTCTCACCATTAGAAAACTTACCATCTAAAGATAGTATACCATTCGGTTACACCTATGTATCCAAATGGTTGAGCGCTCCAGTTTTCCAATTACAGGACAACGCATATAAGAGGATATCATTACTCCTAAAGAGGAGCTATGGATTCCATATCTATGAATAACAAGTCTACGCTATCAAGAGTCATGCCTCCAACGTACCGGCATGCATGCCACTATAGAGATGTGGGAGTCACCCATTGGTACATCAAAAGACACAAGTCGAGACAACGGGCCCATTATTCATCTCAGGATTAAGATACAATACAAACGACTGTCTAAAGTGAATCGATTTGCCAAGACAGAATTATTAATCCAAATCAATTCACTTTATGTCCCGATCCAACACATCGTCACCTATGACAACGCGCCAATGTTTCTAATCACGGAGTCCAACTCCGATGGCCAAGACAAACCATCTCCCAAAAGGGATATAGACAACATAACAATCTTTACATGAATAAAGCGCCCAACTTTATTCCCTCGATTGCGGATCATATATTTTAGACCATCACCTTAAGAGTCGTGTCTACCGCATAATCATCCCATCATATGCCCAACTCTTAAGGTTTAGACTGACAGTCTCAGACTACTGTTTGCTTATCATACATTCAACGAATATGAACGTAAAGAGGACAATATTTGGTATATATAAATGAATAAATTCTTTATTGATAAAAATGTCTCCAAAAACGTATTACATTTTTACTCCTTAGAGCATACATGTCTAACAATCTCCCACTTGCACTAAGTGAGTAAATACTGCAAATTTCGCATCCCCATAGCTTCCACATGCCTTTCGAAGACTCTCCCAGAAAGTGTCTTCGTAAATGGATCAGCTAAATTGTCCTCTGACGCGATCTTGCACACCGTGACATGCCCGCTCTCAACGAAGTCCTTTATCACATGATACTTCCGATCAATATGCTTACTCTTCTTGTGAAATCTTGGTTCCTTAGCATTAGCTACCGCCGCACTGTTATCACAGTACAGTGATACCGCTTTATCCATACCAGGAACTACCTCAAGATCCCCAAGGAACTTGCGGAGCCACACTGCTTCTTTCGAAGCATCACTAGCCGCCACATACTCGGCCTCCATCGTTGAATCCGAAGTGCAATCTTGTTTCGCACTTCTCCAACTGATGGCACCGCCACCCAGAGTAAACACAAACCCTGAAGTCGATTTCCTAGAATCCAGGCAGGATTGAAAATCCGAATCAGTGTATCCTAGAGGAGTTAAATCCTCACCCGAATACACAAGCATATACCCTCGAGTCCTTCTCAGGTACTTGAAAATATGCTTTACCGCAACCCAATGGTTTGGTCCTGGATCCGCCTGAAATCGACTCACAATCCCGACCGCATAGCTAATATCCGGTCGAGTGCAAAGCATGGCATACATGAGACTACCCACTGCCGAAGCATAAGGTACCTTCTTCATGTATTCTCTTTCTTCATTAGACTTTGGAGAGTCTTTCTTAGAAAGAGTAATTCCAGACCTAGATGGTTGCCCACCTTTCTTGGAATCCTGCATTGCAAACCTCCTGAGAATTTTATCTATGTAGCTGGCCTGTGACAAAGCTATCATTTTGTTCTTCCTATCCCGCAAGATCTGGATACCGAGAACAAAATTAGCCTCACCCAAGTCCTTCATGTCAAACTGCTTGGTCAACCATAATTTGACCGATGACAACGCCCCAACGTCATTGCCAATTAGCAGAATGTCATCTACATAGAGTAGTAGAAAAACCACCTTCCCATTCTTAATGTGTTTGTAAACACATGGTTCATCCACATTTTGTGAGAACCCATAAGTCTTGATCACTTGATCAAATCTTATGTTCCAAGAACGAGAAGCCTGCTTAAGTCCATAAATAGACTTTAGCAATTTACAAACCTTACCCTCTTGACCCGCGACCTTGAACCCGTCTGGTTGTTCCATATAAATGGACTCATCAAGATAGCCATTTAGAAAAGCCGTCTTGACATCCATCTGCCAAATCTCGTAGTCGAGAGCGGCAGCTATGGACAAGAGAATCCGGATGGACTTAAGCATGGCTACAGGCGAAAAGGTTTCCTCATAATCGATTCCTTCCTTTTGCGTATAACCCTTAGCTACCAGTCTAGCCTTAAAGGTTTCGACCTTTCCATCCACTCCTCTTTTCCTCTTGTAGATCCACTTACACCCTATGGGTTTTACCCCTTCGGGAAGATCCACAAGCTCCCAGACCCGATTAGTCTCCATAGACTTCATCTCAATGTTCATGGCCTCTGTCCAGACTCTTGAATCAACATCCTCCATAGCTTCTGCGTAAGTATAAGGATCCCTGTCATGTTCATCCGGTTCAGCCAAAAAGACCTCCCCATTGAACATATACCTCTCAGGTTGACGCCCGATCCTCCCACTACGCCGAAGCCCCTGTGGTTGTTGTTCAGGTTTGTTCGGTTTTTCTACACCGATCGGAATGGTTTCGTTCGGAACCTCCGGAGTAAACGGATTACCCCTCAACTCCTCAAGCACCACTTTGCTTTGAGGTTTAAAGTCGTTCATGTAACTCTCCTCAAGGAAAGTTGCATTAGTTGAAACCACGACTTTATTTTCCTTTGGGTTATAAAAATAACCCCCTTTAGTCCCTTTTGGATATCCTACAAACACGCAAACTTCTGAACGTGCTTCCAACTTATTCGGATCCTTAAACAGGACATGAGCTGGACATCCCCATATGCGAATATGGTTTAAGGATGTCTTCCGTCTTGTCCACAACTCGTGAGGAGTTTTAGGGACCGATTTTGAAGGCACATTGTTCAAAAGATAACATGCGGTTTGTAGTGCATATCCCCAAAAGGATAAAGGCAATGATGAATAACTCATCATGGACCGAATCATGTCCAACAAAGTCCTATTCCTTCTCTCCGCTACGCCATTCTGCTGCGGAGTGCCCGGCGCAGTCAAATGGGATAAAATCCCATTCTCTAACAAGTGTCCCAAGAACTCATCAGAAAGGTATTCCCCACCTCGATCAGATCGAAGTGCCTTTATGGGTCTACCCAATTGCTTTTCCACTTCAGCCCGAAACTCCCTGAACTTATCATAAGTTTCGCTTTTGTGGTGCATTAGGTACACATACCCATATCTTGAGTAATCGTCAATAAAAGTGACGAAGTACTCATACCCTCCTCGTGCCCGGATGTTCATCGGTCCGCAAACATCACTATGCACAAGTTCTAGAACCCCTTCGGCCCTATTGCCCTTAGACCCGTATGGTCTTTTGGTCATTTTACCCTCCAAACAAGACTCACATTGAGGTATAGATTCCACCTTTAAGTGACTTAAAGGTCCATCCCTTACCAACCTTTGAATCCTATTCAGGTTAATATGGCCAAGGCGCAAATGCCAAAGATAAGTCTTATTAGAGTGAGAAGTTTTAAGTCTTTTTGAGTCATTATCATTTATCTCAGCATTAAGCAATAAGTCCATCTTAGGTTTGATAAAATATAGATTATTTTGCATCCATCCAGAACAGATAAAAGATTTGTTTTTACGAATCACCACTTTTTCATTAAAAGATACCACGTAGGAGTCTTTAAATAAAGAAGATACAGAAATTAAATTCCTTTTAAATTTAGGAACATAAAAACAATCTCGCAAAATTAAACTCCTATAATTATCAAAACAAAGATGGACATCTCCCACTGCTTCCGCTGAGACCAAGGATCCATCGCCCATCCGAAGCGTTAAGTCTTCACGAAGTAGACTTCTCGTTTCTTTGAATCCCTGCAGAGAAACACAAACATGATTAGTT
This sequence comes from Artocarpus heterophyllus, assembly GCA_025403435.1. Lineage (NCBI taxonomy): Eukaryota > Viridiplantae > Streptophyta > Magnoliopsida > Rosales > Moraceae > Artocarpus > Artocarpus heterophyllus. Next base: position 21,862,677 of record CM046341.1, read on the forward strand.
GCACCGGAATCTATGACCCAAATGTCACTGGATTCCTCAACCAAACAAGTTTCTAAATATAGAAGATCACACCTACCTCCCTTGGAAAGGAAGTCCTTGCAATGCTTCTTTATATGCCCGACCTTACCACAAAAGAAGCACTTAAGCTTCTTTGGGTTCTTCTTCTTCTTCTTCTTGCTCTTGGTAGCAATAGGAATAGAAGACTTCCCACTCTTGGCCCGTTGTTTCTTTCCATTCCCAGAGTTAGGATTGGAACCAGAAGCAGCTACCATATTGGCCTCTCCACCAGCAGGAGACTCCCTGATCAGCAGTTCAAACTCTTGTAACTGTTTCATCAGTTCTGTCAAGGTCATATCCCGTCTATTGCTTAGATTAAAAGTAGCTCTAAACGGAATAAATTCCTTAGACAGAGTCTCAAAGACCATAGTCATCTGAGTTTCAGCATCGATGTCGGCTCCATTGGTTTGAGCCTCAGCGAGGTAACCCATGACCAACATCATGTGCTCCTTTACAGATGTCCCCGGTCTCTGTCTACAGTTTAAGAGTTTCCGAAGCGCCCCTTGCCGCTTTGTTATGGCCTGGCCTCCAAACATATCCTCAAGATTATCCAAGATCTGCTTCGCAGTCTCATAATCCTGATGTTGAGCCTGCAGCACGTTATTCATGCTAGCCATAACATAGCAGCGGGCCTGATCATTAGCATCTTTCCAGCGGTCGTACGCTTGGAATTGCTCATTACTTGAGTCTCCCGTAGGCTCGGGAGGACAAGGAGTTGTCAGTACATATTTCAGTTTCTCAAAGGATAGGACGATGTCCAGGTTCCGTTTCCAATCGTTATAATTCTCACCGGTTAATTGGTTTTTGTCAAGTATCGATGATAAAGCGTTTTTAGACATTTTCAATCTACAATAAAGAATCATATACCAAACATAAGCAAACATATTTAATAATTTAGTAAGATAACACAATCATGTAAAATCATACAAATGTGTTTATGTGTCAAAACCTTGAAAATATCACAACCTTACAACGATAATTCCCAACTCAGAATTCAACAAGCTCCTAGGGGAGTCATGCCAAACTCAATCAGGAACACGGATCCCCTCCTGATTAATATATGCCATCCAGGACCCGTATGATCCAGCATATACTAATAATCGTTTCTTTGGCCATTAATTTTATTAACAGAGCTCCTAGGGGAGGTTAATAATAAAATTAACGTGAGTGTATAACCACCGTTTCAATATTTTATCCATGATTTATAATCACCACCTAGGGGTGTGCAACCATAAATCATACTAAAATACCTTATCCTTTTAGAGATCCAATCTGGTACATAATAGAAATCCCTTCCTAGGGGTTGGGACCACCATGTTCTTCCTATGGACCAACGATGGAGGCCTTAGGTTCTCTCTTCGAAAACCTTCTCCCACTCAATCTTTTGAAGTCAAGGTTTTATTTTAAAATTATGCATGAACAATTTTAATATGAGCGGCACTCCCTATTCTATATGACATGTTATCAATATACATGGTAAATCATATTATAATGCAGACAAGCAAAGCAATCAAGCAAAGCTACAAGCATAATAATAATAACCGTAATATTATGGTTCCACCCTAGAGAATAGAAAAAATAAGATTACAAGAGAATAATCGAGACATTTATCGATTCTTCATCCTTGAATCCTTAAGCTGTATCCTTCTTCATGTAATATCCATCTTCAAGTCCTCAATCCCGTATGAATCGAACACTTCATATTTCCGGTCGTATCCAAATTTAATGTTTCTCAGAATCGTCCCAAAAATAAAATTAAAACTGCACTGAAAAAATCGCACCTTTTCTGGACGCCTGGCAGCTCTCGGTCGGCAGGCCGATCTGGGTGATCGGTCTGCCGATCATGGTGGTTCGGCCTGCCGAACATGAAGGTTCGGCCTGCCGGCAGAGCACCAAAATTTCTGCCCCACTGTCGGCCTGCCGGACCGTACGTCCGGCCTGCCGATCTGTGACCTTCGGCCTGCCGAACTGTGAGGTCCGGCATGCCGACCGAGCAGAAAACACTCAATCCAGAAAATACAATTTTAATGCAATTCATCAATTTTATTTTCAACAATTCAAAAACATAAAATTAGAGACTCAGGAAATACCTGGAGGCGCCATCATCTATCTTCAAGATCCGACTTCTCGTTCTGTCTTCTCCGAATAATTATTTAATTACAAAAATTCTTATAAATTAAAAATTAAATAATAATTCCTAGACAGAGATGATAGTCCGCCATCTAATTACATGAAAAACCTAGATACACATTCTAACCTCTAAGGAACCATAACCGGTATTAATTAATTAATAAATAATTAAACAACAATTTAATCAACCATAATTAATTAATAAACATTCACCACATAATCCATGACAACATATATATTATATAGAAACCTAGAGTGCCATCTCTCTATAAAATTTAATTCAAGCATAGGAGAGATTAAGATCACAAAATTTATGCATATAACATGATCACAAACTTGCAAATTTATGTAAAAACCTCGGCTCTGATACCAATTGTTGGAAACAAAGTGCGCAGCGGAATTTTTAAAAATTTTCATCAGAGTATTTTCCAAAATACAAGTATGACATGTTATATGTATAAATTAAACAGATCTTACTAACCTCAGTGTGCCGAAGAACCTCCGCGACCTGTGTAGAGAAGTAACGTTCCAGAAGAGCTTCAACCAACTGGTCTTCTTTGCTATTCTCTATCCACAACCGGAGTGAGTGTGGGCTCACACGTACAGCTCTTCCACCGGTGACTCTCCTTCCAACCAATAGAGAGAACCCAAAGCTAGTGTTTGTGATTTGTGAACAAAAGCTCTCAGGGAGTTTTTAGATGCTCACTAGAAGAGTATCACTCTTAATCTCTCAAATTGATCTGAGTAAATCATTAGACTCACTCCCTTTTTATACCTATTGGTCCTTGGGGTCAGTCCATATCAGATTAGGTCTCAAAAATCGAAACAGAATCAAGTTCGGATCAATATCTGATAAGATACGCGTGAAAAACGCGTAATCTTAGCTGTCGCGGTCGGCATGCCGAACTGTGAGATAGGCAGGCCGAACTGGCCAGTTCGGCAGGCCGAACTTTCTGATCGACAGGCCGAACTGCCGAGAAAAAATCTCCGCGAATCTTTTATTTTCCACCCGAGATTCTAAAGGATAAAGTCTCAGTTTTGATTCAAATAGCCCAATAGAAAAGATATCTGATCAAAACAAACTTTATCAAGATAATCTCTAAGAAAATAAATCAATTCACAATAATTCTACAAGTTTATCTTGTTCTAATTGTCCAAAATTAAAACAACCGATAAACAGACAAGAATTATCCGAACGCCATAATTCAACAAGTTCATCTTGAACTAATTTCTTACATAATTAATTCAACCGATAAATAGACAAGAATTATCCGATTCTTATAAATTTTAAACCAATCTGATAAATCCGACATAAGTCACCAATTATTGGAAAAGCACGCCGTGTCGTTACAGGATTTTGTGAGCTAGCAAAGGGGACCAAAATGGACCTATAAAGTTCAAGCTCATGATAATTATGAAACCCAATATCCCAGATATACATTTCACAATTATCAACTCCAACGCTACTCCACTAAAAGCTTGGAGCTGCACTCTCGAACTTTACAGAATTACGAAGCTCGTGTAGCTAAGTCTCCATGACATATCATAGTGTTCGTATCCCCATATGATCATCCATAATCGGCTTAAGGACAAGTTCTGTCTTACCTTCCCGATTATTTTTATCTTACGTTCCATTGTCTCACCATTAGAAAACTTACCATCTAAAGATAGTATACCATTCGGTTACACCTATGTATCCAAATGGTTGAGCGCTCCAGTTTTCCAATTACAGGACAACGCATATAAGAGGATATCATTACTCCTAAAGAGGAGCTATGGATTCCATATCTATGAATAACAAGTCTACGCTATCAAGAGTCATGCCTCCAACGTACCGGCATGCATGCCACTATAGAGATGTGGGAGTCACCCATTGGTACATCAAAAGACACAAGTCGAGACAACGGGCCCATTATTCATCTCAGGATTAAGATACAATACAAACGACTGTCTAAAGTGAATCGATTTGCCAAGACAGAATTATTAATCCAAATCAATTCACTTTATGTCCCGATCCAACACATCGTCACCTATGACAACGCGCCAATGTTTCTAATCACGGAGTCCAACTCCGATGGCCAAGACAAACCATCTCCCAAAAGGGATATAGACAACATAACAATCTTTACATGAATAAAGCGCCCAACTTTATTCCCTCGATTGCGGATCATATATTTTAGACCATCACCTTAAGAGTCGTGTCTACCGCATAATCATCCCATCATATGCCCAACTCTTAAGGTTTAGACTGACAGTCTCAGACTACTGTTTGCTTATCATACATTCAACGAATATGAACGTAAAGAGGACAATATTTGGTATATATAAATGAATAAATTCTTTATTGATAAAAATGTCTCCAAAAACGTATTACATTTTTACTCCTTAGAGCATACATGTCTAACAAAGCACTCTAAGGATATCATCACATCAAGTCTTAAATCATGGCCAAATCAAGTCCTTTAATCTTATATTTAAAGATTCTCCGTAAACAGATGAATTTTGTATTGCCTAGGGATGACTAACTTAGCTGTCAAGAAATTTTGTTTTCTGACATGTCTTTTCTTACTGTTCAAATACAGTTAAACACTAACTATGTAAATTTATATCGATATACATATTAATCGCATACTGATATTAGGTTTTTTTATATTAAGATTATTTCTAGACATAATAAAAATTTAAACTTGACTTTTTCTACATCTAGACTCGGTAATGACATAGTTTTGGCAGTGTCAATTCCCAAGCTTGGGTAACATTTATCTACCAAAATTGCTACTCATTTAACTCTAATTTTTAATTAATTGGCAATTAAGGATTTGTTGAGTGTTAGCATGTTTTTGGCATATTGCAAATATCATATTGTTCTTGGAAATTCTTATAATTAATTTTCTCAAGTTATTTACGGATTGCGATTTTTTCGGCCTTAGATCACAATAAGAATTTATCAACGAAATTATTTGATCACAAAAGCTAAGAATTTAACTTTAAAACTTACTATAGAATTTTGGAATATTTATATTTATTCCATAAATCTCGTAGTCCTAAGGAAAATCCTTAACTTAAATATGTAAATTACATTATTTTATTATAGGATTTTCTTAGCCATTACGAATACAGACTAAGTTCTTAGTACTTCCAATGTTAGTTCCTTGATTTCGCTAATAATATACTCTTTAAATTAAATAAGAGCTTACTAATTTTGTATTAGTAATGTGAGATACTAAATGGTCTACCTGTACACCTTTAATGTAATACTCAAACTCGAAATTCTAATCTACTAAATTAAGGTTTCTTGCTAATGAACTCCATTCTTTTTTAACTTTCAAGATAAAATGTCTCCCAATCTTAAATTGTTTCCTAACTATATCCTTGTAATATTTAACGGTATTGTATACTATCGAATTCACTCTAATTATAGAATCATGAAAATTGAAGCTGAATTTTCATGTTTAGTGTTTAGGTTTTTCGAGAAAACCTTGAATTAAATTCTTAAATTCTATAAAATATAATTAATTTAATACTTAGCTATTGGACCAAAACTTTGCTCGGACTATTAAAATGTATTGACTTATCTAAGGTCAATCCTTTTCTTATGTTTTTATGCTCTCTTGTGAACATTTCTCGTAATTCTTAACAAAACAGGAACTTATAAGCTCTAAACTTATATTTTCTTAGGAACTTAATGACGTAATTATGAAAAAATTCTTAATTATTTATGCTTATTAATTTCAAGATTTTTCTAGTCATTACATAAATGACCTGAAGGGTGGCGCCACATGCTTAAGGAAAAGGAGGGAAAATTTTCCTTCATTAAATTAAGTCCTTTCATCACTTTAATGAATAGTAAATTGTCAGGTTTCTTTAAGAAACAAGATCCACATTTTAAGGAGGTTTTTTTTTTGGATATCTTTGTCTCCAAGTTTCTTCTAAAGCAGATAAACTTTCATCTGGCTGAGGGAAACTAACTAGCTGCCAGAAGATTTTTGGTTCAATTAGTTTGGTTGATGTAGCCTAAAATTACTCTATATAAACCGATACCGATGTAAATTTCTAAATGCAGAATAAAATCAATTGTTTTTTTATCAAAAATATTAGACTGTATAAACATAAACTAGACCATTTCAACATTCTACTTCGGTATTGGCATATTCTTTGACAATGCCAATTTCCAAATTTGGATAGCATTTTTACTGAAAATGTTACTTGCATGACTCTGATTCTTAACTAGTAGGCAATTAAGGATTTACTATGTGTCCGAGTATTTCTAGGAACACTACTAACATTGTACTATACTTGTAAATTCTTATAATTTAAATCCTCAAATTATTTACGGATTGATATTTCTTCCGCCTTAAATCGTAATAAAAATTATCAACCAAATTATTTTATCACAAAAGTTAATGAATTTAACTTTAATAGTTTCTATAGAATTTTGGAATATTTATATTAATTCCACAAATCTTTTAGTCATAATTTCATACATGATATTTTCCAAAAAAAATCATTGACTTAAATATATAAATCACATTATTTAATTTTAGAATTTTCTCAACATTATACGAGTTCACTCTAATCATAGAATTGTAGAATTTCATGAATCTTTGAGTAAAATAATTTGTTCGGGTCTTTTAAGAAAACCCTTAACTTGTCTACTTGGATTATCAGTATAAACAATCAAATGCTTAATTATCATACTAAAATCTGTGATCATAAGCTATAAACTTATGCTTCTTATGAGCCAATGGTATAGTTATAGAAAAATTCTTGAGTAATTATACTTATTAATTACTTATATTTTTTCAGAGATTACATTTATAGTTAATGAATTACTTATATTGAAAAATGTTACATTTTATTAGTACAGATCATGGAAAACAATGACGGTTTTTCAGAAGAAGAACTTCAATCTTGTCGAAAGTTGGATTTGACGAGTAAGAAAAGTTCGAAGATAAAAATGCTATAGAATTGATTCATTCAACAATTCGTAATAAGGCGATTCTAAAAGTTAAACATGGAATTTGAAAATAAAGAAAAGGCTTATAGTTTTTACAATTCTTACGCTTACATGGTAGGCTTCAGTATTCAAAGAAGTAAAGTACACAGATATATATATATATATAAAGATAATAAGTAGAATCTTTTGTTATTCTTGTAAGGGTCATTGGAAACAAGATAAAAAGCAAGTTATTGTGAAATATTGTCAAGTTGAGCCAAGGTTTGGTTGTTTAGCAAGAACGAGAGTCAGTTTTCACCAAGTAGTTGGTAAATATCGTGTTTTTGAGCTTTTTGCCAAAAATACACATGTGACGTCAAGCCCAAGTAAGAGTCCTTTGCATAGATCCCAAAGGAAATTGACCCCTACGTAAAAAGCTAAAACTGATTTAGCTGACATATCAGGAATTGCTCCCAAGGCTAGTTATGAGCTAATGCCTAGGTGAGTTGTTAGATGCGAAATTCTTGGATTTACTCCAAAAGATTATCAGAATTAGTTTATGACTAAAAGAACCAAGCATATGAAGTTATGAGATACATGTAGTCTTTTTTTAGTATCTTCAACATATACAATTAGAATACCCTATTTTTAAGTATCTTCAACATATGCAATACAACTTGATAAAGATGATATAATAATTAATATTTTTTGGACAGATGCAAGAATGGTAGTAGATTACTCTTACTTTACCTACAAAAAAAAAATCAAGAAGGTCGGTCATTTGCAATATTTTTAGGGTAAACCATCATAATCTAACAATAATTTTTGGAGGTGTGTTATTATATGACGTAACTGTTGAAATATTTATTTGGTTTTTAGCACTTTTGTTGAAGCAATGTTAGGGAAAAAACCAAAGACTATTCTCACTGATTAAGATGTAGTAATGGCAAAAGCTATAACTTCTCATCGTTTGTATTTTTGGTATGTATACCAAAATGCAGCAAACATCTTAGTGGGGTGTTTCAACATTTTCAAGACTTTTTCTAGGGTTTTAATAGGTGCATATATGACTATGCAAAAGAGAATAATTTTTGAAAGCAGAATAATTTTTGAAAGCTTGGAATAATATGCTTAAAAATTATGGTCTCCAAGATATTAAATGACAAAAAAGAATGTTTAATTTAAAAGAGAAATAGGCATTGGTCTATAGTAGAGAGATGTTTTGTGTAAGTACGACAACTACTCAGCAGAGTGAGGGCATGAATAACACAATTAAGAGTTATATCAACTATAAGTATGATTTATGGAGAGTTCTTGAGAATATTTAAAGATTGAATGGTGGTCCTTGTTAGAGTTGATTGCTGGTTTTAAAGCAACTCAAAGCAATATCTCATTTTCATAGGGGGTAGAAATTTTTAAGCATACAACAAAAGTATACACACTAACAATATTCATAATGTTTGAAGATGAATTAGACAAGGCTTTTTATGATTGTGGTATAAGCATTCACAATGAGGTTGGAATAATGACGGGCTATAAACTTACTCCTCATAGAAAGAACTTTTATCACATAGTTAAAAATGGCTCTTCTAATGAAATTGTCATCTGTAACCGCAAGGAATTTGAGTTTGCATGGATTTTGTGTTCTCACATCTTGAAAGTCCTTTCATCTATAGGTATCAAAAAAAATTCATTCTTAGTATATTTTAAAACATGGACAAAATATGTAAAGCCAAGAATGTCTCTTAGCTCTATATGTGAAAGAATAACCATGGAGGACCCTAATCAAAGTATGACAAGATGTTACCAAGAGTTATGTAGAGTGCTAACTCATATAGCAACCAAAATGTACAAGCTATAGAAGCATATGAAATTGCAATGTCTAATTATAAAAAAAACTTTGATGGAGTTGGATGCATATTTTAAAAGCAATGTGAATGAAGAATATAACTCTATGTGACACCTCCTTATGGGCACCACAGAGAACGTTGCTTTCATTATTAAACTTAATGATTATCGATAAGAAATTCGGAACAATCAACAATACTTAGAGAAATATCCTAGGAAATATATCTATTTTATTTACACTTACTAGATTTAACTTTTCCTCCTCGGGCATTTGGCTAACTAACCATCTGCAGAAAACTTAGTTTACAAAAACAAATATTTAACAAATACAAACTTACACATGTAATGCAAGCACTCTTAACTTTTAAACAAAAAACTAATTAAGACTAATTACAAAGAAATGAAATATATAGCTTATTGTTTAATAAATAACCTAAGAAACTAAAAATATAAAATATAAATTACATTCAACAAAACATAAGTTCAAAAGAACATATCACAAATAGAACTGGGTCTCAAATAAATAAAAATGCAGAACATAATATATTAAATTTTGTTTGAGTTTAAATTCCTTTCAGGACATGACTCCATTTCTAATCTAATACTCTTTGTACACATGTCTGTCCTTGTCCTCCATCCCAATCAACTTGCATCTTATCCTTATTTGCAACATGATATAAACTAAGTAAGCATAAGCTTAGAAAGTATACATTCCTATCTCCCAACATAAAATATGAACTTTCACAAAAACATAACATAAGATCATAGTCATAATCATAGTAGTGCACGAGGAATAGATTTACATAGAACATATTTTTTATTTAAACTTCCATATTAAAGTATTATTCATTTATCTTTAAGGGCCTAAGCATTGTACTATAAACATAAACATAGTTGTACAAGAGGAGTGAGGTAGCTAATCCCAAACCAAATGTACAAGTCTATCTTGCAAGATATGTCCACCTAGCGAGACAAACATAAACATAGGGTATGCAACGCTTAATTAAGTGATATAGATATATATATACCTTTAACATACCTTATCATTGAAACATCCATTAAACGTTCTTGTTGCAATAAGAGTTTTCATGAGAATATATGTAAAAACAAACTTAAAAATTATTACAAAACTTATTCTTAAAACTTTTTTATAAACTTTTATCATGTTGCAGGCGAGAATGTACTTACATGACTTGCTTGCTTACTAAACTTTAAATCAAATGATGTTGTTGTGGTTCTCAGTATGCTCTCCTTTTAGAGTGTTCATGTCAATCATTCATATAATATATGAAATTAATATTCATGTTCAGTGTATTACATCATCATACATCATTTTTAGCGAAACAAAGTATCTTTGGCCCTGTTTATTATTGTTTTAGAAATTTTTGAAAATATTTTTACACATTTTTTGAGGCAAAAATTTCAAAAATACTCTCAACATATCCCTAAAAATTCTCATTTTCTAAAACAAAATCATTTTCATCTATTTTGAAAACACTACCAAACAGGCCCTTTAAGTCATAAACATGCACTTAGAGTCTAGAAATATAAAGACAGAAAACCTAATCTTTAATCACTTAGAGAAATTAATCTCAACTTATAAGCATAAATAAAGTGTAAAACTTCTTCCATAATATATTTAACATATGAAAACATCACTCAAATTTTCTTCTCTTACAAACATTAATCTAAAATACCTTTTTTAAATTTTTAAAACATTTAAGTAAATTTGTTAGTTACAAAAACTGATCAACCTTTAAGGAATCATAATCGTATACCTTTTAATTCACATTTAATTAAAGCGTGAAAATTTATAGGAATAAAGTTAACACACACACACACACATATATATATAATTTTAGATTTTTCTTTAACATAAAAATTCATTTGATAATTAAAATAAATCACATAATCAATACTATGAAATCTGCCAGCAAAGCTTGGGTAGTGAATAGTCCTAATTAAACATTAGGTATTAAATTATTTATGCTATAAATAATAAAAATTACTACACATAATAGATACATAGAATCATAACATATCTAAAATTTAACTCCCAATAAATTCGGAGCAATTCAAAACACACGTTTGCATTCAAAATTAATATTAACACCAGACATGTTGAAGAACGAACACGTTTCATTCAAATATTTTTATAAAATCAAATATGCATGATATGCTTCTGAAATTTTTATGCTAAAAGTTAGAAAAATAATAAATCATGAAAAACACATTTTAAAGTATGATTTATCATCTCACGAATTTCATAGAGCATATCAAGTAGACATTTATAACCACTAAATCTTTGACAATCAACGAATTTTATTTTAAAACATAATAAGGATATATAAAGCTAAAAATTTACAGACATTTAGTTAACATATTAGTAATGACTTATAATTTTTTACAGAATCAAAAGACAGTTTTTGCTCTATAAAATAGACTCTATACAACACAAATATAAATATGCCAGTAAATAAAATTTCATAAGCGGTATTTGATTGAAAGCTCATAACCCTAAAAATATTTGAATGAAAAATTATAAAAAATCCTACAAATTCTTAACATATATATACACATCATATCCAAAAATCGGAGCAAAATAAGATCATTTGATTTCAAAACATTACTAGCAATTTTACTGAATAACCAAAAACCCTAAAATTCTTATATTACATTCCAATAATAAACTTATGTTAAATTTGTACAAAACTCATACAACTCTAAAAATCAAATATAACATGAACATCACAAAATCAAACATTCCCAAAAATTAAAATTGTTACGTTCACGACATATCACAAAAATTTAACAATTGAAACCAAAACTGCATATTCTAATTTAACAACATACTTTAAATTTCAAGCCCTAATCATTTCAAATACTCATAATTGTAAATACATTCATTAATAAAACTAAAAACATCATACACATAAATAAATTCATACCTTGTATTCTTGAATTCTTTGAGAGAGAAAATCTTGAAGAAAACAAAATTCCAAACTAATGGTATTTGAGTTTTAGGGAAGAAAAGAGAGAATAAAAGCATGGAGGAATATGAGAAAAAGATGGAGGCGAGAAAAAGGGATAGGAATAATGTGTGTAATTGAAGCCACATTTTTATAGATTTATGAGTGAGAAGGAGTTAGATAAGTGTGGGAAACCTTAGTCCTAATTTGATTAGGTTTCCTTTTTTTCTTTTTTTTTTCTTTGTTTTTACATTACCTATGTTCTTTTTAGACATATTGCCTTAACGAAATTTTATCAATAAATAGTTTACTTATTATTCATATAATAAATGTTGTCCTCTTTATGTTCATCTCTATTGAATGCATGATAAACAAACAAAAGTCTGAGACTATTGGTCTAAACCTGTAAGAATCGTGCATATGATGGACAGATTATGCCGAAGACATGAATCTTAAAAGTGATAGTCTAAATCATAAAATCTGTAATCGAGGGAATAAAGTTGGGCACTTTATTCATGCTAAAATTGTTATGTTGTCTACATCCCTAACAGGAGATGGCTTGTCTTAGTCATCGGAGTGGGACTCTGCGAATGGAAACATTGGTGCATTGTCATAGGTGTTGATGTATTGGATCAGGACATAACAGTTGAATTAATTTGGTTAATAATTTCATTTGTGTAAATCAATTCACTTTAGACAATCATATGTATTGTATCTTAATCCTTAAATGACTAATGGGCCTATATTCTTGACTTATGTCTTTTGATGTATCAACGGATGACATCCTGATTTAATAATAGTATGCATACGGGTATGTTGGAGATATGACTGCTGATTTACGTAGACTCATTATTCATAGATATGGAATCCATAGCTCTTTTTTTTAAAGTTATTGATTTCTTTTATATGCATTATCCTATAATTGGAAGATTTGAAAGCTCAACCATTTGGATACACAAGTGTAACCGAATGGTATACTATCTATGGATAGTAAGTATTCTAAAGGTATGATAATAGAACGTAAGATAAAAATAATTGAGAAGGTAAAATAGAATTTATCCTTAAAATGATTATGAATATCCTATGAGGATGTAACACATTATGATATATCATAGACGATTGGCTTTTTGAAGCTTTGTAATTTTATATAGTTTGAGAATACAGCTCCAAGCTTTTAGTGGGATAGTTTTTGAGTTGATAATTATAAAATATACATATGAGATATTGTATTTTATAATTATAGGAGCTTGAACTATATATGTCCATCGGGTCTCATTTGCTAGCTCATTATAAATCTTATAATAATACAATATCTTTTTCCTACATATTGGTGACTTATGCTAAATTATTAGATTGACTGAAAATTGATAAGATTGAGTTTAATAATTCATGTTGGTTTATCTATTGAATTAATTTTGTAAATTGATTCAAGATATACTTGTTGAATTATTTGGATAATATTTTATTTTCTATGGGATTATCTGGATATGATTGTTTTAATCAGGTAACTTCTCTATTGGGTTATTTGAATTAAAATTGAGGCTCTATCTAAGAATCTTGGGTGGAAAATAAGATATTCTCACGGATCAAGATTATCATAAGTTCGACAGGCTGATAAGAAACTTTGATTTGTCGATGGAGTTAGTTCAGCAAGTCAATCTCCTAAATTGGCTTACCGATCTTTCAATAATCTATATACGTGTTTTAGACGCATTTTTCATCAGAAGTTAATCCAAACTCAAATTTTGAGGCCTAATTTGATAAAGTTTAACTCGAAATTCGACCCCTATAAGTAAGGGGTGAGTTTTCTCAATTATTTAGATCATTTTGAGAAGCATAGAGTGAGTACTCTAGTTTGAGAAACTCTAAAACTCCCTAAGAGCTATTGTTCAACATCAAGAATCTTAGTTAAGTCTTCTCAAGTGGTTGGAAGGAGAGTCATCGGAGGAAGAGCTGTACGACGTGTGGCCACCCACACTTCGATTGTGGATAGAGAATAGCAAAGAAGACTATTTGGTAGAGGCTCTTATAAAATGTTCTTCTCTACACAGATTCAAGCCCACTTCAGTTTAAAAAAGAGGTTAGTAAGATCTGTCATTAATTTAAGTATTTAGCATGTGAAACTTGTGTTTTGAAAAATACTCTTATTTAAAATTTTTAAAATTCCATTGTGCACTCGTTTTTACAACAATTAGTATCAGAGCCTGGTTTTTACATTGATTTTCAGTTGTGATCAGGTTATATATATGAATTATGTGATTTTATTCTCTAATATGCTTGAATTTAATTTTTTTTTATAGAGTTAGTTCTATATAATTACATATTGTTATGAGATTATATGTTGAATGTTTAATTAATTATAGTTGATTAAATTATTATTTAATTAATTAATTTGTGTCAATTATAGTTTCTTAGAGGTTAGAATATATATCTAGGTTTTTCATGTAATTAGATGGTAGCCTATCATCATCGTCTAAGAATTATTATTTTTATTTTAAATTTGTAAAATTTTGTAATCAAACAATCATTTGATGTGAAGATGGATCTAGAAGATGGAGATGATAGGAGTTCCATTATTTTTCCAGTGTTCCTAAATTTTTATGTTTTTGAATTGATGAAAATGAGACTGAAAAACTTCTTAAAAAACTATTTTCTGAAAAATGTGAGTTTAGCTTGGTTGGCAAGCTGAAACCTCCATATCGGTAAGCCAATGGTCGCAGACTGACAGGCTGAATTTTCAGTTCGATAGGCCGGTAGTGGGGTAGAAATTTTTTTAGCTTAGTCGGTAGGCCAAACCCTTAAGTTCAGCAAGTCGATGGTTAGACCGATAAACTGAACATTCAATTTGGTAGGCTAGCATAAGACTGAACCTTTTTTTGGAAAAAGGTGTGTTTTTTGGTGTAGTTTTTGATCTTATTTTTGAGACTATTTTGAGAAACCTAAAATTTTATGATGACAAAAAAAAAAATAAATCTTTCAATCTATAAGGTATTGAAGAATTGAAAATGGATGCCATATGAAGAAGGATACAACATGAAGATACAAAATGAAGAATCGATAATATGTTTCGATTGATCTTTTGTACTCTTTATTTTCTTTTCTTTAGGATGGAACCATGATTGTACGGCTATTTATTTATTATTTCGCTTGTGGCTTTGCATGTTGGTTTGCTTGTTGGAAAAAGAGTGCGTAGCGGGAATTTTAAAAATTTTCCATCAAAGTATTTTCTAAAACACAAGTTTGACATTCTATATGCATAAATTAACCAGATCTTACTAACATTTGTATGCCAAAGAACTTCTGCAATCCGTGAAGAGAAGTAACATTTCAAAAGAGCCTCAACCAACTGGCCTTCTTTGCTATTCTCTATCCACGACTGGAGTGAGTGTGGGCTCACACGTATAGCTCTTCCACCAAGTGACTTTCCTTCTAACTAATCAAGAGAACCCAAAGCAAGTGTTCATGATTTGTGAACAAAAGCTCTCAGGGAGTTTTTAGATTCTCACTAGCAGAGTATCACTCTTAATCTCTCAATTGATCTAAATAACTTGTGTGACTTACCCCCTAAGAGGTTGGGTCTAGGGTCACTCCTTATCAGATTAGGTCTCAAAAATTCAAATCAGAATCAAATTCGGATCAATATCAGATGAAATTCGTGTGAAAATACGTGATCTTTTTACTGCACGATAGGCAGGCCGAACTTGAGGATCGGCATGCCAAACTGTCGATAAAAAATCTCAGCAAATCTTTTATTTTCCACCTGAGATTCTATAGGATAAAGTCTCAGTTTTAATTCAAATAACCCAATAGAGAAGTTATCTAATTAAAACAACTTTATCTAGATAATCTCTAGGAAAATAAATAAATTCCTAATAATTCTACACGTTTATCTTGATGTAATTATTCAAAATTAAATCAACCGATAAATATACAAGAATTATCCGATCCTTACAATTCAACAAGTTTATCTTGAATTAATTTTTATCATAAAATTAATTCAATCGATAAACAGACATGAATTATTTGATTCTTCCAAATTTCAACAAGTCTAATAAATCTGACATAAGTTACCAATTATTGAAAAAGCATGCCGTATCGTTACAGGATGTTGTGAGCTAACAAAGGGGACCAAATAGACCTATATAGTTCAAGCTTCTGATAATTACAAAACCCAATATCCCAAATATACATTTCATATTTATGAACTCCAAGTTACTCCACTAAAAGCTTGGAGTTGCATTCTCGAACTACATAGAATTGCGAAGCCCGTATAGCTAAGTCTCTATGACATATCATAGTGTATCGTATCCCCATATGATAATCCATAATCGGCTTAAGGACAAGTTCTGTCTTACATTCCCGATTATTTTTATCTTACATTCCATTATCTCACCATTGGAAAACTTACCATCCAAAGACAGTATACCATTCGGTTACACCTATGTATCCAAATGGTTGAGCGCTCTAGTTTTTCAATTACAGGATAATGCATATAAGATAATATCATTACTCCTAAAGAGGAGCTATGGATTTCATATCTATGAATAATAGGTCAATGCTATCAAGAGTCATGCCTCCAACAGATCGACATGCAGACTACTATTAAGATGTGGGTGTCACCCTTTGGTACATCAAAAGACACAAGTCAAGACAACAGGCCTACTATTCATCTCAAGATTAAGATACAATACAAATGATTGTCTAAAGTGAATCGATTTACTGAGACAGAATTTTTAATCTAAATCCATTTACTTTTTGTCCCGATCCAACACATTGTCACCTATGACAACGTGCCAATGTTTTTATTCATGGAGTCCACCTCTGATGGTCAAGACAAACCATCTCCCAATTGGGATATAGACAACATAACAATCTTTATATGAATAAAGTGCCCAACTTTATTCCCTCAATTGCAGATCTTATGTTTTAGACCATCACCTTAAGAATCGTGTCTTTCGCATAATCTGTCCATCATATGTCTAATTCTTAAAGGTTTAGACCGACAGTCTCAGACTTTTGTTTGCTTAGCATACATTCAACAAATATGAACGTAAAGAGGACAATATTTGGTATATAAATAATAAATAAATTCTTTATTAATAAAAATGTCTCCAAAAACTTATTACATTTTTACTTCTTAGGGCATACATGTCTAACATTGCTTGTCTGCATTATAATACGATTTGCTATGTATGTTGATAACATGTTATGTAGAATAGGGAGTGCCGCTTATTAAAAATTGTTCATGCATATTAACATAAAACCTTGACTTTTAAAATATTGAGTGCAAGAAGGTTTTCGAAGAGAGGACCTATGGCCTCCATCGTTGGTCCATAGGTAGCATATGATGGTTCTGACCCCTAGAAAGGGATTTCATCATGTATTGGGTTGGATCTCCAAAAGTATAATTTATTTTAGCATGATTTATCATTGTACACCCCTAGGTGGCGATTATAAATCATGGATAATATAGTTAAAATGATGGTTATATACTTAAGATTGATTTTATTATTAACCTTCACTGGGAGCTATGTTAATGAAATTAATGGTAAAAGAAAATGATTATTAGTATATACTAGATCAGACGAGTCTTAGATGGCATATATTAATTAGAAGGGATCCATGTTTCTTTTTGAATTTGGCAAGTTTCCCCTAGGCGGCTTGTTAGATTCTGAATTAGGAATTATCGTTGTAAGGTTGTGAAATTTTTTTTAAAGTTTTGACCATAAACACAATTGTATGTTTACTTGTTTGTGTTATCTTACTAAACTATTGTAGAATGTTTGCTTATATTTGGTATATGAATGTTTATTGTAGATTAAAATGTCTAAAAACGCTTTATCATTGATATTCGATAAAAACATGTTAACTGGCAAGAATTATAATGATTGAAAAAGAAACCTAAATATCGTCATTTTCTTTGAGAAACTAAAATTTGTGCTGATAACACCATGTCTTTTCAAGCCTATAGGGGATTCCACTAACGAACAAATCCAAGCGTAAGATCGTTGGAAAGATGCTAATGATCAGGCCAGCTGTTATGTTCTTGCTAGCATGAATAATGCATTGCAGGCTTAACATGAAGATTATGAGACTACAAAGTAGATCTTGGATAATCTTGAAGACATGTTTGGAGGCCAAGCCCTGACAAAACAGCAAGGGGCACTTCGAAAACTCTTAACCTACAAGTAAAGACCAGGGACTCTTGTGAAGAAGCATATGATGTTGGTCATTGGTTACCTTGCTAAGGCTCAAACCCGTGGAACTGATATCAAGGCTAAGTCATAGATGAGTGTGGTTTTTGAAACTTTATCAAAGGAGTTCATCCCATTTAGAACTTCATATAATTGAAGCAATAGACAGGATGTGACCTTGATTGAGTTGATGAAGCAGTTATAGGAGTTTGGAAATTTGATCAGTGAAACTCCTACTAGTGGTGTGGCTAACTTTATAGTTACATCTAGTTCTAATCCTAACCCAAGGAATGGAAAGAAGCAGAGGGCTAAGAATGAGAAATCTTCTATTCCGGCAAATGGCAAGAATAAGAAGAAGAAAAAGAAGGACCCAAAAAAGCTGAAGTGCTTTTTCTTTTAGAAAGTTGGGCTCATCAAAAAGAATTGCAAGAACTTTCTTTCTCGAGGAGGTAAGTGTGAACTTTTGGTTATTGAAACTTGTTTAGTTGAGGAATCAAGTGACACTTGGGTCATAGATTCTAGAGTAGCTAATCATGTTTGTATTTCTCTATAGGAGTTCAAAAGAAACAAGAAGTCTACTGTATGAGGACTTTATGTTACAGATGGATGATTGATCCTTGGTGTTAGCTAAAGCAATGGGAGCTGTCCTTCTTTATTTTGATAATTATAGGATTTTAGTTTTGAAATGTTGTTTTTATGTTCATAGACTTAAAAGGAATTTAATGTCTATAGCTTGTTTATTTATGACCCTTATTTAGTATCTTTTAACAATAAAGTAGTGATTCATAAAAACAAATCTTTTATTTATGATGGATGGATGCAAAACAATCTCTATTTTATCAAACCTAAGATAGACATAACGCTTAACACTGAGGTTAATGATAATAACTCTAAAAGACTTAAGACTTCTCACTCTAATAAGATGTATCTTTGGCATTTGCAATTAGGTCCTATTAGGTTGAATAGGATCTAAAGGTTAGCAAGAGATGGACCTTTAAGTCACTTAGAGATGGAATCTATACCACCTTGTGAATCTTGTTTGGAGGAAAAAATGACCAAAAGGCCATATGGGTCTAAGGGCAATAGGATCAAAGGGGTTCTAGAATTGTGCATAGTGATGTTTGTGGTCCCATGAACATCAGGGCATGTGGAGGCTGTGAGTATTTCGTCACTTTTATTGATCATTACTCAAGATATAGGTATGTCTACCTAATGCATCATAAAAGTGAAGCTTTTGACAAGTTTAGGAGTTTTGGGCTGAAGCGAAAAAGTAATTTGGTAAACCCATAAAGGCACTTTGGTTCGATCAATGTAGAGAATACCTCTCCGATGAGTTTTTGGAACACTTATTAAAGAATGGGATTATGATGCCTAAATTTCTTGCATACTCATTGACCAATGCATTGCATGATTTTATGATGGTATGCACATGATTTATATGTTTATTATTCATTTATAATGCATCATCATATTGATAGTGCACATTAAATATTATATCATGTATAATGTATTATAATATGAGAAGTTTCTTGAAGGCAAATCTAGTTAGTGCTATGATGGAAAGGAAGTTGTAATAATGATGTTTAGGGATTACAATGGATGAAGGAGCTCAATTATACCTATACGGTACTAAATTGGAGGAAAACGTTTACTTTTGACCTAAACGGAGAGTTTTAGTATAAGTTTTGTTAACAAAAAGGATCCATTAATGATGTAAGATTTCTTATGATGGTGATGTATAGCCATGAAAACAATAATGAGTGGAAGACGTGAGTTTAACACAAGTTTCTTGGTTAGAATTCTCTAGAAACCCTAAATGACAACATTTTTGGTGTTTGAATTTTGAGTCATTATTAGAGTATTTGTCAGGTTGTAAGTGGCTTGAGAATTTATTATTCCATGTCTGATAATTATAAAAGAGTTCTAGAGGAAGAGATAAAGTTTTGATAACAAATGATTAAGAACTGGAATATGAAGTTTGTAGTGTACCGAAATTTTAGTGTGAGCGTATGCATCAAATTTGGTAGGCAGAATGATTAACCCCAACCTAATTAGTACTTGTGCTTTTGTATGAATGTTTAACACCATATTAAAGAGGTAAGTATGTTGAAATAAGGAGACTAAACTAGCAAAGGTGAAGCCATTTCATGATCAAGTAAATTAAGGTATGTTCTTAGTTATTTAAAAAGCTTATAAGCAACTAGGTGCCATTTTTAGACCTAAAAACTCTTAAGTCCAACTCTTCAAGTGCAACAACTTCATTTTTCCATTTGTTTTGATAGAAAAAGATATTTCTTGGTGGTTTGTCAAGTTTTGGGTGCCAACTCACAAGACAAACCTAACTGGGTCAAGGCAAGGGGCTGTTTCAATATATAGGATGCTTGTTGTTAGTTCAGGGGGTTCTCCTTTGAGTTTTGATGATATATTTGAACCTAATGACCTCTAATATGTCAAGAACATCCCCATAAAAGGGTTGAAGTAAATTCAAGTGGGAAGTGATGGTTTCATGTTTGCTTTTGATGGCTGTCCAAAATCAGGTAAACTTTCATAGTGCTTTAGGTTTTGCCGTTGTTTCCTAGGCTAGAAGGCTCCTTTGAAGCTAAAATTTTGAGAATATGTTCATTTAAATCCCCCTAAAACATTTTTAGCAAATTCAATTTGGTTTGGGAGTTACAGTCATAAAACTAAACCTGGTTCCTCAAATGTTATGGTTTGTGATGGTTTTGATATTTTGGGAATTTAAAACTTATTCACAACTTGGAAATAGGTCTTCCAAGGTATAATTAAGCTTTGGGGAGTCTTAAAATATAGGGGAAACTATGGCAAAATTTTTAGGATAAAGTTGGATCATTTAGGACCAAAACAAGCCCAAGAGGAGGTTGAAATGGTCCCCTCAAACTAGCTAGCCACGCAAGGCTAGTAGCTTACGCACAAGGCCTACACATAGGGCCCATGTGCAGCCTATGTGGGCAGCCCACATGAGTGGGTAAGGCTGCCTCGACTAGCCCTCGGCTAGTCCTCGGCCAGACTAGGCCAAATAACCTAATCAAGTTTTTGGGCCCCCGGAGTCCCTTTTTCATTATTTTCAAACCATGAGTTCAATTGAAGTTAAATTTTGATATATTTTGTAATTTAAGAGGTTAAAGTGAAGCTAATTATAAGGATTAGACTCAGAATAAATATTTGAAATTTGAAAATGAGCTCTTTAATGTTTGATTATTAGTTATTGTCGAATTGATGGCAATATAAGTAGAAATTTTTAATCTTTCAGAGGTGTAGTATTGGACCCCACAAGAGCTTTATTGACAGTCTCATTGAGTAAAGTAAGTAGAATTTCACCTATATCACCATAATTGTTGTGCATTGAATGTTGTGAATTAATATGTGAAAGTTATATGCACTACACTACATGTTGTGAATTTGAATATTTGCCAGCATGTAAAGAATTATGAAAATTGTGGAATTGATTATACTAGTGCACTGTGACGGGACTCTAAGTGTCAGGGATGCAATAATGTGAAACTTTTAAAGGTCAAGGACGCTATAATTAGGCATTTGGGATGCCATGTGATACTTTTAAGCATCAGGGATGCAATAACTAGGCATCTGGGATGCCATGTAAGATGTTAAGCATCTGGGACACTAATGATTTAAGCATCTAAGATGTAATACTTCCCCTCCAAGAAACCCTAAACAGTGTGCACACTATGTTAAGAGTATGAAAGATACAATGAAGTGTAAATGGATTGAAAGGATGATAAAGTGAAAAATTAAAGAGTTAACATATATTTTTTGAGTTCATTCATTCAAATGCTATTCATGCTTGCATAATTCTACTTACTGGGCATTAGCTTACTCATTTTCATGGTGATGCAGATGAAGGCATGTCCCAGCACTAGTTGAGGACTAGATGGTTGGCTGGCGCACTCCCGATGCTCAAGGCCAACGTATATGGACTAGCTAACTTGTTATCTTAAGGAGGACGACATTCCAAAGATTGCTTTTTGGACAAGGTATGGACATTATGAGTTCTTAGTTATGCCATTTAGGCTAACTAATGCTCTGGTAGTATTTATGGATTTGATGAATAGGGTATTTAAGGATTTCTTGGACAATTTTGTCTCAGTCTTCATTGATGATATCCTTATCTACTTCGCTCAAGAGAGGAGCATGCGGAGCATCTAAGGATTATTCTAAGGACTCTTAAGGAAAAACAGTTATATGCCAAATTTAAGAAATGTGAGTTTTGGTTTAGAGAGTGTGGCCTTTCTTGGACATATGGTATCAAAAGATGGGATTTTAGTGGATCTTAGTAAGATTGAGGTGGTGACTAATTGGCCTAGACCAAGTAATCTTTTAGAAATTTGTAGTTTTCTGGGCTTGACAAGGTACTACATGAGATTTGTTGGGGGATTTTCAAAGATTGCCACTCCTCTTACTCAGTTGACAAGGAAAAATGTGCAGTTTTAGTGGTCTGATGCATATGAACATAGCTTTCAGGAGTTAAAGGATCGGTTGGTTACGACTCCAATTCTTACTATTCTTGTGAATAATAATAAGGGATTTGTGGTATACAACGATGCCTCTAGGAAGGGGTTGGGATGTGTATTAATGCAAGATGGGAAAGTTGTAGCTTATGCTTCTCGCCAATTGAAAGATTATGAAAAGAATTACCCCACTCATGATTTGGAGCTGGCAGTTGTAGTTTTTGCCTTAAAGATATGGAGACATTACTTATATGAGGAAAGGTGTGAGATTTATTCAGACCATAAGAGTTTAAAATATCTCTTCACTTAGAAGGAATTGAATATGAGGCAGAGACGATGGTTAGAGTTGATTAAGGATTATGATTGCATTATCAACTATCATCCTAGTCAAGCTAATTAGTGGCAGATGCTTTAGGTCGCAAGTCTTCAGAGTATGTGTCAATTGTATCATTGATTCAGATGCCAATTGCTAGAGAGTTGCAGAAATTGGAATTGGAAATAATACCGCATGGGTTAATTGAGAGGTTATATATAATAATACTGCAACCCACACTATTTGAAAGGATTAAGCAGAGACACAATTAAGATCATTTCCTTTGTTGTGTAAGTAAAAAAGATTAAAGCTGGGAAAAGTAAGAGTTATCAGATTCCTAGTGATGGAGTGATTAGACTTGGAAATAAGCTTTGTGTTCTGAATGATGGAGATCTTGAAAATGAGATTATGGAGGAAGCCTATAACACTCCTTATTCGATACATCCTGGAACAAGTAAGATGTATAATGATTTGAAAGCTTTTTATTGGTGGTAAGAGGGATGTGGTAACATTTGTGGGAAAATGTCTTACATGCCAACAAGTCAAAAGAGAACATCAGAGACCAGTAGGTAAATTGCAGCCTTTAGAGATTCCACAGTGAAAATGGAAGGATATTGCAATCATTTTTGGGACTAGGTTACCTAGAACAAGGAGTGGAAATGATTCAATTTGGGTGATCATTAATAGATTAACAAAGTTAGCCCATTTCCTTTTAGTTTGCACTAATTACTTTATGGATCATTATGCTCGATTGTGTGTGAAGCAGATTGTTATATTGCATGAAGTACAAGTGACCATTGTTTCAGATAAGGGTTCATAGTTTACTTCTAACTTTTGGAAGAGTTTGCATAGAGCTATAGGGACTAAGTTAACATTCAGTATAGCATTCCACCCTTAGACTGATGGTCAATCAGAGAGGACTATTTAGGTTTTAATGGATATGTTGAGGGCCTATGTTCTTATTTTTATAAGTCTTGGGTTGAGTATCTTCCTTTAGCTAAGTTTGCATATTATAATAGCTATCAAGCAACTATCGGTATATCACCTTATGAGGCTTTATGTGGTAGAAAATGTAGGTCTCTAGTTCTTTTGAACGATATGGGTGAGAAGAAGTATCTTGGTCCTGATCGGGTGCAGGAAACTGAGGAGACAATTCAAAAGATTTGCAAAAGAATATTAATTGCTCAAAGTAGACAAAAGAGTTATACAGATGCCAAGAGAAGAGACATGAATTTTGCTATAGGAGACAAGGTCTTCTTAAAGGTTGAACCAATGAAAGGAGTAAAAAGATTTGAGAAAAAAGGAAAATTGAGTCCTAGGTGCATTGGTCCCTATGATATTGTGGAAAGAGTTAGAAAGGTAGCATACAGATTTGCCTTAGCACCATCACTTGGTGGCATACTTGATGTCTTCCATGTGTCGGTGTGGAGAAAATATGTGCCAAGTCCTTCACATGTCCTAAAACAGAAAGATGTAGAGCTTAAAAAGGACTTGACTTATGAAGAAAAACCAAATCAGATTCTAGACAGAAAGGAAAAAGAGCTGAGAAAAAAAGAAGAAGAAGATATCCTTAGTCAAGGTCCTACAGAAAAGTCATTTAGTAGAAGAAGCAACATGTGAATTGGAGGATGAGATGAAAAAAAAAATATCCAGACCTATTTGGTAAGTGAAATTTCAAGGACAAAATTTTTATAAGGATCAGAGAGTTGGGATGCCTAGAATTCTCACATACTCATTGACCAATGCATTGCATGATTTTATGATGATATGCATATGATTTATATGTTGATTATTCATTTATAATGCACATCATATTGATAGTGTGCATCATATATTATATCATGTATAATGTATTGTAATATGACAAGTTTCTTGAAGGTAGATCCAATTAATGTTATGATGGAAAGGAAGTTGTAATAATGGTGTTTAAGGATTACAATGGATTTAAATGGATAAAGGAGCTTAATTATGCGTATAAGTTACTAAATTAGGGGAAAACGGTCACTTTTGGCCAAAACGGAGAGTTTTAGTACAAGTTTTGTTAGCAACAAAGACCCATTAATGATGTAAGATTTCTTATGAGGATAATGCATAGCCATGAAAACAATAATGAATGAAGGACATGAGTTTCACACAAGTTTCTTGGCTAAAAATCTCTAGAAACCCTAAATGACAAAATTTTCGGTGTTTGAATTTTGAGTCATGATTAGAGTATTTGTTAGGTTGTTAGTGGCTTAAGAATTCATTATTCCATGTTTGATAATTTATAAAAGAGTTCTAGAGGAAGAGATAAAGTTTTGATAACAAACGATTAAGAACTTAAAGATGAAGGTTGTAGTGTACCGAAATTTCAGTGCGAGTGTATACACCAAATTTGGTAGGCAGAATGATTAACCATGACCTAATTAGTACTTGTACTTTTGTATGAATGTTTAACACCTTATTAAAGAGGTAAGTATATTGAAATAAGGACACTAAACTAGCCAAGGTGAAGCCATTTCATGGTCAAGTAAATTAAGTTGTGTTCTTAGTTATTTAAAAAGCTTATAGGCAACTAGGCGCCATTTTAGACCTAAAAACTCTAAGTCCGACTCTCCAAGCTCTGAAACTTCATTTTTCCATTTGTTTTGATAGAAAAAGAAATTCCTTGGTGGTTTTTCAAGTTTTGGGTGCCAAATCGCAAGAAAAACCTAGCTGGGTCAAGGTAAGGGGTTGTTTCAATTTATAGGATGTTTGGTGTTAGTTTAGAGGGTTTTCCATTGAGTTTTGATGATATATTTGAATCTAATTGCCTTTAATAAGTTAGGAACATCCCTACAAAAGGGTTTAAGTAAATTCAATTGGGAAGTGATGGTTTCAAGTTCATTTTTGATGGTTGTCCAAAATCAAGTAAAATTTTAGAGTGATTTAGGTTTTGCCTTTGTTTCCTAGGTTAGAAGGCTCTTTTGAAGCTGAAATTTTAAGGATATGTTCCTTCATATGTTATTTAAATCCCTATAAAACTGTTTTAGCAAATTCAATTTGGTTTGGGAGTTATAGTCTTAAAACTGAACCTGGTTCCTGAGATGTTGTGGTTTATGATGGTTTTGATATTTTGGGAATTTAAAACTTATTCACAACTTGGAAAAAAGTCTTTCAAGGTATAATTAAGCTTTGGTGGGGTCTTAAAATATAGGAAAAACTATGGCAAAATTTTTAGGATAAATTTGGATCATTCAGACCAAAACGAGCCCTAGAGGAGGTTGAAATGGTTCCTCGGTCTAGCTGGCCGCGTCGGGCTAGCAGCCTATGCACAAGGCCTATACATAGGGCCAATGTGCAGCCTGTGTACACAGCCCCCGTGAGTGGGCAAGGCTGCCTCAGTTAGCCTTTGGCCAGACTAGGCCAAACGGCCTAGTTAAGGGTTTTAGGGCCCCGAAGTCCCTTTTCATTATTTTCAAACCATGAGTTCAATTGAAGTTAAATTTTGATATATTTTGTAATTGAAGAGGTTAAAGTTAAGCTAATTATGTGGACTAGACATATAATAAATATTTAAAATAGGAAAATGAGCTCCTTAATGTTTGATTATTAGTTATTGTCAGGTTGGTGGCAATTTAAATAGAAATTTTCAATCTTTCAGAGGTGTTATGTACCAGACCCCACAAGAGCTTTATTGACAGTGTCATTGAGTAAAGTAAGTAGAATTTGACCTGTATCACCATAATTGTTATAAATTTAATGTTGTGAATTAATTTGTGAAAGTTATATGTACTGCACTACATCTTGTGATTTCAAATATTTGCCAGCATGTAAAGAATTATGAAAAATGTGAAATTGATTATAGTAGTGAGCTACGACAGGACACTAAGCATTTGGGATGCAATGATTAGTCATCTAGGATGCCATGAAAACTTTTAAGTGTCAAGGACACAATGATTAGGCATCTAGGATGCCATGTGAGATGTTAAGCGTCTGGGACGCTAATGATTCAAGCATCTGGGATGTAACATTTCTCCTCTAGGAAACCCTAAATAGTGTGCACACTATGTTAAGTGTCTGAAAGATACAGTGAAGTGTAAATGGAATGAAAAGATGATAAAGTGAAATATTAAATAGTAAACATATATTTATTGAGTTCATTCATTCAAATGCTACTCATGCTTGCATAAATCTACTTATTGGGTATATGTTTATCGAGCATCAACTCGAGAGGTATACGTTCAATGGTGAAGCCTACTTGGCTGAACCAGTTGAACATGACAGGGATCCTTACACTTATGTAAAGGCTGTAGAGGATGTTGGTTTAAAGCTCCAGGTAGAAACTCTAAACACTAAGATGAAGTCTGTGGAGACTAATCGAGTCTCAGAACTTGTGGATCTTTCTAAAGGGGTAAAACCCATAGGGTGTAGGTGGATCTATAAGAGAAAAAGAGAAGCAGATGGGAAAGTCAAAACCTATAAGGCTAGACTGGTAGCTAAAGGATACATTCAAAAAGAAAGAATCGATTATGAGGAAACCTTTTCGTCTGTAGCCATTCTTAAGTCCATCTACATTCTCTTATCTATAGTTGCCGCTCTCAACTACGAGATTTGATAAATGGATATCAAGATGGCCTTTCTGAATGGCTATCTTGATGAGTCCTTATATATGGTACAGTTAGACGGGTTCAAGGCTAAAGGTCAAGAGGGTAAGGTCTATAAGCTGTTAAAGTCAATTTATGGACTTAAGCAGGCTTCCCATTCTTGGAACATAAGATTTGATTAGGTGATCAATAGTTTGCTAATGCTAAGGAATTAAGGTTTCACAAGAAGAGTAAGCATCTTTCTCGAACGTATCATGTGATAAAAGACTTCATTGAGGGCAGGCATGTTGCAGTATGAAAAATCACGTCTGAGGACAATTTAGTTGATCCTTTCACGAAGATACTAACTACCAGAGTTTTTCTAGAAGCATGTGGAGGCTTTAGGGATGCAAGATATGTCATATTTACTCACTTAGTGCAAGTGAGAGATTGTTAGACATAGTGCCATAATGAGTAAAATGTTGTAATATGTTTGTAAAGACATTTTATCAATAAAGAGTTTATTTATTATTCATATACCAAATGTTGTCGTTTTTATGTTCATTTCTGTTGAATGTATGACAAGCAAACAAAAGTCTAAGATTGTCAATCTAAACCGTTAAGAATCATGCATATAATGGATAGGTTATGCAGAAGACATGAATCTTAAAGGTAATGGTCTAAATCATAAGATCTACAATCAAGGGAATAAAGTTAGGCGCTCTAGTCATGCTAATTCTATTTATGCAAATTAATTCACTTTAGACAATCATATGTACTGTGTCTTAATCCTGAAATGACTAGTGGGCCTGTATTCTTAACTAATGTTTTTTGATGTACCAAAGGGTGACATCCTGATTTAATAATAGTATGCAAACCAATATGTTGGAGATATTGAAAAATTGGAGCGCTCAACTATTTGGATACATAAGTGTAACCGAATGGTGTACTATCTATGGATAGCAAGTATTCCAATGATGTGATAATGGAACGTAAAATAAAAATAATTGGGAAGGTAAAATGGAATTTATCCTTAAGCCAATTATGAATATCCTAGGGGACGTAACACATTATGATATGTCATGGACAGTTGGCTTATTGAAGCTTCGTTATTTTATATAGTTCGAGAGTGTAGCTCTACGCTTTTAGTAGAGTAACGTTAGAGTTGATAATTATAAAATATATATCTAGGATATTGTATTTTATAATCATAAGAGATTGAACTATATATGTCCATTGAGTCTTTTTTGTTAGCTTACTATGAATCCTGTAACGATACAACATGTTTTTTCTACATATTGGTGACTTATGTTAAATTATTAGATTAGCTAAAATTCGATAGGATTGGATTTAATAGTTTATGTTGGTTTATCGGTTGAATTAATTTTGTAAATTATTTGAAGATAAACATGTTGAATTATTTGGAGAATATTTTATTTTCTATAGGATTATCTGGATATAACTATTTTAATTAGATAACTTCTCTATTGGGTTATTTGAATTAAAACTGAGGCTTATCTAAGAATCTTGGGTCGAAAATAAGATATTCTCGCAGATCAAGATTATCGTAAGTTCGGTAGGCCGATGGGAAACTTCGGCCTACCAATGGAGTAAGTTCGGTAGGCTGATCTATCAGCCTATCGACCTTGTGACAATCTGTATACACGTTTTAGATAGGTTTTTCATCAGAAGTTGATCTAGACTCGAATTTTGAGACCTAATCTAATAAGATTTAACCTGAAATTCGATCACTAAAAATAAGTTATTCAGATCATTTTGAGAAGTATAAAGTGAGTACTCTAGTTTGAAAAACTCTGAAACTCCTTAAGAGCTATTGTTCAACATCAAAAACCTTATCTCTAGGTCTTCTCGAGTGGTTAGAAGGAGAGTCACTAGAAGAAGAGCTCTACGACGTGTGTACTCGTTTTTCTAACAGTTTTATCTTAAATAATATAATATAATTATAATACATAATTATTTATATACAAAAATAATATTTGCACCCATGACCTCAAAAAAAATATTAATTTACACATTATTCTTTTAGACACTTTATATTATTGAGTTTCTTAACACCATAATAAAAATGTTGCACATGTAATTATCATGATATTGTAAATGTTTAAGAATAAGAAAATATGTAATAAAATTTATGTCATTGTCAATAATATAACTCTAGCGCATATATAACTCTAGAGTATTATAGATATTATAAATTTAGGGCAAGTTGAAATTCTTAAAAGAACAATAAATATTTTATGTTTATCATTATTTTTGACATGAACAACTCGAGCATATCGATACCTCATGGCCGTCACCTATGACATTACTAAATAAAAAATAAATTTACTTAACATAAACAATAGTAGCACTTAAAATATCACATTCTAATGTTAAATTAACGTAAGTGTCTATAAAAGAAAACGTGTGGGCGTTACATTCCATGATTTTAAAAATATTAATTTACATATTATTCGTTTGGACACGTTATATTATCAAGTTTCTTAATACCATAATAAAAATGTTACACATATAATTGTCATGATATCATAAATGTTATAAAAATAAGAAAATATGTAATAAAATTTATGTCATTGTCAATAATATAACTCTAGAGTATTATAAAACTTATAAATTTAGAGCAAGTTGAAATTCTTCAAAAAGAACAATGAATACTTTATGCTTATCATCATTTTTTTGACATGAACAACCCAAGCACATCAATATCTCGTGGCCGTTATCTGTGATATTACTAAATAAAAAATTAATTTACTTAACATATATAATAATAGCACTTAAAATATCACATTCTAGTATTAAATTAACATAACTGTCTGTACAAGAAAACAACGGACGTCACATTCTATTTATCCCACCATTTAGGAAGTTGATAAAAAATAAATAAATAAAAGGAATCAATTCTAAAGGAAAAGTCCGTGGCATATCTAGCAGACTAAGAGGAGCTCTTGAGAGGTCTGGAAAAAAGAAAACAATTGTACATAAAAAGGCCATAAACCACATTTATTATTTTTACTAATTTATCATTTTTGCATCTCTTTTTCTTTATTTTTTTTGTCTTCTTCTTATACATTGTGTTTTTTTCTCTCTCTTCAGGTTTCTTCTAATCTTGATACAAATAATCAATTGAATTTCCAATCCTTAATTTCAACTACTAATATGCTTCCACAAAATATGCCATCATCATTATTCCTTCATAGTCATATTTCTTCTACAAATTCAAATATGAAAACAAGCATGGTTAAATTATTGCAATAGGTAATAAATGTAATTTATAACCAACTACGTGTCTTCTTAATTATCATCATAACTTATGATATAATCTATTTTTTTTTTACAGGTTGGGTCCACATACAAGTATTTAAGATCCTTAAATTCGCTCACAATCTCTTTCACTAGGAGAATTCGTATAGTTTCTTGCAATTTGGTATTTATTAGTTTGTTAAGACTAGGTTTAAATTTTGAGCTGTACTTGTGTTCATGATAAAATCATGACTTCATTAAAGGAAAAATGCACGCTTGAGTTGTTATTCTTTTAATTTCTACATGTCTTATCTCACATCTGCTATTACGCATTGTTCTATACCATGTTTTTTCGGGAGATTTTGGCAAAAAGCTTTAAAAAAAAGCCTTTTTGGACAAATAATTTCTGTTTTTTTTGTTTTTTTTTGTATTAAAAAATAAGCTTTTTGGGTAGAAAAACTGTTCATTTTTTTTTTCCATCCTGTTGAAGTTCCTTTCCTCACTACAATTCTTTTCTCTTTTTTTTGAAAAAAACTGAAGCAATTTTTTACCTAAAAAAGCCTATTTTTTAGTTAAAAAAAGACTATGTGTCTAATTGAAAATTATTTTGGGCCCTTTTTTCAAATTTCCGCTGTTTTTTCTATACACTGGACGGTCGACGCAATGAAGAAACAAGTAAAAGTACTTCTATAAAAAAAAAAAAAAAAAGTAAAAGGACTTTTGTTTTACTAACACCGAAGCGGGCAGACACAATGAAGTAACAAGGAACGTAACTATAAAAAAAGGTGAAAGTAATTTTGTTTTATTAACACCAAAGCAAGTAAGGATCAAGATAGTAAAGTACCAACTAAACTAATGTTTTACCAAAAAAAGAAATGTTAAAGGCTTGTGAGGTACTTGTAAAATAGAAGATTTATTAACACCAAAATACAAGCGTCAGCAAAAAGCTTGAGAAGTAATTGTGAAATTCTCCACTTTTTCGTTCAAGACTTTCATTGAAGTTATGAGCACTTTTTCCAAAACAAAACGTCAAAAGAAATGAACGAAATCCAAATATTTAAATACTATAAAATTGAGATCCTTCTCAACAATTGCTTGAAACCTTGATTAATAATTAACCAAATTAAGGTAATTTACTAGCACATTTCAAGTAAAGAAAACCCATAAAACTCAGCTAAGCAACCCCTCTCTTCATGATCAGCCTATGAATGGCGGCGTGGCTCACCGCCGCCTTGGTAGCTGGGGATGCCTCGACACCCGATGATGGCACCACGTGCTTCCGGAGAAGCTCCTTGGGCAAATCATGAATACCTTTTGGATAAAACATGTTCGAATTAGTGATTTGATTTGAGTTGTGTGATTTGAATTAATGATTTGAATTGTTATCCAAATTGACATTTGGATGTGCATTTAAGTTTTAATCTAAAGATAGAATAAAATTAGAGTTTGTGTTTGAAGAGGTTGTGAAAATAGTTTTGGATTTATTAACAAATCTAATAAAATCTTAATATTAATGATCCTAAAAATATATGCAATATGGATATTAATTTATTGCTCTCTTTATTAGAAACACAATAAAAAAAGAATCATCTCAATCAGATATCAAACGAAAAAGTTATGATTTTTTTTTTCAAATATAAGAGAGAGAATTTTAGAGTAAAGATATTCAAACATCAAAAGTTTAAAGGGTCAATATTTTAAAAACTTAGATTCAAAAAATTCATTTGACTCAGATTTTAAGAAAATCAAATACTTATCTAAAAACTTCTTAATACTTGAATCTAAATTTAAATATAAAAAGTTTTAAAAATTATTCAAACAAACGGGCTCGTAGAAGATCTTGCAGGGGAAGACGAGTTGGAAAGCATCATCGAAAGTCTTTCTCCTCAATCTTCTCGCATGAAAGTATCCCGATGATCTTGAAGAGAAAGATGAGCACCGTGGGCAGTGGTTAAAGTGAAAAGGAGAGGGAAAAAAAGAGGTAAAAAAAAGGTGAGAGTTCGATGATGTTAACCTGAATATTTATGACTGAATCGACGATGTGATGTTTTTAATTGACGTGGTAAGACACGTAAAATAGCAAACATACAAGGGGACATAGAAAGCAAGTTCCTTGGAAATTAACCTCAAGCTTCGTTGAACATGGCGCGGTGGTAATAGCGTAAGACCTCTGATTACCACCGAAAGTGCGCGTTGCGCTACCCACGCCAGTGAATTCCACACCAACCATCTCCTCCCACTTTGTACTTTTCTCCTCTCCACGTGTTGCCTAACGGCGTACGTCTCAGCTAAGACAGGGAATGCCGTAGAGGTGATCCTCTGCATCGCTAAATCACATGACAAATTAACCACCAATAAAGCATAACCACCTCAAACACATGTCTCCATTCAATTACCATAAAGCCTTCAAGAATCTCCAGAATATTCCAGATATCCACGTGGAGGATTTTCATTAGTTATTAACATAGTCTTGTTTACACCGGATTCGGATTTGAGAAACACGATCGACATTTAACGGTCTGAGAAGTCGCTTTCTGTAAACAGCAGCGAGCAGAGAGAGGAGAGGAGAGAGACAGAAAGAGGGAAGAGAGAGAAGGAGAAGACAAGCTGACGTAAAAGACGGAATTCTGAAAATCGGAGGAAGAAGATAGAGACAGAGGAGAGCGAATTTTCTCGAGCGACAAACACTTTTCTTGCTTTTTCTAATTTCTTCTCTTTTCCCCCTTTCTTCAAATTCATTGTTCCCTTCGATATTCTTTCCGGTATTTTCCCGTGATCCAAGCAACAACCAGAAGACAATGCTCTCGCTGCAGAGCGATCCGCGGCTGGTCCACCATGGCCAGTACCAGAATATACCGCCGCCACCGCCGCCGCAGCCGCCGCAGCTTCAATTGGCTTCTTACGGCGATGATCGCTCGGTTCTGCATTCCGATGTCACCTCCGACGGCGCTGCTTTTTCTTCCGTTAGTATCAAGCACTCCCAGCCCTTGGATTCTCGCGAAGGTCCTTTTCCTTTTACGTTTGATCGAGTTCGGTTCCATTTTTAAGTGTCCGATGCTTTGTCTTTAGGGTTTCAAAGCAATGTTGTCTGTGATGGTCGTTTGGTGTTTGATTTCGTTAAATTTCGAATTCTCTGTGTATTGTCTTGGATTTTTTTTTTTTTTCAATTCTTTTAGTTTGTTGGATAATTGGTTATGGAGATGTTTAGCTTGTTGATTCTTCTGCCCTTTCTGAAAAATATTGAACCTTCAATTGCATTCACTGATAGTTCGGTTGTCTTGTCCAATGTTGTGGTTATTTTCTTTAGTTTGTATTTTAGGGTTCTTTTTGAGAAGTTATAGGAGGAAAAAAGTCAACACTTGGTTTGCTGGCATCAATCATGCCATGGTTGGCATTGATAAAAATATTCACATCATACTGTTATTGTGATTCTGTAGATTGAAAAAAAAAAAAAAAAAGCTGAACTGGGAAATCTTAGTTTGCGTATATATGTGTAGATTATTTTTCCCGAAATTAATTTTAGTTGACAATTCAGAGGTTTTAAAGCTTAGTTGTCAACAATTATTGCTTGGAACGTCCGTGAAAAAATGATTGAAGAATGGCAAGAAAAGGAGTCAGGTTTTGAGATTGAAACTCTTTGTAGAAAATAAAAAAGAAATGAATTCTTCTGCAGACAAGGCACTGATAGGAAAAGAAAAGTTTAAGCGTTGAAGATAAATTAGTTGATGTTTAGACGCGGAAAAAAGCCAAGTTGTTTGTGCTAGGATTGGGGTGTCCTGGAAAAGAGAATCTTGTATGCCTAGGAAGGTAATTGATGCTTCAGAATCAAAATATGGTGGACTCACTGGTTTTCAGAATCCAAAATTGTTTCAGTTTTCTCTCCGCATGCTGAATGGAAGTGATCCATAGTTCCGTGTTGTTTGCATTATAGAGGTGCTTTAAATTGCGACAATACAGCCTAACATTATGACAACGCTTATGTTTAATTCTACATTTGTACCATTTGCATTTTTTCTATCGCATATGTATTAAATTTAATTTTATGCTTGTATTAAGAAAATTATTGTCAAAAGTGCCCCCAATTCACTGAACACTTATGTGAAAATGAAATTTGTTTCGTAAAAAAGAATACAAATGTGTTTTTCTATTAATGTAACAATTTTGTATCACATCTGAGTCAAAACTTTATTTCCATCTGTTTTGGTAATCATACTGTAAGATTCCATGTATATATTTGTTCCACTTTTATATTGTATCTATGGATAACTGCTAGCAGTTCTTGTTTTTGTTTCATTCACTTTGGATATTTTCCATATTAGCTTTCCCTTACTGGTTGACCTCGGTCCGAAAGCAGAGAGACAAGCTTTATTGCCCTGTTCTTCTAATCCTATTTTCTTTTGCCTAAAGTTCACTCACTCGGCCCTCGATGTGGCATCATTCCTAGTTTTGTTTACATCTGTAAGAAGTTGTTATACAGGGCATTAGTGTGTTATAGACACTGTGCACTTAGCGTAGGTGATGGATGGATTGGACTTGAGAGTCTTGAGTTTAATTAAGGAGCCAAGTGGAGCTTTAGTATTTATTGATGTGGAACTTCATTTAAAAAAATTTAAAGAAACTCTGATAAAAAGTTTCTGTTTTTCCTGTTGTGCAGTTAATGAAGATATGCTCATGGCTCTTGCTCATCAGAAGTACAAGTCTGGAAACTATAAGCAAGCACTAGAGCACAGCAATGCTGTCTATGACAGAAATCCCCGACGCACAGATAATCTCCTTCTCTTGGGTGCAATCCATTATCAGGTTGTTTCATAAGTTTTTAATATGGCTTAGTATTAATATGAGTTTAGAGATTAGTATTCTTGTCAGTATTTTTATTTTGTTTCTGAGAATCTCTCTTTTCGTGCATCTGATGAAGAGATTTCTTTCATCCTTTTCTAGTTGCATGATTTTGAAACCTGCATTGCAAAAAATGAAGAAGCTCTTCGAATTGACCCGCACTTTGCTGAGTGTTATGGAAATATGGCTAATGCTTGGAAGGTATTTCTAGTATCTTTGATGGCTTTTGCAGATAAGTATTCAGCCTCCAAGAGTCTCATAGACATTGTTTCTATGTTTCTTCCTCAGGAGAAGGGCAATCTTGATGTTGCAATCCGCTACTATTTAATTGCTATTGAGGTTTGTTATTGCCATAAATATTGTGCTCAAGCAGGCTCAAAAATTACTCAAGAGTGTTTGAATCTGTTTGGACTGTCAACTTCTTGTCCATATTGTGCTTTTTTTATCCGTGTTTTCTTTTATAACTCTTATTTAAAGTTGAGATCCATTCTTCTTACGAGCGGTGAGAGGTGTCTATGCTGATTAGATACTGTTTATGGCAAAGGTTTTGTGGAGGAGTATGGCAATTTCACATCTTTGGACAATTTGGATATAAATAAATCAGGGAATCTTTGAAGATTAGGAATTGGAGATATTGGATCTATTCTAAAATGCAAAGTTCTCAGCTTTTTTGTGGGTGTAGACGGACAAGGCTTTTAAGGATTTCTTTCTCTTTTTAATAGTTTTAAATAGAAGGATGTGATAGGTTGCTGATTTTGTGGTCTTGTATTGTTTTTGTTTCCCTCCTTTTGCTTATATTTTTTTTTCTTGTTTCTTGAGGATACTTTATCCTCTTTCCTTGGCACTTGATTTTTATCGATGAAAGGATTTTTCATATTAAAAAAGAAATGATTAAATTGTTCATCATTCCTAAGCAGATATGACTTTGTGTTTTATCGAAATAGTGACACTACTGCATACCAAGTGGAATTGAAAAATTTCAATGAAACCTATCTGATTTGGTCCTACCTTGTTGTCCTAGGTAGGTTCACGATGTTTGGTGGTTTGTGTGGCTCTATGATCTTCTTGGTTCCTAGAATTAGGGACTTAAGGACCACCTGGCTTGAACTAACTAGCTTTAAACTTCTATAGTATGGGAGTTCTGCTAATTTGTTTTATTTGCTACGGGTAAAAATATTGATAGTTTTATGGTGCAGCTTCGTCCCAATTTTGCTGATGCATGGTCAAATTTAGGAAGTGCATATATGCGTAAAGGAAGGTTTAATGAGGCAGCCCAGTGTTGTCGTCAAGCTCTTGCATTGAATCCACGTTTGGTAGGCTTCTCTTTTGGCGGTATCATATTTGTTAGTTTGTTATAGGTTACAAAGCCAATGTAACCTTTCTTCTCACTCGTTCGTGCAGGTTGATGCACATAGTAATCTGGGGAACTTTATGAAAGCTCAAGGTTTAGTGCAAGAGGTAAGGAAGCGGTCCCTTATTTTTACTCCAGACATTTTGTGAACTTGGTTACAACTGGAAAATTGACGAAATTGATACCACAAAACTTTCAGCTCTTGCACCAGTAAGCAATGGCTCCCATTATGTGGTTTGGCTAAGATTTATTGATTTACATCAATAAAAACGTATTGTTGCTTTTTTTTTTTCAACATCACTGTTATCGTTGGAAGTTGAAAAATCCTTTTTTTTTTTTTTGGTGAAATAGCTGAGATGCCGTCCTGCATGGACGATGTTGTAACCTCTGATTTGGTTGTTTCTGACCTCTCTGATGATTTGTCGGGATAGGCATACAACTGCTATGTTGAGGCTCTTCGTATACAACCAAATTTTGCGATTGCATGGTCAAATCTTGCTGGCCTTTTCATGGAGGCTGGTGACCTTAACAGAGCTCTTCAGTACTACAAGGTAACACACCTAATTCTCTTTATGCGTTTGGGGCATGCCTGTTTATTGCGTCGTATACATGTACTAAAATATTTTGACTGTCATGACTATTAAATGTTATGCAGGAGAATTCCATACAGTTCCATGCACTGAAGCCTTGCTTTATAATCTTCTATTGAATACAAGTTCTTTATACAATGACCGCTTCCTGTTAAAACTTATTCTGCTTTTCAGGAAGCTGTAAAGCTGAAACCAGCATTTTCTGATGCCTACCTAAACCTTGGAAATGTTTACAAGGTAGCCTTTTTTAGGTTGTGTCACTGTGGCTGGACGCTGGATGTATCTGCTATCTGGAAAGTTACATTGAGTATGAAAACTTGAACTTTAATCTGCTTTTTCCAGGCTCTGGGAATGCGTCAAGAGGCTATTGTATGCTTCCAGCGTGCTCTTCAAGTGCGGCCAGATTTTGCCATGGCCTACGGTGAGGCTATTCTGTTTCTGTGCAGTATAGCTTTTGCACTAGCCTGCATTAGTGCTGACTTAGCTTTTCATTTGATGTGGCTCTAGGATCTTAAACTGTGGTAATTCTCTTGCATGGCTTCCTATTTGTTCCAGGAGAAAGATGCACTTTAT
The DNA here is from genome assembly GCA_025403435.1 of Artocarpus heterophyllus. Taxonomy (NCBI): domain Eukaryota; kingdom Viridiplantae; phylum Streptophyta; class Magnoliopsida; order Rosales; family Moraceae; genus Artocarpus; species Artocarpus heterophyllus. Next base: position 21,900,766 of record CM046341.1, read on the forward strand.
GTTTATTGTGACTGAAAGTATATCTTTCTGGTTGAAAAAATAATCTTTTATGGCACAAATGGATTTATCAGATTCAGAATGCTCTTTATACTTTATTCCAGTAAAATCTACTTCTATCTTTCGTATTTGTCTTATGAACGGATTCGTTCCCTGATTGCTCTATCCATTGGTGTTTGATCCGAGCTTCACATCACTGTTCTGCGTAATAATCACAATCTTTTGTAAGACATGGCTTTGACTTCGGTACTGATTGCAAATACGAATAAAATTTATTTTGCAGGAAATTTAGCCAGTATTTATTACGAGCAAGGCAATCTGGAAATGGCAATTCTCAACTATAAGCGAGCAATAGCTTTTGATTCGGGATTTTTGGAGGCATATAATAATTTGGTTTGTCAGCTTATATATATCTATAATGCTAGATATTTGCAATTTATTGATGATACAAGTCTTCTCGCTTAATAACATCTTGGTCTTTCCCTTCGCCAAGGGCAATGCATTGAAAGATGCTGGAAAAGCTGAAGAAGCTGTGCAATGCTATAGTGTAGGTTCACAAGATCCTTCAATTGTGTGCTGTGTACTATGATTGTTTGACTTTTCTATTATTTCCTCCTATTTACTGATTGTGTTTTTATTTTGTATTTTTTTTTCCTTGCAGCAATGTCTTGCTTTGCAACCTAGCCATCCTCAAGCGCTTACTAACCTTGGGAATATATACATGGAGTGGTATCTATTATAGATTTATCTGTCTGATTGTTTTGAGCTATATAGTTTCTTATTCTGTTGCCAGATTTATATTCTCGTCTACCTTTATGAAAATCCTCTCTCTCTCATCTTTTTTTTTTTTTTCTCTCTAGGAATATGATGAGTGCTGCTGCCACATGTTACAAAGCAACATTGTCCGTCACAACAGGACTTTCTGCTCCTTTTAACAATTTGGCTATTATATACAAGCAGCAGGTATTGTCACCTCTCTGTCCCTCCATCACTCGCTCATTCGTGCCACCTTGATTTGAAAAGATGCTTAAAATCTAGTTTGCTGTTATTTTAATTTCTTTAAACGAGGGTACTGTTGCCTATAAAGCAGTCATTTGGATTTGTTTTCTTTCTTGCTATTCCTAATTGCAAGCAATGGCTTCCCTCATTTTTCTTTTCAATGACAGGGCAATTATTCAGATGCGATATCTTGCTTATAACGAGGTACTCCGGATTGACCCTCTGGCAGCAGATGCACTTGTCAATAGGGGGAACACATACAAAGAGATTGGAAGAGTTAATGAAGCCATTCAAGATTATATACGAGCTATCAATATCCGACCAGCTATGGCTGAAGCTCATGCAAATCTAGCTTCAGCTTACAAGGACAGGTATTTGATGATGATCATTAAAGGAGGGATAAAGCTTTAATTTTATTACGTTTTAACATGAGGTATTTTCTTTATTTTGACTATATGCAGTGGACATGTTGAAGCGGCCATAAAAAGCTATAAGCAAGCACTATATCTGCGTCCTGATTTTCCAGAAGCAACTTGTAACCTTTTACACACGTTACAGGTATTGAAGAAGATTTTTTTTTTTTCATATTTTAAATTGTCGTTTTTCTTTGTTTTATTACCTTTTATGCGGTTGGAATGTTGATCAGCTAAAAACTGTGGTTTACAATGAGAATTTTTCTGCATCTTCTGTTGGATATATAATACAAATCACTTGTGTTATGGTATTGCCTTGGGAGCTTGAGTAGGGCTTTTGTAAGAAAAATATCTTTGTTCAAAGGATTTTTGCTCTAGACTTTGATTCAGGATTTTAGAAGGGTCCCGAGCATTGCAAGTGGCTTTTCATTTTGTAAAAATCTTTTTTCAATCTATCAATTCGTTGCTTATACATGTTTTTACTGTTTGGTACAAGTTTTTTTGTTGGTCTGTATTTGTATGTCCATCTTCTGTAAATACGTTAAAGTTAGTGTGGCAGTGCATCTCTATGCCAGTTTTAGATCTCTCTAATCTCAGTATACAATATTTAATTGTTGAAATTGTTGTCTACAGTGTGTTTGTGATTGGGAGGATCGCGAGAACAAATTTATTGAGGTTGAAGCGATTCTGAGAAGACAGATAAAGGTTTGTAATTCATGGAGTACGTTATTCATTTGATGCTAATTATAAGCCCAGACCGGTTCTGACGCCACTCATTCTTTGCCTTCAGATGTCACTCATTCCTAGTGTGCAACCTTTCCATGCAATAGCCTATCCGATTGATCCAGTGCTTGCTCTGGAGATCAGGTAAGCGAGCTATTATGTGGCTGTTACATTAGTCTGCTTCTATATTTACCTTATTTTTTGGTCTTATAGTCGTAAATATGCTGCACACTGCTCTGTCGTTGCATCTCGGTATACGCTTCCTGGCTTCACCTATCCAGCACGCTTGCCCATAAAGGGTGAGGGTGGCAGTGGACGACTAAGGGTTGGGTAAGTTTGATAATTAACATGACGTTCTCTCTGTCTGTACGTCTGTTTTCTCGGACATGCATGCATGTTTGGCCTTGTTCATTCATAGCGATTCCGTGGTGTCAGATATGTCAGCAGTGACTTTGGTAACCATCCGCTGTCTCATCTAATGGGCTCAGTCTTTGGCATGCATGACAGAGAAAATGTTGAGGTCTGCAACTTTGTTGTTGATTATTTCGAACATCAATGAGCTTGCCTTCTTTTACCATGGAATTAAGGTCCTTTTGCAGATATTCTGCTATGCTTTAAGTGCAAATGATGGCTCGGAGTGGAGGCTGCGGATTCAGTCAGAAGCAGAGCACTTTATTGATGTCTCATCCTTGTCATCTGATATGATTGCTAGGATGATTAATGAGGATAAAATACATATCCTTGTTAATCTTAATGGTTATACCAAGGTACCATATCACTTGGGTCAGCTAGTGTATACTGTAAAGACCTTTGGAAATTTGATGTCAAGATGCTTATTACTTTTGCTAATGTTTCAGTTTTGAAATTTCGTTCCCATTAGACTACCCTTATGACACCTTGTTTTATCTCTACTTGTGTATGTTACTGTTTCTTTTTTTTTTTTCCCTTATTGGTTTGAGAGACACCTGGTTTTATCTTAATTTGTGGTAACATTATATTCATCACCTGTTATTTGAGACTAAAATTTGTAGGAGTTTGACATTTTCTTTATGATGCAGGGGGCAAGGAATGAAATATTTGCCATGCAGCCTGCTCCAATACAGATATCCTACATGGGATTTCCTGGAACTACAGGGGCAGACTACATACATTATTTGGTTACTGATGAGGTTGGGAGACTTTTGAACCCCGTTTGACCTATCCTGAATTTTATTTTTTTCTGTTTGATTTTTGATTCTGACATCCACAATTACAGTTTGTGTCGCCGTCTCGTTTCTCTCGTATTTACTCTGAGAAGATTGTCCAACTTCCTCATTGTTACTTTGTAAACGATTACAAGCAGGTATGTTCTATACAATTTGTTTCTCATGTTTCTGTATGTTATATTCTTTTTGTTTTCTCAAGGCTTCTTGATGCTTCAATTCAGAAAAATCTTGATGTGTTGGACCCAAACTGCCAACCCAAAAGATCCACCTATGGTTTACCAGAGGCCAAATTTATTTTTGCATGTTTCAACCAGCTTTACAAGATGGATCCTGATATTTTCAATACATGGTTAGTTTAGAATGATTCTGTTGATATTATCTGGTATTGAATGAATTGAGAACAATAGTCATTTGTGTTACATTTGACACAGGTGCAATATTCTTAAACGAGTACCGAACAGTGCACTTTGGCTTCTCAGATTTCCTGCTGCTGGCGAGATGAGACTCCGCAATTGTACTGGATTCTTTTGAATTTCTCATGATAAATTGTTTACCACATTGACACTTGAAGCATAACTCGCAATAAATCATCAATTTCAGAATGTTAGTTATGTTTGTTGTTATTTATTAGTGAACGCTTTTGCTATTGGTATTCCAGATGCTGTGCAAAGAGGGGTGCAACCGGATCAGATTATTTTTACAGATGTTGCCATGAAGGGTGAACATATCAGACGTAGTGCTTTAGCAGATCTATTCCTTGACACGTAAGCATACTAACAAACGAAGGCCTAGTTTTTACATTTAAAGATGTTTACTTTTCTTTTTCTTTTTAATGTTTGTCATGACTCATGAAAAAACAATATAATTGGTAGCTCATGTGATGACGATTGATATTTTGGTTGTGTCTGCGCAGGCCATTATGCAACTCGCACACAACAGGCACTGACATTCTGTGGGCTGGTCTTCCAATGGTGACCCTTCCACTTGAGAAAATGGCTACGAGAGTAGCTGGTTCACTGTGTCTGGCCACAGGTGTTGGAGAGGAGATGATAGTTAACAGGTAAATAACTTAGGTTCTGAACTTCTAGTTACTAATTCAAATTCGTCATTTGGTCGAACTAAGCTGTCCATTTGGACGACAAATTTAGGAGTTCTTACCTATATTTTCAATATACGATTTCTTTCTTCGACTTGTTGAGAGGCTGGGATTTAAATTGACAATGATTTGGTTTTTAGGTGTTTAGTTTTCATTTTAGGTGGACGACTCGTCCTCTCTATTGTATACCTTTTCATTTTTAACTTATAAAATTTTGCGTTTCTTATATATGAAAAAAAAGAGCTCATTTTGCAACCAATTTGAGTTTCAGTCTCACCTTCTAGACCATTTGGATTCCATAATGCTGGCCTGGGGGTTAAATAAACTAGATTTTTCATTTGAGAGGCTGCTTTGTTGTGGTGAATTCCTGTGTGTCAATTTTACATCTCGTAGTTTACAACATAGATCCATTATCGTGTCTTCTTCTTTCATTTTTTTTTTTAATTTTTTAATTTTCTAATCCATTGGTTTCTGCGTCCTTGCATCCCTTGGCATATATCCATAAGTTTGAAAGACTATGAAGAGAAGGCAGTATCCCTTGCTCTAAATCGCCCGAAGCTCCAGGATCTCACCAGCAGACTCAAAGCCGCTCGCCTGACTTGTCCTCTATTCGACACAGCCCGATGGGTGAGTTTCCAAGAATCTTCTATTTACGTTCTGATTTGAGCATTCTCTGACCGAGGAAACATGAAAAATGGGTAAATCTTTGATGTGAACTATTAACATTCATAGAAATCATATATTATCTCATTTGTCATGTAATTAGTTCGTCTTTTGTTGGCACTGATGCTGATTACTGATGCCATTATTGACACTTAATCTCAGGTGAAAAATCTTGAGAGAGCGTATTTTAAGATGTGGAGTCTTTACTGTTCAGGCCAGCACCCTCAGCCATTTAAAGTAACTGAAAATGATGCGGAATTTCCATTTAATAGATAGAAACTAGAGATAGTGACGGTATTGTAAATAAAGCACAGAGGACATTAATTATTAATGTAATTTCTGTTAGTTTGATTGATTGTCCAAGTGATGCTTCTGACCGAACATAACTATTTATTGGATCAGAATTTGTTGTGTAGTTTGGGGTAATGTTATTACGATTTCTTTTTTATCCTTTGTCGTGGATTAATAATTTGTTCAGCGGCGTATTTAAGTTCATATAATTGTCGTGTGGTAGAGCGGAACCAAATATGCTGCAAGGAGAATTTTTGGGGACAATGTTATTTTCATGCTTGGTCCTTGAATCGACAATCACAATGATATTAAGAATACATTGAGAATCACAAATGACGTGCAACATTCGCCATTCTCAACTTTTCCGCCTCCGTTCCATTAACAGCTCAACACTACACTGACAAGGATATATATTCTTTTGCATTTAGTTAGCCAAATTTCTTATTACACATCGATAGGTTTTAACATTAATGGTCTTCAAATTTTAAGATTTTTTTTATTTTATCCATTAAATTTTAAAAATCACTGTTTTATCTCTTAAACTTTTAAAATTTATCATTTTGTCTCATTGAATTTTAAAATTCATAAATTTGTTTTTAAACTTTCAAAGTTCTTCATTTTGTCTTTTAAATTTTTGAATTTTTATTCAAATAGACAAAATTAAGTCCATGTGATTCGTACATGGGTTACCGGTAGGGGTAAAAATGATATTTTATCACTCTTTAAGTTTTATTTTATGTTTACACTCTCACTTGGCGCTTTTTTTTAATCTCAACTCTCATTTAGAGAGGGTTTATTTGCACATTTCTTCTTATTTTTAATGCGTAACTCATTTTATAAGTCTATATTGTTGGTTTATATATGAATTTGAATACTAAAGAAAATAAGTTACACATTAAAGACAAGGGATATCGGTGAACAATATCGAGAAGAAATATACATATGGATCCTTCTTAAATAAGAGCATATAAAAAAAAAGTTAAATAGAAGTGTAAACGTTAAACAAAACTTAAGAATGATAAAATATCATTTTTGTCTATGACCCATGTGCGAATCAATGGGCAATTCTGTCTATTTGAACAGAAAATTGAAAAATAAGAGATGACATGAGGTGCTATGAAACAATGGCAAAATGGTGATTGTTGAGGGTAAGCTCGGCGCCACCACCGAGGACCTTAACTTTGGTGGTCGGCTATTAAGCTTGGCAGACCTCAGGAAGCTTGCTGTCAGCCCCCGACGCTTTATACTTCTTCCCGAGGTGCCTCTCAGGCATTCAAGGTCGAGCCCTAAGAAGGCTGCCACCTCGGGAAGTACGGTAGCTCGGGTCAGACCACATTACTCATAAAATAGGCTACTACTCGCCCTTGTAGGCCAACACCAAGCAAATGCATTGTTGACCGATAGAGTCCAATCCGTTGGGCGATGGGCGCGACACTTGTTACCTATTGCCTGACACACCTTGATGTGACACCCGGGTGATGGGCAAAACCCATCTTGCACCCGATCCAAGTGGTGGCCCATAAATAGGATGCATTTATGACATTCTAGAGAGAGACTACTTCTTCACACTTAACTAGCTGCCGACCTCTGCCGAGCAATACCTGCCTTGAGTATCGGATAGCCCTTGTCTATTGACTAACCCTACTATTTTCTCCGAAGCATCCCTCCTCTTGCAGGTGCACCTTCTTGGATGGAGGCGAGCCCAAGAAGAAGTCAGACCGTGCGTAGCCGCACGTGGGTGTTGATTCGACGCCGGACAACGATAAGCATCAACATTTTGGCGCTAGAGGAAGGGCACCTACGCCTTCATCCCAACATCAGCTACTTTACCTTTGACTCCCGAGATGACGACTCAAGGTAACGCCAGAGATGACACAGCCCGACAGGAGGGGTCGGGCGATGCGAGAAATAGGCAACCAGCCACAGGCCGGCCTAAGGGACGTCCCCAGACTGCGAGATCCCGCTCTGGCGGGCAAGGAAGCACGGCGAGGGCTGAGCCGGTGGAGGCCCCAGCCGCCCAAGATCTGATCTGGGAACTAACTGACGCAGTCCGGATCCTGACCCAGCAGTTCGCGTAGCAAGCTCAACGGCAAGCTGCACCAGCTCTACCACCCCCGGCCCAGGTTGACCAGGCCGGAGGTCGGGTTGAGCGAAGTGCCACCGACCTAGAAGAAGATCAATCCGAGCAATCTGCAGGATCCACCAGAGGAATCCCAGCCGACAATAGAATAGTTCATGAACGCCATCTTGGGCGCCAAGAGGCCCACGCCCCTTCACCACAAGGCTGTCGAGCTTCGGTATTTGACCGGCTCTGGTCTTAGGGGGTAAATAGAAACCGCCATGCTGGAGCTGGAGGCCGTGTTGAGGGCAGAGTACCCTATCGGGTCGAACTGCCTGAAGACACCAATAGCCGTCAGTTCCGGGCACTGCAACGACAAATTGACGAGATCCAGAATTGTAGATTTGGTCTAGACGAGACAGGAGCTCAGGACCCACCTTTTTCGGATAACATAATGCGGGCGCCCATGCCGCCAAAGTTCAAGGTCCCGCAGATCAAATCTTATGATGGGACCATAGATGCTGATGAGCATGTCAAACTCTTCCGGGGACACATGCTACTACAGAACGCCAATGACGCGGCGATGTGCAAAGCCTTCTCACTCACTCTTACCGGCCCTGCTCGGCAGTGGTTCCGGTGACTTGAGCCCGGATCGATTTCCTCTTTTCGGCATCTGGCCGACTCCTTCTCTTCGGCATTTTCCACCACCAAAACGCAGAGAAAAGAGATAACATGCATGTATGCTGTTAAGTAGGGAGACGACAGCATCAGGGATTACATTAACAGGTTCACTCGGGCAGCTCTTGAGGTCAAGCACATCAAAGACGAGACCCTAAAGTACATTTTTGTAGGGGGTCTCCGAGATGAGAAGTTGACCTCGTCCTTGGCCTTTGAGCAGCCGAGCACGTTTTTCCAAATGCTCGGGTATGCCCAGAGACATGCAGACGCTGTCGAGTACATGAAAAGCCATCGGGAAGAGGCTGGCCTGAGCGGAACAAAGAAGGATAAGAAGCAAAGAAGGGCGTCGAAACAGAGCAGCGCCAAGCATGCCAAGAAACAAAAGAAAGAGAAAGCCGAAAAGCCAAAGGGGCCAACCAGTAAGTTTCAAAACTACACACTCTTGGTGGCGACCATCGATGAGGTGCTCGCCCAGGTTGGTGATAAGAATTTGCTAACACCACCGCCCAAGCTCCGAGGGAGCAGGGTGAAGTGGAATCAGTCGAAGTTTTATGAGTTCCATAAGGATGTAGGGCATACTACTCGGGAATGCATCAAGTTAAAGGACCAGATAGAAAGGTTGGTCCGAGAAGGTCTTTTACAGGAATTCATGGAGCGGGTTATAACCCCGAGGGCCACTTCTGGAAGGAACGACTCGTCGGGCCGAGACGTACAGAGACGACCCAGGACCGACAGTGGGAACGCCCTGGATCCCCCGAATATTGTCCACACGATATTCGGTGGGCCAGTTACAGGGGACACGTCGAGTGGTCGGTGATCTTACGTCAAAGAAGCTCGGCGGGTTGAGCGGGGTAAATTAATAAACATGTCCGAGCACATCAACAAGATATGCCGTCAAGTAGACACCCCGATCACTTTCATCGAGGATGAAGCGGATAAATTGATGCACCCCCACAACGACGCCCTGGTATGCGAACTGCCCATCGCCAACAATGTAGTACGGCACGTGTTAATCGACAACGGCAGTTCGGCAGACATCCTCTTTAAACAGGCTTTCTACATATTGAAGATAACAAACGACCCCTTGGTCCTAGTCCGGACCCCGCTTTACGGCTTTGCTGGAGAGTGTGTCCGAGCAACTGGGAAAGTCAGTTTGTCGGTAACTTTCAGAGAAGGAGCCGCAAGGATCACTCGGGTAGTCGACTTTTTAGTTGTCGACAAACCCTCCCAATACAACATCATCATCGGCCGGCCGACGCTGAACGGCTTGAAGGCCATTGTTTCAACATATCATTTGGCAATGAAATTCTTGACCGACGGTGGCGTTGGAGTGATACGCTCATCCCAGACGGACTCCTGGGCTTGTTACGCTAATGCCGTTCGAGTAGCCTCAACTCTGCAACATGGCATCCTGGCCATCTATTCGGTCGACGAGACCGACCTCTCAACCGACTCGGCACCAAAGATGCTGGCAGACCTTGACCCCAGGTTGCCCGAGGAAGAGGTAAGGGGCACTCCGGTCGAGGACTTAGTGTCGTTCTCCCTAGACCCCGAAAGGCCTGAATGCACAGTACAACTCGGATCACAGTTGCGACCTGAGATTCGGGCCGACCTAGAATGCTTTCTTTTCGAATATCGAGACATTTTTGCATGGTCCCATGAGGACATGCCCGGCATCGATCCGAGCATTATCAGCCATCGGCTCAACGTCCAACCTGGCCACAAGCCGGTGATACAAAAACGAAGGGCCTTTAACCCGGAGAGATATGCTGCGATCAACGACGAAGTCCAGAAACTCCTTAAGGCTAGATTCATCAGAGAGGTCAAATACCCAGAATGGTTGGCGAATGTTGTCCTCGTTAAGAAGGCGAACGGAAAATGGCAGGTCTGTATTGACTACACCGATCTCAACAAGGCTTGCCCGAAGGACTGCTTCCCACTTCCTCGGATAGAGCAGCTCGTCGATGCCACAGCCAGCCATGAGCTTCTAAGTTTTATGGACGCATACTCTGGGTACAATCTGATAAGGATGGTCGAGGAAGACCAACTCAAAACCTCCTTCGTTACCGACCAGGGGTTGTATTGTTACGTCGTGATGCCGTTTGGCCTGAAGAACGCCAGGGCTACTTACCAACGCCTCGTCAATAAGATGTTTGCTCGGTTGATCGGGAAAACTATGGAGGTCTACGTGGACGATATGTTGGTAAAATCTGTCCAAGCGAAGGACCACATGGCCGACATTCGAGCTAGCTTCGACATTCTCTGGGAATATGGGATGAAACTCAACCCAACAAAATGCGCCTTCGGCGTCAACTCGGGCAAATTCCTTGGATTTTTGGTCAATTAGCGAGGAATCGAGGTTAACCCGATGAAAGCTCGAGCAATTATCGACATGCATTCTCCTCGGACGGTGAAGGACGTGCAACGACTCACTGGCATAGTGGCTGCCCTGTCAAGGTTTGTCTCCCGGGCTACCGACAAGTGCCACCCTTTTTTCAAGGCACTTAAGGGGAGGTTTGAGTGGAGCAGGGAGTGTGAGAAAGCTTTTCAAAGCTTAAAAACTTACCTGGCTACACCCCCGCTCCTGTCCAAACCTTTGCCCGGCGAGGCCTTAACCGCTTATTTAGCTGTGTCAGAGAAAGCAGTTAGCTCGGTCTTGGTCCGAGACGAAGACGGGACCCAGAGACCCGTTTATTACACCAGCCACGCATTCTAGGGTGCCAAGGAGCGGTACCCACCACTGGAAAAGTTGGCCTTCGCCTTAATAACATCGGTCAGAAAGCTGTGGCCATATTACCAAGGTCATACTGTCAAGGTCTCGACCAAGTTCCCTCTCCGGCAAGTTTTGCAAAGCCCGAAGATATTGGGCCGAATGGCCAAGTGGTCAGTTGAGCTAGGCCAATATGATGTGCATTTCGTGCCGAGAACGGCAATAAAAACTCAAGTCCTGGCGGATTTCATCGCCGAATTCACGGAGGCCGGCAAGGCGACTACACAGGTTGAGAAGTCACCCATTGAAGAGTCCAATACACCGAGCTCCAGTGAAGACAGCCTCTCCATGGAGCCGGATTGGAAATTGCATGTCGACGGCTCTACCTGCGTCGATGGATCGGGGGCCGGGCTGATTTTAACGAGCCCAGACGGGTACAAGGTCATTTATGCCCTCCGGTTCGACTTCAAGGCCTCTAACAACGAGGCAGAATACGAAGCTCTGTTGGCCGGACTTCGAATCGCCTGAGATCTCGGCGTCAATCGCCTCACCATCTATAGTGACTCAATGCTAGTGGTGCAGCAGGTCACCGGAGGATTTCAGGCCCGGGCAGACTCGATGGCGGCATATTTAAAGGAAGCAAAACAACTGCTTGGACAATTTAAGTCCTATTCTTTTAAGCAGATCTCCCGATCAAAAAATGCAGAGGCCGACGTCCTTACCCGACTAGCTTCTGGATTGGGTGGAAGTGACTTGACGTCGGTCCCCATCGAAAGATTGTCTGAACCAAGTATAGTTAAGGAGGTCATGAGCCTGGCCGAGGAGCCGAGATGTACCTGGATGGACCCGATCATCCGATACCTGACCACAGTCGAGTTACCCGACGACCGAGAAGAAGCACGTCAGGTACGTAACAGCTCGGCCCAGTATTCGATGATCGGAGGAAAGTTATACCAGCGAGGCTACACTACGCCATGCTTAAGATGCTTGGACCCCAAGGAGGCCAAATATCTAATGAGCGAGATCCACGAAGGCCTATGTAGCAATCATTTTGGGGGACGCTTGTTGGCCCAAAAGTGCCTCCGGTAGGGATACTACTGGCCCACCATGCAGCAAGACTGCGGGAACTTTGCACGGAAATGCCTCAAATGCCAGCAATTTGCTAGAATGCTAGGCTCACACGTCGAGCCTCTCAATCCAGTAACCTCAGTTTGGCCATTTGCAAAGTGGGCCATCGACTTGATCGGACCTCTCCCGCCAGCCCGTTCGCAATTCAGATACTGTATCGTCGCTATAGACTATCTGACGAAGTGGATCGAAGTTGAACCCTGTACCAACATGACCGAAGCCAAGTGTACCAACTTTGTGTGGAAAAACATCATTTGTCGGTTCAGAATCCCGCACACTATTGTGACTGACAATACCAAACAGTTTGACTCATCGGGTCTACGTCATCTATGCAAGAAGCTCGGCATTAAGAAGGTTTTCTCCTCCCCAAGCCATCCGTAGAATAACGGCCAGGTTGAGGCCGTGAACAAGACAATCAAAGATAACCTGAAGAAAAAACTCGAGGGGCTTAAGGGTGCGTGGATTGACGAACTACCCTAAGTGTTTTGGGCATACCGGACAACTACTCGAACTGCGACTAGCAAAACATCATTCTCCCTGGTCTACGGGGCAGAGGCTGTCATTCTAGTCGAAGTAGGATTACCGAGCTTAAGGGTTGAGCGATACGAGGAGACTCTGAACGCGGAGCTCATGTTGACTGAGCTCGATCTATTTGAAGAAAAAAGAAACCGAGCATCGATTCGTAACGCAGCCCGGAACCAAGTGGTAGCTCGGTATTACAACAAAACGGTTCAGCCAAGAAGCTTTAAAGTCGGTGACTTGGTATTAAAGAAGGTCACGATTCAACAGCCTGGCCTCGGGTCATTTGGTCCAAAGTGGGAAGGTCCTTTTAGAGTCGAAGATATCGTACGATTGGGCACGTACAGATTGACCGACATGGAAGGGAATCAGCTCAGACATCCATGGAATGCCGAGCTCTTAAAAAGATTCTATTGTTAAATTGAGCCAGAGACACCTTTTTGACTTTTGGCCATAATTCTTCTGTAACTAGACCTACCAAACAGGACTAGAAGAAATGCATGTACATATCACATTAATGGAATACAGCTTTCTTGCACCTTTCCACCTAGGTAATGTGTGAAAAGAAAATGTAGATCCAAAATGCCATGACTCCAGCCCAGGGGACAAGACAGTAACTCCCTCATGGGAGAGTCATCCTCATTAACTGGGCCGGGGGGCTGATCGATACACCGACCTCAGGCCTGTCGCCGTACAGACGACCCGGTAAGTTGCTTGGTACAGTGCTATGTCTGACAACTCCTACACTTGTAAAGTTTCTTTAAAAGCTTAAACAAGCCTAGGGGGGGCAACAGGGTAAGGATAGTTATACGCCGTCTATATTCTGCCCGACCGAGATCAAAAACCTAAATCTGCTTGGATAACTGAGCAGATAAGGATAACTACTCGGGGTGACCGAGAACAGAAGTACTTGGATTAACCAAGACTAACCTAAACCTGCTTGGAGTAATCAACTAAGCAGAGAAGGATAACTACTCGGATTAACTAAGGACAGAGGTGCCATTCACCTCCGCTCGGACAACTCAACGCCGGGCCGAGATTGAAACTTACATGCTCGGATAAATTGAGCGAGCAAGGTAAACTCGAGCCAACTTTATGGCTGTCGAGATAGCTGGTTCCCAACCCGGGATCCTCCCCGAGAAGCACCTAACTTGACACTAGATGACTGACCAGATGTGCGAAGGATACATCGCATCAAAGTGCACCTAAGCTAAGATTGTTAACCCAAGGACACTCGTACTTGGAAAATTATGTGGGATGTAAAATAAAACAAAACTACACGTAAAGAAAACAATGAGAGCAAAATGGGAAATCTTTATTTATCAGGGAGGTACAAGGAAACCGGGCACCTCCTGAGCCCGAATACAAAAGAGGCAAAAGAAAAAATAATAAAAAAGGTTCAATCGGCCTGGGTCTCGTCCCCAGCCGCGTCCTCGTCTCCGCCCCTCCCAGCGCTCTGCTCATCCCCGTCGTCGTCTCCGTCTACCACAACGACCTCGTCCTCTTCACCCCGCTGTTGCTCGGCATCACCTTGGTCGGGCTCGATGATAACCGACCAGTCGAATCCCGCTGCCTCAGGGTGCTTCTCGATTAAGTGGTCACGGAGGTCTGTCATGCCGTCGTAGTAGAGATCGGCGTACTCCGGGGATGTTTTAAATTCCTCGACTGCACTGGCCAGGCGATTGGGGAGCCCGGCCACAAATTGCTGGTGTTCTGCTTGTAGGGTTACGAGCTGCACCTCCGCCTCCTTGAGCCGCCTCGATGTCTCCTCGGCCTCGGCCTTAGCCTTCCGAGCTTCCTCCTGGGCTCGTGAAAGGGACTCCTTGGCTTGGTCTAGCTCAATGTTCTTCTCATTAAGCTTCTTGTCGGAGTCCATCTTCTTCAAGAGGGTCTTCTTGTGCATCTCCTTTTCTTTGTGGATCTCCTTCATCCTAGTGGAGTGCACCATGTGCAAAACAACGCTCGCCTGTAAAAATTAAGGCGTCAGTCCTCGGCAACATGTTAAAAGGAGAAGTATCGATTAGCTCGGATACTTACAGAGGCAGTGGCTCAGAGGGCCGTGTTGCAGAGGCTTTGGAAGTCCTCACCCCGGATGTTCATGAAGAAGTCATCCTGGGGAAGCACATCCCCTAGGCGCTCAAGAACCATGCCACGATAGTCTGAGCGTCTTCTCTGCAAGTCCCCGGACGTGCCGCGGGCGGCCTCGTCTGCGGGGGTGACCTCTAGCGAGGCCCTGGTCGGCTGCGGCGGGGGTGGCGGGACACGGACTGATGTGGAGGTCTGCCCGGTACGCGTTGGGAGCTCGGGCCTCGGCGTCCGTTTGAGTTTTCTCCCGGTGTCGATGGCCTTGCCCTTTTGCTTCCTCAAATTTGCCATCTGGGCACGCCTATCAGCGCGGGAGGTCGGTGCCGTCATTTCTGCACAAGGAAAAGCAAAGTCAAAACGAGGTCGGAATAAGAAAGGGTGATTAAAAATAAGGTCTCGGGCTGACCTCCGATCCAGAGTGGGCGAGACGGGTATAGGAACCTAATCAAGTCCTTGAGGTCCTCGTCGGCTACAGGTGGCCCTGCATCGAAGGAGCCACTGGATGAGTCCTCAGAATTGGACGTAGAAGGCTCCCTCATTGGCCACCCGGACCGGGAAGTGCTTGGCCCTGGAACGTCCGCGGCACTCGGACGAGCAACTGTAACCGGGCAGGACGGACAGCTCGGGGAAGACTGCTGGACTCCCTGAACCAGCCATAACTGGATAAAGTTTCCTTCCTCAAAAGGAAGGACTGTTGTCTGGATGATTCTGGCTTCTCGAACATCTCGTCTACTGCCCTAATTACACGGCTCGGTGCCCAAGGATGCTTGGTCCAAACGTGCCCCTGCTGGAATGACCTCGGCACTTGCTGATCCTTGGGGACGGCTTCACCGGCTCAGGCTAGAAAATTCCCCCCGGCATAGAACCACTTGTACTTCCATAACTTGTCCGAGTCGGGGTTACCGAGGATAAAATCCTTTCTGAAGCCGATGAAGTAGTACCAGCCGGATTGCTGAGGAAGCTTCTTCATCTTGAATACTTGTTTGAAGGCCTCCAGTGGCATCTCGGTACTCCGGTGGTACTTCCATAGGATGTACATCCCGATCAGCGACCTATAGCTGTTCGGGTTCAATTGAGCCGGGCACACGTTGAAGTCGTTGAGTGCCCGGCGGAAAAAGCGGTGCAATGGTAGACGCAGCCCGGCCCTAAAGAACTCGGCATAGAGCGTGATGAATCCCTCTGGTGCGTCTAAGGGAGAGTCTCCCTCACCGGGGATGGCGAGAATCACATCGGTCGGGATGCCGTACTCAGTGCATAGGTTCTCTAACCGTGTCTCCGTGATGGCACTCGTATAGCCTGCCGCCGAGGTTTGCCCAGGTCGGCTTACCCGATATGCCGTCATGCCACGAACGCGGGTAACCTGGACCTCCTGTTCCATCTCCGGTTGCTCTGCCTCTGCTTCCTTGGCTGCATGCTCCTCATCGGAGACATCAACCGTGATCACCCCCGCGACTTCGACGGGGGCCCCAGCACTCCAACCAGAGGTGCTCGGAGCATCCTCGAGGGCATGAAGCTCGGTCCTCTCCCTTGGAAGAACTCGGGATGAGCCCGCTGTCGCCACCCCTACATAAGGGTCTTGCTCCCTGGACGGCCTAATGAGCTTACGCCCGTCCAGCATGTTTAAAAACTCCTGTTTGGGTACCGTCTGGGAATCGACCCTTAGGATTTGCTCCAGCCGACCGGCCCCGTCTCGTCTTGGGGACGCCACTTCAGCGTCGGATTAGGTAGAAAAAGAGCTGCTACTCTCCTCGCTACTTTTCGACCAGGAAACCTCTACGTTTTGGGAATAAGACAAATCACTCATTTTCACTCGGGAAATTACCTGCTAGGGTTCTCGGTAGCTTGGGAGATAAAGTCCTCAGCTATATAACTCGAGCTCGGCAGCTAAAACTCTTCGGGCATAAAATTTCTAAAAATGAAGTGCAAATTACAAAGAAAGAGGCCCTATTTATAGCCATTTTGGGCGGAAAACTCGAGCGTGAAAACCCAAGAGGTGCAATTAATACGCCTGACAGTCGCACAGAAGGCCGTGATGCGACACGCATCCCCCGTCTGATCCGCGTGTCTTTTCACCTCACCCCGCTTCCAAGTGTAGCTTGGTCTTCCTCCCTCGAGCTGACCTCACCCACTCGGCATAGTCCACCCGGCCAAACACCGACCATGTGAACTGGGGGGCTAATGTTGGGGGTAAGCTCGGCGCCACCACCGAGGACCTTAACTTTGGTGGTCGGCTATTAAGCTCGGCAGACCTCAGGAAGCTTGCTGTCAGCCCCCGACACTTTATACTTCTTCCCGAGGTGCCTCTCAGGCATTCAAGGCCGCGCCCCAAGAAGGCTGCCACCTCGGGAAGTACGGTAGCTCGGGTCGGACCACATTACTCATAAAATAGGCTACTACTCGTCCTTGTAGGCCAACACCAGGCAAATGCATTGCCGTCCGATAGAGTCCAATCCATTGGACGATGGGCGCGACACTTGTTACCTACTGCCTGACACATCTTGATGTGACACCCGGGTGATGGGCAAAACCCATCTTGCACCCGATCCAAGTGGTGGCCTATAAATAGGATGCATTTATGACATTCTAGAGAGAGACTACTTCTTCACACCTAACTAGCTGCCAACCTATGTCGAGCGATACCTGCCTTGAGCATCGGAGAGCCCTTGTCTATTGACTAACCCCACTATTTTCTCCGAAGCATCCCTCCTCTTGCAGGTGCACCTTCTCGGAAGGAGGCGAGCCTAAGAAGAAGTCAGACCGTACGCAGCTGCACGTGGGTGTTGATTCGACGCCGGACAACGGTAAGCATCAACAGTGATTTTTAGAATTTAAAAGATAAAATGAGGAGTTTTGAAAGTTCAGGGGGTGTAGAGTTTTGATTTTTAAAGTTTAAGCAGCAAAGTGAAAGAGACCATAAAATTTAAGAGCTATTAGTGTTAATAATCTTTACTTTTATATATATATATATACACACACATGTATATTGTTTGATTTAACACTGCACTGCACTGATCATCTCACTAACAATAACATTTTCAATCATTTTGATGATTATAATTGGGTTTAGAGAGATCAACCATTTTTTATGGCTACAACAATCGTGTTTAGAGAGGATGGGGGAAGCGAGAGAGAGAGGCTGTGGGGGAGTGACGGATACGGTGGTGGTGAAATATGAGAGAGAAATGTTAGGTTCATTATCTTTGTCATTTTCTACCTTCTGGTCATTTAGCTTCTCACTTCCTTGTAAAAAGCATGGATCACTATATTTCTGTTTTTTTTTCTTTCTTTTTTTTAGACGTTTGCTACTCTTTTATGTTACCAAATTGTCATTGTGTTGCTGTTGCGAGTTACTTATTCTCAGATTTTATATGCATTTTTGTGAGATCTTTTTCCCCC
Source organism: Artocarpus heterophyllus (assembly GCA_025403435.1). Taxonomy (NCBI): domain Eukaryota; kingdom Viridiplantae; phylum Streptophyta; class Magnoliopsida; order Rosales; family Moraceae; genus Artocarpus; species Artocarpus heterophyllus. The sequence goes on from CM046341.1 coordinate 21,918,728, forward strand.
TTTTTTTTGGTTCGCTTGCTTTCTTTTTCTTTAGATAATATCAGATACATCCTCAGGTCAACGTTTATAATTGAAAACGTGTATATATAAATTTCCTTGTATAGTACGATTTTTTTATTAAAAAAAAAATATTATATAAAAGATTTACATCTACAAATACATATGCAATATACGTATTTCAACTAAAAGACACTGGAAACTTAAAAGGAAATCACCAAATAACTTTACAGAGTATCCAAAAAATGATCAGATACAAAAAAAGAAAAATTAAAATAACATTTGAAAAATAAAATAGAAATAAAGTAGTATTTTTAGACACTTGAAGGAGGATCGGAGTAACTGCCACAACGTATTGCACTGCCATACTAAAAAAAAAAAAAAAAAAAAAAATCTCTCCAAAACTTATCTTCTAGTGGTGGGGAAAAAAAGAAAGGCAAAACTATAGTAAAAAGTAAAAAATTGGATTTAGTGGTGCATGCTTTTTATAGGGAAGTGAGATACCAAGTAACTGTCAAAATGAATGACCTTAGCATTTTTCTGTAAGGAATCGTTATAAAATGACCCTGGGAGACTTAAAATCGTTGAAGAAAATCTGATATTATCTTAGAGAATTATCATATTAGAAAGGGGACCAAATGTGTGTGTATAAAATTAGTTTCCATAGTCATTAATTTGATTATGAGGATATCTAAATTGATACAATTATTAATTTTTTGGTCACTGTAAACTTAAAACTGAATTCTTAAAATATATACATAAATAGCAAGAAATATTCTTTAAAGACAATTCTAAGGTGGTTCATAATTATAACCATTTGCAATGTAATTCGTACCCTCCATAATAATATTCATAATAAGAGTTAGGTTATAAATTCTATTTAATATCTCTAACTATATCTTTATCCATAAGTTCCATTAGTTATTTAATAACTAATTCTATTATAAATATAAATAGGGTTTATTTAATATATGATATCAAATAGGCTTTGATCTTATATTTAGCAAAGTAGTATCTAGTTAATACTAGTGAGAATATGATTTAAAGAAGTTATAAATTCCCTGTATGTGGAATAACGTTCCTAAGTATCTATATTAATACTATTATGTCCAAGTTATTGAGTTTTTATAAATATAAAATTGATCTTACTTGTTGGCAAATTAAAAGACACAATAAATAGTTATAAAACCACTAAGATTAATATTAATCCATTAAATGGTTTAAGGGATCAACAATAATAGATCTTATTTTTAATTAGGAAATCACATGAGAATTACAATTTTATTGTGAACCTGGTTCATACATTCTAATGTATTAGTGTATTTATTTAGTAATCATCATTACTATAATTTAGAAAAATTATTCACCTAATTCAAAATAAATAACTCCTTAATTTTATCAAAATAAATTATCCAATTTTATTTGTTGATGGTAAACATATATTTTATTGGGGAAGACTATGATAAAATCTTTCAAAAGGTTTTAGTGATAAGACCTTCAAAAGAACTCATTGACAAGACCTTTTTTTTTTCCAACCGTTCGATTCAAATTCAAGAGTAAAAAATCGTAGCCTTATAAAAGCAAAACTAGATCCAACCACACTTAATAACAACTTTTTATAATGAAAAAAAATCCTTTCAAAAAAAATTTAATAACCAATAAAAAAAAGAAAAACAGATCGATAGAAAAAAAGGAAAAACAGAACTAGAACCCCTACAATCCCACTCTGTTTCCGCCCTCCTACCGACCTTTGCGACCTAGAAGACCCACGTAGGAGGAAGACCCTCTCGCAACCCAGGTGACTTTCGCGACCCACATAGGAAGAGGTCCCTTCGTGACCCAAGTGATCACCGTCGTGACCGGTGTCCTCAATCATGCATCGTGAGCCAAGGTGGTTTTGACGACAATTGCCCACGTGAGAGTTTCGATCGCATCCGAGTGAGAGCGATGAAGCTTTGGTGACTCTGCCCTCGACAACTAGGGATTCTCAATCGCCGTGCGCCCTAGACCTAGCGACACACGTGTCGCCGCAGATGACGCCGAGGCCAAGGTGGCACACAGATCCATCGCAACGTAACGGTTAGACAGGAGGAGGCGCAAGGTTAGCGATTATGCCTTTTGGTTTGGGATTTCCATTGTGATTTTTGGTTTTCTTTTTTTCTTTTTTTCTCCCATGGTGTTTTTCTCTGATCTGAAGTGGGACCACAGCCAACCTTCGTTACGACCCTACGTCTCGAGAAGTCCTAACCGTGACTTCGCCATTGAAGCCTGACCCTCTGTCGGGACCCATTGTTGCAACAATGTCGCGGCCCGAGGGTTACTTGTCGTCAAACGTCACGTTTCAAGTTCACCAGATATGACTCGCGGCAGTGGCAGATCATCTTTTTTTGCTCTGGGTGGTGGCAGTGGTCGATCATCTTCCATTTTATTTTTTTGCCAACATTTTTTGCATTTTTGATTTTTACCTTTACAATAATTTGCAATATTTGGGCTCATTAAACTTATTGTGGGCTTCTTTATTTTCTACCGTTAGATTCAGATCTAGTAGACAAAAAAGGTCTCATTGATAAGACCTCCAAGATGGTCTTATTATAGCATTTTTTATATTTTATACTAAATTCTAAAAAATCTACGGTTTATTTTTAAATAACGTTTCATAGTACGTGATTAAGAATATGATCTTTAAGATTCTTCGAAACTACTTAATGCTTCCAGAGCATATAATAATTATTCATGTATAATTGCTGTCCTCATTTAATACTATCCTCAATATGCTTTCTATAATTCAAATCGTCAGATGCAATTCAATACATTCATTTTATACATATTTTTGAGCCAAGTGTTCCATCGACAAAGCTTTTCTTTTTTTGGTTGCTCATGTTGATTGAAAGAAATCCAATAACAACGTATCACTAGATGACCAATTGATGATTTACCTCTGTGAGGAAAAAATAAGATAAATTTTTTAATATTCCATTAATATGGAACTAGAACTATAGTTTCTATCTTCAATGATTTGGGAAGTTCGGGTGATAAATTAACTTCAATCAATCAAGACAGGAGCCAAGTGTTGGAATAGGTATTTCCAAAGCATATTGTATCCTTATTAGAGTATACATCTGGTAACATTGATACATGAGATTTCCTTTTTTTAATTTTCCCTTCTATTTTTTTTTTCTAATTATGACTTTTATATGAGATTTTTTTAAAAGTTTCAACTGTACCTCAAATTTTGACTTAATTTAGGTGGTTCTTATATTTTAAAGGGAGATGAGGGAAATGCTAAATTTTTGAAACTTTTTGAAATAAATATTAAGTTTTGAAAATATTTGTAGTACTTATTTACTATGTAAATAAGCAACAAGAAGGTAAATACATTAGTTGCATCATAAATCTATTTATTGTGTTAATAAGAATTTTTTACATTATAAATAAAGGGATTAATAAATTATTTACATTATAAATTTTGACAATTACTATAAACATTTTTAAAACTTGATATTTACTTCAATTAATTTTGAAAAAGTTACATTTTCCACAATTTTTAAAACGTAAAATGTTAGTTAAATAAATAAAAAATCAACAACATTATTATACAAGTTTGTTATTTTGTAATCAACGGCATTACTATACAAGTTTACAATTTTGTGGATTGAAAAATTTTATAAAGTTTCAACTATACCTCAAATGTTGATTTTTAAGCGTATCCTATATTTTCAAATGTAAAATGTTAAAAAATAAAAAAATCAATGAAATTATGGGCTTGTTTGGCATAGTTTATGCTTGTGTTTTTAATCAGTAAAAAAAGATAAGCAAAAGCTATAACTTGTCAGCAAGTGTTTAGAACAATATTTTTAAAAGAGTAGAAAAATAATATATTTTAGCTTATAATGTATTATCAATACTCTAGTACAAGTTTCAAGGCCTATTTCATAAGTGTTTTTTTAAAAAGCTATATTCTATAGCTTTCACAATAGGCACTTTTAGAGAGCAAAAGTACTTCATCCAAACATTTTAAGAAGCTATATTTTATGACTTTCATAATAAGTACTTCTAGAGAGTAAAAGCGCTTCCAGAAGTAGTTTTTGGACTTAAGAAGCCAAAAACAACTTTTATAAACCCTCTGAAACATACCCCATATACAAGCACTCCCAAGCATATCCTATATTCAAGCCCTCACAAACATGCCCTATGAACAAGTTTACAATTTAAGAAGCCCACCCAAATATGCCATACATACAAGTTTACAATTTTGTGGATTGCAAACTTTTTAAGATTAATTTATTTAGATGGATAAAAACTACACGCAGTTACAAAAGATCACTTGCATATTATTATAGTTCAAAATTTTAAGTTGATTTATGCCTCTCTTAAAAAAATCACAGTAAAAACCACTTTACGTTTTGTTTAGTAGGAAGGATGTAGGGTCAATTAGATAAATACCAATATTTCCATAGTGGCTAACTAGAGAAATACCGCTTTTTTATTTAAGTATTAGAAACGTACTATTCCCAGTGGAGAAAAAACCAAGATTACCCTTACAACCCTAATCTTCTCCTACTTTCTTCATCCCTTTTCTTCTCTTCGTTAATGGTAGTGCTAGAGATCTGCGCACGCTATTGCTCTCTCCCCTTCCATTTTCCCTCTCCTCAACCTTAATTTCTTCAAGTCCTAGCAAGACCACCTCAACTAATTTTTCCACGACCTTGACCTTTCCTAAACCTTCATTGGCTGCCGCAACACCATCTTTTTCTCCATAATTGGCAAGTTCAACTTCGTTATGGGCAAGATCAAGATCTCCCATACACTTCTTTCCCTCGTCGTCCCTTCCAGCTTCCTCTACCCCATCACACACCCCAAGGCGACATTGACATTCTAACCATGCATAATTAGAGCCGGATTTGATGCTAGCTTTGTGCGGGAAACACTACTATAAAGGAGGTCTTTAGCAACGACATTATTAGCAATGAATTTTTTCGTTGCTAAAAATGTATTATTTGTCATCATAAAAAACTTCCGTTTATTTACCTCGAACATCTCGTCGCTATTATTATTGCGATGGCATGTTATTGCAGACAATAAAGCATTAGAGACGACAAATCATCACAAGTAAAATAGAAATTGATAGTAATATTTGAGTTTACATATCATTCACAATTTACTTAATGCCACCAAAAGTAATCTGGAGAGATTAATTTTGGCACCAATTCATACATAATTATGATGACATTGACGTAGCAAATACTAGTGGATTATACTTGGCCTTGACGTCATCACAAATGGTTGAACATTTAATATTTTCAGGAAAAAAAATGGTGATTTTTTTGGCAATTTTTGAAAAATTATTTGGGACGACTTAAAAAATGTCGTCGCAAAAGGTGGTTATAGAAACTTCCCAAAACCATTTTGATTTTTTTAAGCTTAATCTAAACAGCGTTGTTTTGAGTATTAATAGTGATGACGCTATAGTTAGTATATGTCGTCGCAAGAAGTTCTACATATAAACCAAGACACAGAACCTTTTCCCTCATTTTCTCGGATATACTTTCTCTTCTCTCTTTAATTCTCTTATCCTCCCCACCCGAAATGCCTCCTAAACCCTAAAAAAAAAAAAAAAACCCTTTTTTGTTCCCATTTCACTCTAGATTACAATATAACCCAAAAATCCCAAAAAAAAAAAAACTCCAAACACTCCCCCAAAATCAAAAAAATCTCAAAATATCCCAAGTTTCTCTTCCACTTCCACTGTCACCGTCGCCATCATCATTGCCACTGGTCATTGCAGCCGCTTATCGCCTACTGCCACCGCTAAGTTTCTAACCCCCCGGTTTTAGTGGTTATTAAATTACGTAAGTTTTTAATTTTTTTTATTTTTGTTAATTTAAATATTAGTACTTGTTAATGATAATGTGGTTTGATTTAAAGAAAAATGAAAAAATTCTGTAATGTGGTTATATTTGGATTGTGATTATGTTGTTGTGATAGTTATGCTTTTGATTTGGGTGATTTGTTGATAAAAAAATGGTGTTTGGATTGTGGTTATGTTGTTACGATAATTATGTTTTTGATATGGGTGATTTTGTTGATATAAAGTGGTTGATGATACATTTTTTTATGGAATTTTGTTTATATAAGGCTGTTTATGAATTTTGGTGTATGATTGAATTTTTTGGTCAAAATTTTATTTATAATCTTTATTATGATTAAGTTAGTGATTTGTATTGAAAATTATATTAAGTTAGTATAATATAAAATTAATATAATGCATGATACGAATAAAAAAATTAAAATAATAAATGTGTAAAATCTTAAGTTATTAAAAAAATAATGTAATTAATTAAAAGATGTTATATAATTAAAAATGATTAATATAGGGATATGAAAATTTAAAATTAAGGAATAATGATTTAATTAATTAATTAATTAATTAGAAGATACTATATGATTTAAAAATTTAAAAATGTGGACATAATTTAGTTAATGAACTATTAAATAATATTATTTGATTAAAAAAATTATTAAAAATAGTAATATAATAAAACTAGAAAAAGAGAACAATTATATAAATAATGTAATATTTACAAAAAGAAAAGAAAGAAAATTTTAAAAAATTAATTGACGAATATAAAATAAAATAAAATAAAATAATTTATCATTTTAATTAATAAGTAATTGATAAAAATAAATATAAATTAAAATTATATACTATTATAAACTAATAAACAAAATTAATATGGAGTATTATAGTTTAATGATTATAATATTATTGTTTATGAAAATTAAAAAATTAATATTAATTAGAAACAATAAAAAATTTGGACATCAAATTATCATAAAATTTGATAAGTTTTCATAAATTTTAAACAAATTGTTATTTTTTTTTCTAATATGGTTTGATGTATGATTGGATAGTCACAAAAACAACGATGCAAGTATGATTTTTTGTTTTTATTTTGCATGGGCATGCATGAACTAACCTTAGACCTGTTCGAAGATCAGTATGTAGTAACCGATGCTTAACTTCTCTCATTTGGACAGTTTGGTATTGGAAGTTACGTATTTGTCACCCAATTTACTTGCACCTTTGTTAGAGGTTTTGGTACGTCTTCTTTTGTTATTCAGGTGTGCGCCTTTGGTAGAGATTTCAGTACATCAACCATTGAAGATATGAGCAGTGACAATGAATAGAAATTATGTATAGCAGAAACAAACATAAATATATAGTATTTATATAATAAGTAAATATGATATTACACTAATTTTAATTTATTAACAGGTATTCATATTTACTCTAGTCACTACTTGCACTGGCTCTTTAGGGGGAGCACAGCCTTCACCTAATCCTCATAGACTTCTCTCATATTATCAGTTGGGTATGCTACAACCTAATTACAAATTTGTTAAATTTATTTGGTCAATATTACATAATAAGTAAATATGATAGTAAACTAATTTTAATATGAAATATTCATTGATGTTTATGGCATTAAATGTTTCACCTCAACCACGTATAGGTGGAGGGAAGGTGAAGGGTTGTGACAAAGGTGGCGAAGGACAAGATCACTCTCAAATTTGATGAGGAAGGAGGCACCTAGAAAGCATTTGGTTGGTTTCGTTCCTAGTTTGATAGTACAGTCAGCATTCACATTAGGGATATATGTGAGCCGTTTCATGATGTCTGAAAAGATGTGGAACCCCGACACAAGAGACAAATTCAGGAACGTGTGTTGGTATTCATTCAACTTCATTGTTATAAATTTTTGCTGAAGTTAAAACATAATGAAACAACTTAACATGAATATGTTGCAGCATTGGCTTAACATTGTTTACAACTACAAGGACGATATCCTTCGTGCTATAGTTAAAAGGGAAGCAGCCAAATACTACAAGGACTAAAAAAGTGACCTGCACGCCCACTTTGAAGCACCTGGTGGGGCAACAAACTAGAGCATACTCAAAGACAACACCCAAAACCTCTGGAATTAAGATCACTGGAGCCTTGCTACGATAGGTTTAAGGCCGCCAAGTTTTAGGTAATTGTACATCTGCAAGTAGGTGATTTGTTATGTATACTAGTTTCAATTTTGCTAATGTTGAATACAATTATAAACAAAAATTGTCTGACACAAATAAAAATAATTGTAGCAATCAAAAGTGATCAAGCTTACATGGTTGGAAATTGTACCACCAACATCACGACAAGAAGGTTTGTAAGTTTTTTTTTTTAATTACTATTTATTGTAAAAGTTAACTTTGATAATTGAATACACTATTCTAACACATTCAAATTGTTGGATATGTTAGAAAATGAGTGCGCAGTAGATTTTAAATTTTTTTTTAGATAAAAAGATTTTCCAAAAACAAGTTAGACATGTTATGTATATAAATTAATATAAGATCTTTTGTACCTCTAAGTATACTAAAAAAACTAGAAGAACTGCTATGAGAGAACACTATCGAAAAAGCCTCAACCAACTAAACTTCGTTGCTATTTTCTTTCTATGATTGGGTTGCCAGTGGTTGCACATCCTTCTGTCTTTTTCATGTGACCTCTCCTTCTAACCACTTGAGAAAACTAAAAGCTAAGGTTCGAGATGTTAAACAAGAGTCTTTCCAACAATATCTTCTCTAAATTTCTTAAGTGATCTTAGAAAAAATACAAAATTTTTCCCTTTATATAAAGGTCGGATTAAGGCTAGTCCTTATTAGATTCTTCAAAATTCAAGCTTGGATCAACTTTTAGAGTAAAACGCATCACATGGATTGTTGACGTGGCAAGTCTGGTTTACCGACCTACACTAGCTCTGGTTGACTAGACTGTCATGGTAGCGCACTTCCATGACACGTTTTTAGCTCCTGAGACTTATCCCATTAATTCAAACTGAACCTAATGGATAAATCATACTTTATTTGACTCAATTATCTATTCTAGAACTTCAATTTTAATTGAAATAACCCAATAGAAAAGTTATCTAATTAAAATAATTCTAAATAGATAATTCCATATCAAATAAAATCTATCTCAAACAATTTAACTTGTTTATTTTAAATTAATTCATATAATTAATTTAACTAATAAATTATCATGAATTATTAAAACCTATCAGTCAATTTTAGCCAATCTAATAAATAACATAAGTTACCAATTTGTAGGAAAAACATGTCGTATCATTATAGGAAATATAATAAGCTAGCAAAGGGGGCCCGATGGACATATATAGATCAAGCTCTTATGATTATAGAATAACATATCCTTGACATGTATATTTTACAATTATCAACTCTAAAGCTATTTCACTAAAAGCTTTGAGATGCACTCTTGAACTATATATAAATTATGAAACTCCTATAAGTTTATCGTTCATGACATATCATATTGTGTAACATCCCTATAAAATATTCATAATCGGCTTAAGGATAAATTCCATTTTACCTTCCCGATTATATTTATCTTGTGTTCCATTATCTCACTATTAGAATAGTTACTATTCATAATCAATACAAATAGCATACCAATCAGTTACACATATGTATCTAAATAGTTAAGCACTCTAGTTTTCAATTATAGGATAATACCTATAAGAGAATATCATTAACTCTACAAAAGAGCTATGGATTCTACATCTATGAATAATGAGTCTACGTCAATCAAGAGTCATATCTCCAATGTTTCGGTATGCATACCTTTATATAATCTAGGATGTCATGCTTTGGTACATCAAAAGACAGACTCATTGATTCATTTTAGAATTAAGATGCAAAGCATGTGATTATCTAAAGTAAATTGATTTAGACTAATAGAACTATTAATCAAATTGATTTATCTTTAGTCCCAAGCCAACATATTGTCACCAATGACAATAGACTAATGTTTCTACTTGTTGAGTCTAACTTCAATGACCAAATAAGCCATCCTCTATTAGGGATGTAGACAATATAATAATCTTAACATGAATAAAGTGCCCAACTTTATTGCCTTGATTGCAGACCTTTTCATTTAGACTATCATCTTGAAGATTTATGTCTTTCGCAAAATATGTCTATCATTTGCACAATCCTAAAGGTTTAGATTGACGGTTTTAGACTTTTGTTTTCTTATCATACATTCAACATAAATGAACATAAAGATGACAACATTTGATAAATAAATAATTAACTTTTTATTGATTAAAATCTCTAAAAACTATTACATAATTTAAACCTTGGTGCACCTAGTCTAGTAATCTCCCACTTCCCCTAAAAGAGTAAACATGACATGTTACACATCCCTATAGCCTTTACATGTTTCTCGAAGGTCCTCGCAGGTAGCATCTTTGTGAAAGGATCAACTATGTTGTCCTCGGATACAGTCTAGCACATATCAACAAATCCACCCTCAATGAAGTCCTTTATCATGATACTTTCGATCTATGTTGCAATACTCAATTAACTCACAATTAGCTAATAATAAGCAGCTTGCATATATATATATATATATATATTTAACAAACATACGTTATTGAATTACAAGCATATAGAAAGAATATCTTAAGAGGATTAGTACTTATTATTTTTAAGATTGAATCATTCATAAGCATGTTTACATTCATAAATGTGACATTGAGTTATTAATATATGATCTAAAATGTTTTTTAAAAGTTCTAATTGCATTAATGAGCTCGGTTTCTCAGTAAGGAAGATTGGTCAACTAAACGGTTTCGAATTAATTGGAAAGTATTTTTCCAGTTGAAATTCATTCTAAACTAATTGTTTTTCTCATTTATATATTTGAAATAGACAAATTTGATTGGAATTGAATGTATGCAAAATGGTGCAATTTGATTGGTTTGTTGACTAGGTTGTAGCAAATTGAATTACTCTTGCTTGTACTAGATTTAAGTGGCTAGCTATTAGCTGAATCTCTTACTCAGCATTCTTTCCACATGTCAAACCCAAGAAAAAGATGGAAAAAGTACCTAAGCAAGCTCCTCCCTTCTGTTTCCTAATTTAGACTAAGTCAAATGAATTAGAATGTTTATTTTTGCATCATTCTTTTTCAAACAACTCTAAAAACGTCCAGCACTCTCCCCACTTCTTTCTCTCCATTTTCCACATCCTAAAGCTCACCAAACATAAACAAGACAATAAACATTTGGGTTACACAAGCCAGGCCAAGTTCTCACCATTGTGAGATTGAAAATCAAGTGTTTTGACCTCCAATAGAGCCCTAACTTTAAGCCCTAAAAGAAAACCTCTATATTTATGTTTATAATGAAATGAAGTTATTTTTTGTTATATATGATTATAGATATGGAAAAAGTAAGCTAGGATAGATTTGAGTTCAAACTAAGCTAGTTAAGTTAGTTTTTTTGCAAAATTAATAATCTTGTGAAATCTAATTATTTCCTTTAGATATATTGATTCAAAGTGTCTATTAAGTGATCTGAATGCTTTTAAATAGGTAGGAATTAGTTAGAATGTTATTTTTGAATTTATGGAAAGAAAATAGAAAACTAGATTAAGTGGAAAATAAAGTTTGCACCATGCTTGATGCTTGTATCTTGAGTTGTTTTTATAAGACTATATAATTCCCCAAATGATATTTAAAGTTTGGAAATATTAATGATTCATTTATAACTTGATTTGTCCAAAAAGTTGTAAAAATTACTGTGTTTGATAATTTGTAATTTGCAGTCAAGAATGTATGGATATGTATGTTTGTTGAGATGATGGAACACCTAATCTCTATATTTGATATATTTCTAATAGTATAGCATGTTCCTTGGATATAAATGTGTATTTTGACATTGTTATACTGAGCCCATTTTATGTTTGATTCAATACAAAACCCTTATAATATGAAATTATAACCTAGATCAATAAGTTTCTTTTACGAAAAATGAAATGGTATATGATTTTATGATGCTAGGCCTTTAGCACATCTTATCTTCTAAGAGGACTGATCTTTTTACTCAACGCAAATTGGACTTGGGATAAGTAGAAACTACTATTTACTGCATCGCAAGAACTATGTCATGTATGTTTTAAGGTGCATTGATTGGATTGTCATTGTTTGGGAATGATATAGATTGTTCAAACGATTCATAATTCATGACATTTGCATTAGAGCATGTGATATGATCTAAAAAGAGAATGAGGTTTTTAAGTAAAATGCGGCTTTGGTGCTTAATTGGTAGTCGGGTAGGTATGGGACGTGGGTGGGACCGGCAGACCTAACAAATGATGGTGAATACTTTGAGGTTGAAAAACCTAGATAAGAAAAGCTACAAAGACTGAGATTGAATAAGGCAAATACTTGAGGTCTAAAGACCAAGATGGAAACCCCATATTATTATCAATACATTGGCCAAAATGATGAACAGGTTTCGAAACCACGGGTTATCATTTCCTGTTAAGTATGCCACTCCAAGGGTACCCAAAAGAAGAAAGAATTGTTGAAAGAAAACTAATAAAAGAAAATAGTTGATTATGTTCTCATTCATTGTTCATGTTCATGTTCATGCATTAGTTTCTACTTATTGAGCTTTTAGCTCATTATAGTTCTTACATGCAGGTGAGGATGTACAGGGTTAGGGGTTGACCGAATATCTAGAGCTACTAGATAGAGATTTGTTCATATGCCATGTTTTAGAGCAGCTTTTGAAACATATCTTGGAACTCTATTTTCTAAAACTTAGCAGCTCTGTTATGGTTTTTGTGAACAGACATATGTTACTAAGTTTAGATGTGATAGTATAGTTTTGTTCATATTACTAAGTTTGAATAATTTATATATTGTAAATAAGATTTGAATGAAATAATCGTTTCAAAACTGTTTTATACTAAAATGAATATTTTAAGTAAACCATAACACTTATAACGTAATTAAAAGGTTAATCCTTCTTATCTTAGCTAAATAAGCTTTACATGAGCTCATTAGTTAGCTCGAGGGATATTATAGGTTTTAGTATCAGAGCAATAAATCATTTTTGAAGACAAAAGAAGGCATATCAACCGTTGGTCTCTCTTGTCTTTATGATATGTTGTTTACAATTTTGCTAATTTATGACTGTGTTTGTCATGGGCTAATTAAATTAATAAGATTGGGCATTATACAAGAAGACATGGCACCAAAAAGGAGGACAGGAGATGATGATCAGAAGGGTGATCATGATTTAATAGATAATTTGACAAATTTGATCTAGCAACAGACTAGGATGCATGGTGAATAGATACAATAGTTGTTGGACATGCAAAAGAATAACAAGTGCCAACTGCCTCCTCCACCTTCACCTCAGCTAGATGCTTCGCAATCTATTTATGAGAAATTCAAGAAAATGGAGCCTCCTACTTTGATGGTGGTTTAAACCCATTAGTTGCAAAGGAATGGGTGAAATCCTTAGATGCCATTTTTGATTACATGAGGATTAGTGATGCTAAATAGGTACTTTGTGCAATTTTCTTGCATAAAAAGGGGCCTAGAACTTGGTGGGAAGGAACTAAGCTTGGAGTGAATATGGATGAATTGACATGGGACAAATTCAAGAAAATCTTCTATGAAAAATATTTCATTAAGGATGCTAGATCACTAAAAGTAAAGGAGTTTTTAGAGCTAAAGCAAGGAGGGGTGTCAGTCTATGATTATTTTAGAAAATTCAATGAAGGTTGCAAATATGTCCCTTGTATTGCTAGAGCCAACAATGAGAAGATAGACTACTTTTTAAGAGGTCTTAATCCTGAAATCAGAAGGGATGTGAGGATGTCTTCTGTAATGGAGTTTAAGGAGTTAGTCGACAAGGCATTGATGGAAGATCAAGATGAAAAATATATTGAGAAGTTTCGCCAACAAAAAATATCAGGAATTACTCTAAAGAATCCTACTTAGTGGAAAAGGCAGAATAGAAGCCATAACAAGGAAACAATAATTGCCCTAGAGTTGAGCAACCTGCTAATAACTGAGAAGCCATTATGTACTAAATATGGGAAGAATCATTTTAGAGAGTGTTATAAAGGTAGTAACTTATGTTTCATGTGCAAAAAGCTATGACATTTGGCAAAGGATTGTCCCACGATGCAAAAGAAAGTCCAAGGAAGGGTGTATGCGATGATAGAGGAACAAGCTAATAAGGATGCTTTTGTAGTGTCGGGTAATATTTTAATTTCAAGAATTGTTGCAAATGCATTGATATATTCAGAATCTATTCATTCATTTGCATCAAGTACATTTGTGAGGAAATTGGGCATCACGCTGGATTTGTTGAAAATGAGATATAGTGTAATGTTACCATCTGGGGAAGAAATGAAATCGAATCAAATGTTAAAGGCTTGCTTGGCTCAGATTGGTGATAGAACCTCATATGTGGATCTTGTGGTTTTAGAGATAGGTTATTTTGAAGTCATTTTGGGTATGGATTGATTGACAAAATATCATGCCATAATTGACTGTAACAAGAAGATTGTGATCTTTTAGCCACTTGGAGAAGAGCAGTTTGTATTTAGAGGAACAAGGAGATCATCTATATCAATTATAACTGCAATGAAGGCTTAGAAGATGCTTAGAAAAGGTTGTGTTGGCTATTTGGCTAGTGTGATGGATACTTCAATCGAACAGAAATTAAAGCCAGAAGATGTAGATGTGGTTCAAGAATTCCTAGAAGTGTTTCTAGATGACTTACTAGGGTTGCCACTTGATCAAGAGATTGCGTTTGTAATTGATCTTGTACCAAGAACTCCACCAATTTCCAAAGCACCTTATAAAATAGCACCAACAGAATTAAAGGAGTTGAAGGTGCAATTACAAGATTGCTTCATAAGGGTTTTATACACCCTGGTTATTCTGCTTAGGGACTGCCTATGTTATTTGTAAAGCAAAAGGATGGCACGTTGCGGTTATGTATTGATTATAGAGAGTTAAACAAGGTGACCATCAAGAATAAGTATTCATTTCCAAGGATAGATAATTTGTTTGATCAATTATAGGGTGCTTCCATTTTCTGAAAAAATGATTTACGATGTGGATCTCATCAATTGAAGATCAAAGAAGAAGATGTAGGGAAGACTGCCTTTAGAACAAGGTATAGGCATTATGAATTTTTAGTGATGCCCTTTGGTTTAACAAATGCCCCTGCTACATTTATGGACTTGATTAATAGGGTGTTCAAACAGTTTCTTGATAAATTTGAGATTGTGTTCATTGATTATATTTTGATCTATTCTTGCAGCAAGGGAGAACACGAAGAACACTTAAGAATTGTGCTGCAGGTTCTTAAGGAAAACAAGTTGTATGCCAAATTTTAGAAGCATGAATTTTGACTAGAATGAGTGGCATTCCTAGAACATATAGTGTCCAAGAATGGGATTTCTATTGATCCAGGTAAAGTGGAAGCTGTTGCTAAATGGCCAACACTAACAAATGTATCAGAAGTTGGGAGCTTTTTAAGATTGGCATGTACTATTGACATTTTGTTGAGAGATTCTCTAAAATAGCCACTCCATTAACATCACTGACTAGAAAGAACGTGGAATTCTAGTGGGCCGATGCTTGTGAAAAAAGTTTTCAAGAATTAAAGCATAGGCTAATCACAACTTTGGTGCTTACCATTCCATCAGGAATTGGTGGATTTGTAGTGTATATTGATGCCTCCGAGAATGGTTTGGCTGTGTGTTAATGCAAAATGGGAAGGTTATCGCATATGCCTTAAGGCAACAAAAAGAGTATGAGAAGAATTACCTAACTCAAGATTTGGAACTTGCTGTTATAGTTTTTGCTTTGAAAATCTGCAAACATTATCTATATCGTCTAAAATACTTCTTCACCTAGAAGGAGTTGAACATGAGACAGCGTAGATGGTTGGAACTTGTGAAAGACCATGATTGTGTAATCAATTACCATCCTGGTAAAGCAAACATGGTCGTTGATACCTTGAGTAGAAAATCAATATCATCCCTCCATGCCATTCAAAAGCCAATATTATTAGATTTGCAAAGGTTGGAGCTTGAAATAGTCCTAGAAGGAATAACGAGTAGATTGTCAACTTTGGTATTGCGACCTGTGAAATAGGATAAAATTAAAGAAGATCAAAAGGTGGACAAGTATTTGATTGGGTTGAGAAACAAAATTGATGCAGGACAGAGACCAAACTTCTCAGTTGCTGAAGATGGGATTATAAGATATAGAGGGAGGTTGTGTGTACCATTTGTTAAGGTTGTTCAAGAAGACATCTTGAAAAAAAGCCTATATGACCTTATTTAGCACAACCACGTAGCACAAAAATGTATAGAGATTTAAAGCAGCATTATTGGTGGCCTAGAATCAAGAAAGATGTAGCAAAGTTTATGGCTGCATATTTAACCTATCAACAAGTTAAGATTGAACATTAAAGAGCAATAGGGTTGCTAAAGCCTTTATTGATTCTAGATTGGAAATGGGAATACATCACAATAGAATTTACACTTGGATTGCCTGGAACTCAAAAAGAATTTAATTCTATATGGGTGGTTATGGATACGGTAACCAAGTCAGCCTATTTTTTTCTAGTGAAATCCACTTATACTAGAGACCAGTATGCTTAATTGCATATCAAGGAGATAGTCAGATTGCATGGAGTGCCAGTTTCAATAGTGTCTGATAGAGACACTAAGTTCACATCTACATTTTGGAAGAGTTTACATAATGCTATGGGAACGAAGCTTGCATTTAGTATAGCATTTCATCCTCAAAGTGATGGATAGTCTGGGAGGGTAATTCAGACATTAGAAGATACGTTAAGAGCTTGTATGCTTGATTTGTAAGAGAGTTAGGATACAAAGCTTCCTTTAGTGGAATTTACTTGCAACAGTAGTTACCAAGCGATGATTGGAATGGCACCTTATGAAGCCTTGTGTGGAAGAAAATGTAAATCTCCAATTCATTGGGATGAAGTTGGAGAAAGGGAATTACTCAGTCTAGAGATGGTACAAAAAACTACTAAGATAGTAAAAAAGATACATGGTAGAATAATGATAGCACATAGTAGATAGAAAAGCTATGCAAATAAAAGAAGAAAAGAGTTAGAGTTTACTATTGGGGATCATGTATTCCTAAAAGTAGCTCCAATGAAGGGCGTCATGAGATTTGGAAAAAGAGGAAAGCTAAGTCCAAGGTATGTAGGCCCATTTGAAATGCTTAAAAGGGTTGGTGATAGAGCATATAGATTGGCCTTACTTCCTTCATTATTCAGTGTAGATGATGTCTTCCATGTGTCCATGCTCAAGAAGTATATTCCAAAGCCCTCATATGTTTTAAGTTATGAGTCATTAGAAATAACTTTTGATATAGCATATGAGAAGAAACTAATACAGATCCTTGATAGAAAAGAAATGGAGTTAAGGACTAAGAAGAAGCCACATGGGAAAGAGAAGAACAAACACAGAACAAATATCCAGAACTATTCAGCATGTCAAATTTTGAGGAATTTTGTAAGGAGGAGAGGATTGTAATGCCCAATTAACTCACAATTAGCTAGTAATAAGCATCTTGCATATCTATATACTTAACGAACACACGTTATTGAATTACAAGCATATAGAAAGCATATCTTACGAGCATTAGTACTTATTATTTTTAAGATTGAATCATTCATAAAAGTGCTCATATTCATAAATATGACATTGAATTATTAATATATGATCTAACATGTTTTTAAAAAGTTCTAATTACAGTAAAAAGCTCGGTTTCTTTGTAAGGAAGAATGGTGTGTTAAACGGTTACGAATTGATTGGAAAGTGTTTTTCCTCTCAAATTCATTCTAAACTATCTGTTTTGCCCATTTATATATTTGAAATAGACAAATTTGATTGATATTGAAAGTATACAAAATGGTGCAATTTGATTGGTTTGTTGACTAGGCTATAGCAAATTGAATTACTCTTGCTTGTACTAGATTTAAGTGGCTAGCTATTAGCTAAACTCTCTTATTCAACAGTCTTTCCACATGTCAAACCTAAGAAAAAGATAGCAAAAGCACCCAAGCAAGCTCCTCCCTTCTCTTACCTGATTTAGACTAAGTCAAATAAACTAGAATGTTCATTTTTACATCTGTCTTTTTCAAGCAACTCTAAAAATGTTCATCGTTCTCCCCACTTCTTTCTCTCCATTTTTCACATCTGAAAGCTCACAAAACACAAACAGGACCATAGAAATTTGGGTTATACAAACCAAGATAAGTTCTCACCATTTTGAGACTGAAAATCAAATGTTTTGACATCCAATAGAGCCCTAACTTCAAGCCCTAAAAGGTTACCTCTTTATTTATGTTTCTTATAATGAAATGAAGTTATTTTCTATTATATATGATTATAGATATGGAAAAAGTAAGCTAGGATAGATTTAAGTCCAAACTAAGCTAGTTAAGTTAGTTTTTTTGCAAAATTGATAATCTTGGGAAATCTGATTATTTCCTTTACATCTATTGATTCAAAGTGTCTATTAAGTAATTTGAATGCTTGTAAATAGTGGGAATTAGTTAGAATGTTATCTCTAAATTTATGGAAAGAAAATACAAAACTACGTTAAATGGAAAATTAGGTTTGCACCATGCTTGATTCTTGTGTATTGGGTTGTTTTTAGAAGACTATATACTTCCCTCAATGATATTTAAAGTTTTGGAGATGTTAGTGATTCATTAAAAACTTGATTTGTCTAAAAAGTTGTAAAAATTACTTTGTGTTTGATAATTTGTAATTTGCAACCAATAATGTATGGATATGTATGTTTTTTGTGATGATGGAACACCTAACCTCTATGTTTAATATATTTCTAATAGTATAGCAAGTTCCTTAGGCATAAATGTGCATTTTGATATTGTTATACTTAGCCCATTTTATGTTTGATTAATACAAACCCTTATAATATGAAATTATAACCTAGATCAATAAGTTTCGTTTATGAAAAATGAAATGGTATATGATTTTATGATGCTAGGCCTTTAGCAGATCTTATCCTCTAAGAGGATTGTTCTTTTCACTCAATGCAAATTAGACTCGAGGTAAGTAAAAACTACTATTTACTACATCACAAGAACTATGTCATGTATGTTTTACAGTGCATTGATTGGATTGTTATTATTTGGGAATGATAGAGATTGTTGAAAAGCATTCATGTTTCATTACATTTACATTAGAACATGTGATATGATCTAAAAAGAGAATGAGGTTTTTAATTAAAATGGGGGTTTAGTGCTTAATTGGTGGTTGGGTAGGCATAAGACGCGGGTGGGACCGGCAGACCCAACAAAGAGTGGTGAATATTTTGAGGTTGAAAAACCAAGATAAAAAAAAGCCACAAAGATTGAGACTGAATACAGTATATACCTGAGGTCTAATGACCAAGATGGAAACCTTGTATTATTACTAATACGTTGGTCAAAATGATGAACAGGTTTCGAAAGCCATGGCCTATCGTGTCCAGTTAAGTACCACACTCTAAGAGTACCCAAACGAAGAAAGAATTGTTAGAAGGAAACTGATAAAAGAAAATAACTAATTACATTCTCATTCATTGTTCATGTTCAGGCATTAGTTTCTGCTTACTAAGCTTTTAGCTCATTATAGTTCTTATGATGCAGGTAAGGATGTACAGCACTAGGGGTTGGCCGAGTATCCAAAGCTACTGAATAGAGATTTGTTCATTTGCCATGTTTTAGATTAGCTTGTGAAACGTATCTTGGAACTCTATTTTCTGAAACTTAGCAGCTTTGTTATGGTTTTCATGAACAGACATATGTTACTAAGTCTGGATGTGATTGGATAGTTTTGTTCATATTACTGAGTTTGAATAATGTATATATTGTAAATAAGATTTGAATAAAACAATAGTTTCAAAACTCTTTTATACCAAAATGAACATTTTAAGTAAACCATAACACTTGTAATGTAATTGAAAGGTTAATACTTCCTATCCTAACTAAATAAGCTTTGCAAGAGCTCATTAGTTGGCTTGAGGGGTATTACATACGTGCTTACTCATCCTATGGTATCTTGATTCCTTAGTATTAGTTATTACTACTCTGTTATCACAGTACAACGTAATTAGCTTATCCATATCAGGAATTACCTTAAGGTCTTAAAGGGACTTATAGAGCCACACTGCTTCTTTTGAAGCATCATTAGCAGCCACATACTTGGCCTCGATCATTGCGTTAGTAGTGCAAGCTTGCTTAACACTTTTTCAAACAATGCTGCCTCCTCCTAGAGTAAACACAGTTCTAAAAGTTGTTCTTCTTGTATTTAGATAGGTTTGGAGATCTGAATCAACGTATCTAAAAGGTGTTAGATCGTCACTGGAATACACTAATATATAACCTGTAGTCCTTCTTAGGTGCCTAAAAATATGCTTGATCGTAACCCAATGGTTTGGTCTTAAATATGACTAAAATCGACTCACTATCCCAACTGCATAACATATATCAGGTCATGTGTAAAACATAACATACATGAGACTTCCTACTGCCAAAGCATAAGTTGCCTTCTTCATGTATTCTCTTTCTTCATTGGTCTTTAATTAACCATCTCTTTTGGAAAGAGTAATTCTAGATCTAGATGGTTGCCTACCTTTCTTGGAATTATCCATTGCAAACTTCTTGAGAATCTTGTCTATGTATGAAGTTTAGGATAAGGCTATCATTTTATTCTTTTTATCTTGAATGATTTGGATTCCTATAACATAATTAGTCTCACCTAAGTTCTTCATGTCAAATTGCTTAGTCAACCAAATTTTGACTGATGACAACGCACCTACACCATTGCTAATTAATAGAATCTCATCTACATAGACCAGTAGAAAAACCACTTTCCCATCTTTGATGTATTTGTAAACATATGATTAGTCCACATTTTGTTTTAACAATTTGCAGACTTTATTCTCTTGACCCTTAGCTTTGAACCCATTTAGTTGTACCATATATATGGTCTCATTAAGATAGTAATTCAAGAAAGCCATCTTGACATCCATTTGCCAAATCTCGTAGTCGAGAGTGGTAGCAATAGACAAGATAACAAACAGTTTGCAGTGCGCATCCCCAAAATGATAAAGACAATGTCAAATAACTCACCATGGACATAACCATGTCCAACAATGTCTTATTCTTTCTCTCAGCCATGCCATGCTGTTACGGAGTGTCAGGCGTAGTCAAATAGGGTAAAATCCTATTCTCTATTAAGTGTCCTAAGAACTCATCAGAAAGGTACTCTTCACCTTGATCAGATGGAAGTGCTTTTATAGGTTTACCTAGTTGCTTCTCTACTTTAGCTTGAAACTTCTTGAACTTGTCAAAAGTTTTGCTCTTATGTGCATTAGGTAGACAAACCATATTTCGAGTAATGATCAATAAAACTGACAAAGTACCGTACCGTCCTCATGCCTTGATATTCATGGGACCACAAAAATCATTATGCATAAGTTCTAGAACGCATTTGGCTTGATTGCCTTTTGACCCTAATGATCTTTTGGTCATTTTTTCCTCCAAACAAGGCTTATATTATGGTATAGATTCCATTTCTAAATAACTTAAAGGTCCATCTCTTACTAACCTTTAAATCCTATTAAGGCTAATATGACCTAATCACAAGTACCAAAGATAAGACTTATTATCGTGAGAAGTTTTAACTTTTTTAGAGTTATTGTTAATCTCAGTATTCGGCTGTGAATCTATCTTAGGTTTGATAATATATAGGTTGTTTTACATCCATCCATTACAAATACAAGGTTTGTTTTTACCATTCACAAATTTATTATTAAAAGAAATCTAATAAGAATACTTAAATAAACAAGCAACAAAAACTAAATTCCTTTTAAGTTTAGAAACATAAAAACAATCTCTCAAAACTAAAATCCTATAATTATCAAAATAAAGATGGACATCTCCCACTACTTCAGCCAACACTAAGGATCTATCACCCATCTATTACTTGAAGTGCTCATGTAGCAAACTTCTCGTTGCCTTGAACCCCCTGCAGAGAAACTCAAACAAGATTAGTCATTCCAGTATCTATGACCCAAGTGTCACTTGATTCTTCAACTAAACAAGTTTCAACAACCAAAAGTTCACACTTACCTCTTTTAGCATGGAAGTCCTTGTAATTCTTCTTGATGTGCTAACCTTCTCCTAGAAGAAACACTTTAGCTTCTTTGGGTTCCTCTTCTTTTCTTCTTTTTATCCATGCCATTTGCCAGAATAGAAGACTTCTTGTTCTTAGTCTTTTGCTTCTTACCATTCCCAAAATTGGAATTGGATCTAGATGCAATCATTAAGTTTGCCTCGCCACTAGCCGGAGCTCCCCTGGTCAAGTTTTTGAACTCGTACAACTGCTTTATTAACTCAGTTAAGGTCATATCTTGTCTATTGCTCAAGTTATATGAAGCTCTTGATGGGATGAACTTTTTAGAAAGAGTTTCCAAAACCATAGTCATCTATGAACCAGCATCAATGCCAGCTCCATGACTTTGTACCTCAATAAGGTAACCCATAACCAACATCATATGCTCCTTCACATGTGTCCTTGGGTTTTGCTTACAGTTGAGAAACTTTCGAAGAGCCTTTTACCGCTTCGTCAAGGCTTGCCCTCCAAACATATCCTCAAGATTATCTATGATCTGCTGAGCAGTTTCATGATCTTTATGTTGAGCTTGTAGCATGTTGTTTATGCCAGCCATAATATAGCAGCGAGCCTGATCGTTAGCATCCTTCTAGCAACCATATGCTTGGATTTATTTATTACTAGATTCACTAGTGGGCAAAGGAGGATAAGGCATGGTTAGCACAAATTTCAGCTCCTCAAAGAATAGTACAATATTTAGGTTCTATTTTCAATCACTATAGTTCTTGCCAGTTAAAGTGTTTTTATCAAGTATTGAAGATAAAACCTTTTTAGACATTTTGATCTATAATAAAGATTTATATGTCAAACATAAGCAACTATTCATAAAAATGCTAACAATTAGAATATAAAGGAACTATTCATAAAAATGCTAACAATTAGAGGATTTAATGAGAAATAAAAGCATAAATAAATGATTTAAGCTTTAAAAAATGTACACTTTTACAGTCTCATTATCCTCTCTTTGAAAACCTTTTCCCACAGACTATTTTAAAATGAAGGTTTCATGTTGACATGCATGAAAATTTTTTTTAATTGAGTGGCACTCCCTATTCTATATGATATGTTATCAACATACATGGTAAAATATATTATAAAGCAAATAAGCAATGCAACAAGCAAAGCTATAAGCAATATAACAAATAATTGTAATATTATGGTTACATGGCAATATATATTATAAAGCAAACAAGCAATGCAACAAGCAAAGCTACAAGCAATATAATAAAAATTGTAATATTATGGCTCCATCCTAGAGAAAAGAAAATAGTGATTACAAAATTTAATCAAAACAGTTTATCGATTCTTCATATTGTATCTTATTGTTGTATCCTTCTTTATGTAGCATCGGTCTTCAATTTCAATATCAAATAAATCAAAAATTATTCTCTGGTTATCGTAAAAGTTTCGCTTGTTTTTATCAAATTGTCTCATAAAAGAAAACTTTCGAAGAATAACAAAAAACTACCTTCTAAGGCTTGGTCAGTTGACCACACGTAACAAGGGCCAGTCGATCGGCACTATTCGACAGACTGGCTATGAAGCTAAGTTCGATCAACCGGACTACCTAGGAGGCGATCAACCGGCTAGCGCAAAACCCTAAACTAAGAACTATTTTCCTCATTATTTTTCAAGTTCTAATTTTAATAACAATTTAAAAAACTTAAGAAAAATTTATGAACACAGAAAATAAATGACTCAGCAATCAATTCCATCTTCTAGATCTGTCTTCTCTTCGAATAATTATTTTAATACAAATTTACTAACCAAAATAATAAATCTTAGATAGTGATGATAAATCATCATCTAATTACATGACATACCTAAATAAACATTATAACCTTTAAGGAAACATAACCGGTAAAATTAATTAATTAATTAAAACATAAATTTAATTAACAATAATTAATTAATAAATATTCAATATAATCTCATGACAACATATAATTATATAGAAACCTTAGAGTTTCAACTCTCTAGAAATATAATTCGAGTATAGGAGAGATTAAGATTACATAATTTATGTACATAGAATGATTGCAAACCTGTAAAAACTTCGTAAAACTATTTCTCTGATACCAATTATTGGAAAACAAGATCACAACAAATTTTAAATTTTTTTTTACATAAAACGGTTTTCTAAAAACAAGTTAGACATGCTATGCATATGAAATAATAAAAGATCTTTCATGCCTCTAAGTAGACCAAAAAACTACAGGAACTGCTATGAGAGAAAACAACCGAAAGAACCTCAATCAACTAGACTTTATTGCTATTCTTTTTCCACTATTAGAGTGTGGGTAGTTGCACGTCATTCAGTCTTTCCTTAGGTGACCTCTCCATCCAACCGCTTGAGAAAGCCATGAGTTAAGGTTTGAGATGTTAAACAATAGCTTTATGGGAATTTCAGAGTCTTATCAGTAAAATATTCTTTAAATTTCTCAAGTGATCTTATAAACAATAGAAAATTATTCCCTTTATATTGAGGTCGGATTGGGGACAGTCTTTATTAGATTTGCTTCAAAATTCAAGTTTTGATCAACTTTTGGAGTAAAACCTGTAAAGCACATGGATTGCTGACGTGGCAGATCTAGTCGACCGGCCTACATTAGGTCCAGTCAACTGGACTATCATGGCAACACTTCCATGATGAGTTTTTAGTTCCTAAGAGTTATTTTATTAATTCAAACCAAACCTAATGGATAGATTCTACTTTATTTGACTCGGGTATCTATTATAAAACTTCAATTTTAATTCAAAAAAGCTAATAGAGAAGTTATTTGATTAAAACAATTCTAAATAGATAATCCCATATCAAATAAGATGTATCTCAAAAAGTTCATTCAACTTATTTATTTAAAATTCATTCATAAAATTAATTCAACCAATAAACTAACTTGAATTATTAAATCTAATCGATCGAACTTTGGCCAATCTAATAAATAACATAAGTTATCAATTTGTAGGAAAAACACGTCATATCATTATAGAAAATATTATGAGCTAGTAAAGGGATGGACATATATAGATTAAGCTCCTATAATTATAAAATAACATATCCCCGACATGTATATTTTACAATTATCAACTCTAAAGCTATTCTACTAAAAGCTTTGAGCTACACTCTTGAACTATATATAAATTATAGAACTCCAATAAGTTTATCGTCCATGACATACTATAATGTGTGACATCCCCGTAGGATATTCATAATCGACTCAAGGATAAATTTTGTTTTACCTTCCCAATTATATTTATCTTGTATTTATCTTGTATTCCATTATCTTACCACTAGAATAGTTACTATTCATAACCAATACAAATAGTATACCATTCGATTGCACATATGTATGGATGCTTTAGTTTTCATTTACAGGATAATGCCTATAAAAGAATATCATTAACTCTATAAAAGAACTATGGATTCCTTATCTATGAATAATGAGTCTACATCAATCAAGAGTCATATCTCCAACGTTCCGTATACGTACCTTCATATAATTCAAGATGCCACCCTTTGGTACATCAAAAGACACAAATCAAGAAAATATACTTATTAATTCAATTCAAGATTAAGATGTAACACATATAATTGTCTAAAGTAAATTGATTTATTCAAATGAAATTATTAATCAAATCAATTCATCTTTAGTCCTTATCTAATATATTGTTACTAATGACAATATACCAATGTTTCTACTTGTGGAGTCCAACTTTGATGACCAAGACAAGCCATCTCCCATTAAGGATGTAGACATCATAACAATCTTAACATTAATAAAGAGCTCAACTTTATTCCCTTGATTGAGGACCTTTTCATTTAGACTATTACCTTTAAGATTCATGTCTTCCGCATAAATATGTCTATCATATGTATGATCCTAAAGGTTTAGATTAATAGTCTTAGAGTTTTGTTTGCTTATCATACATTCAACATAAATGAACATAAAGAGGACAATATTTGATATATAAATAATAAACTCTTTATTGGTTAATGTCTCCAAAAACTATTACATAATTTAAACCTTGGGGTACGTAGTCTAATTGGATAGGCCAATATAGCGACCCAGTAGTTGATGTCTGCCATAGACAACTAAGCCGACATGCATCGTTATGGGGATACTTGGGCTAAACCCCAAGCAGAGGAGATTTTTATAAGCATTTTATTTTTATATTATCTTTTCTTATTCAAATTAGTTGGTGCATTTATAACATGTGTTACTATTATTTGTGTAGTATATGATGGAGAGGGGATGTGAAACCTAGAGGACATAGTATGCTTCTGGTTCATTTGGACCTACAATTAACGAGGTGGGAATTTTGGAGTAGGTCTTGGGTACACGTAGAGGACACAAGACTAGAGTAGGCCCTATACTCTCGTGGAGGATTCACTTTGGCTCTGCTTCATCCTCTAGTTCCTAGTTAGATGAAACATCTTCAGCATGTTTTGAATAGCACGTGGAAGAGTATTTGCGAAGATCGTGGCAGAAAAACCTGCAGATGTATGAGAAACAATAGAAGATGATAGAGTTGATGGCCTAATTTCACTATAATGTCCAGTTTTTGGCCATTATTTGTCCTCAATCTTATTTCCTCCATGTCCTCTACCTCCTCCAAATGTTGTTGATGATGATGCTGGTGATGTTGCAAATTTGAGGGATTAGATTGTATTTTTTTATTTATCTAGACTGTATAATATTTTGCACATATATTTATATTATAATGTTTGGTTTTATTTTATCAATGAAACAAGTTATTATTATTATTAGTCTTTTTTAGTAGTAAATTATGTTCATTATTATAATTTGATTAGTCCTATTAAATTTTGAATTTAAATATATAGTAATAAAATCTATTAATACAAATAATAAATTAAAATTAATAAAAAATAATAAAATTATTAAACATAAATTTATTATAATATTAGAAATATTTAATTAAAACAAAAAAAAATATTTGCGATGCATTTTGAAATAAATTTCATCACAAATAATAACCAAAACTAAACTTTCGGCGATGACAACTTCAAAAAGTCGTCACAAAAATATTTGCCACTTTAGCTTCTGATGATGTATCTGCAACGACATTTTTTAAAATGGCATGTTGAAAATCGAGGCCATGTCAACCTAACGGAATTCTTGACGACATAATTGCAACAACTCTTTAGCGACGAGAGTCGTCGTTAATATAACTGCGACCACACCATGTCGTCACAAATAAGTCATTTGCGACCAATTATTAGCGACGACGTATTTACAACTACATGTCGTTGCAAAAATAATATTTGAAACGACATCTTTTTTTTTTCAAAGACTTTTTATGGGTGCTAATAACCCTGCTTGTTGTAGTAAAAGCAGCCATACATCGATTGGTAGCTTTGCCCTTCGGTAAGAGAGGGAGGCAGGGAAGGAGGCAGGGAGAGAACAAGGGCGGGTGGTGGGGGTAGCGGGATAAGGGCTAGGATTAGGGATTTAGAAATTAATTGTGGGTATTATATATACTACTTGAAAGTGTTATGAAAGAAATGAAATGACAAAGTGACTGAAACTAATAAGCTCAAGTTAAAGTGACAAAGAACTTAATTAACTCAATGATGGAAAGTAAAAAGATGGAGAGAGTTGAAGGGATGAAGGATGTGAAATAAAATGGATTTGGTGGATATCCTTCTATCATTCAAAAGGTGTAGTATGAGCCCAAAAGGATAGCTCATCCTTCCACCTCTCATCGCAATTCTTCTCTTCCCTCCAATCAAAGAAGGGATTGAAGCACTCCCTCCATTCTCTGCCACCTCTCCCTCTTACCAAACACACTGTCATAGAGCCAACCGGAGCTTTAAAACCCATTTTAAGCGTAAGCTTGGAACTTATTTCAATTGCACAAATGCATGGTTAAGTAAATGCCCAACCATTTTTTTTGTTTTAAAAGCTTTTTGAGTCAGAAGAGTTAGATGACCACAATCCTCAACTTTAATTAAGCTCATGCTTAAGAATATGAATGCTTGTGAAAATTTTCACACATAAAAAAAAGCTGTTTTGAGCAAGAATAATGAGATGGCCATAGTCCTCAACTTTAAGCTCCGTATTAGGAATATGAATGCCTTATTCACGAATATTAACTTAAATTAGGAAAATACTATATGGCAAAAAGATTTGATTATAAAAACTTGAAAATGGATAAAAGTTCTATGCCTCATGCGTACACACACGTAATTGAGCTTTAACGCATTGCAAACAGGCAAAAGCACTTCACTTATGACTAGGAAGAAGAAAAAAATAACTTCGACACATATCTAAACCTTTTATGATTATATTATTATAAGTTGTCATTTAATTTTACTATTCATTTATTCATAGACATCGTTCATAACCCAAACCGTGATGGCAAGGCTTAACACCCCAGTCTAGTCAGTGTTTACGTGACTACATTTCCATTTTCCCATCACAAAAAAATAAAAATAAAAATAAAAAGTTTTTGAAACAAGTTAAAATGAGATTACAACCATTTTCACCTCCTCACGTAGCTAGGGTTATTACAAGGCCATATCAACCAAAATTCAAACCAAACCAAATCAAACCGAACCCAAAGCCTAAAAGTGAACGTCCTGAGCCGCGGAAGGCGCAAAGTTGAGCAATTGTTTCAACCGCAGCCATGGCTTGACGACGACGATGGAGTCGAATATCCTCGTCTCGCCGGTCTCCATCACCACCGACACCTTAAGGTAGTACTTGATCCCGGAGACCACCTGCCTCTCCGCTTCCACAACCTCCGTGAAGCTCAACTCTCCCACGATGGCACCGCCATTTCCGCGGCGGATCAGCTTCTGGCTCCTCCTGTTGTACTCCTCGACGGAGAATCTCCCGAGCTCCTGAACCTCCTTGTTCGCCTTCACGTCGCTGATCGCCGTCCTCCCTCCGACC